>ML782725.1:70628-84409 GCA_009831015.1 Picea engelmannii
TGGACATGGCCGAATTCGGGCATGTCCATGTACATGAACAGGGTCAAATTCGGGTCCAACCTTGTACAGGGACATGCATGAATTCGACCCTGTACATGGAGAAGGCTGAATCCAAATCAAATTCTTTTAATATTCAATACTCTTAATTTAATGAGAAAAGAGATTAATTTGTACATTACCAATTAGTCATATAGCTTCCACTTGTGAGGTTACATATTTCATTTTAAATTATTAATAAAACAATTAAATTTAAATTATATGTTCTATATTTAGTTCTTTAAATCGGCCATGTCCATGTATAGGGAATGGCCCGTAAGAACTACCAATCCTGCTATGTGGGCCTAAAATATCACACTAAGCTAATCATATATATTACAGAGGTGTCATGGTGTTGATGCTGATATTGTTCAGTTTGTATCTTCAAGTTGGAGAATAAATATTTGATGTTCTAACTGTTGTTGTTGATGAGTGCTATAAAACGATAGTGTCTTTTTAGTTGGGAAACATGAAACATTTGATGTTTTTTTAAACAAATACAAACTAAAATGAAAAAAATGCATCCAATATCCAGATCTATTAAAAATAAGCAGAAGGTCATATTGCTAATTTTCAATGGTGTAATTTTTACTTCAAATAACATAATAGATCAATGATTCTTTATTCCATATTAAAAAATGGATTTGAGTAAAGTTGTGTATTTTTATATTATAACTTTGTTCAAATAATTGTTATCTTTTTATGCAAGAAAGTATTATGTGAGGCTTGGGCATTTGATTTAGGTTTGTTCCTTGGGTTATATAAAGGTTTAGGCATATTCTTCAGGATTTAAACTTATGGATAGGCCAATTCGGGCCTGTCCATGTATATGGACATGGCTGAATTCGAGTTTGTCCCTGGAATTGGTCCTGTCCATGTACATGGACATGCCCGTAAGAACTACCAATCCTGCTATGTGGGCCTATAATATCACACTAAACTAATCATATATATTACAGAGGTGTCATGGTGTTGTTGTTGATATTGTTCAATTTGTATCTTCAAGTTGGAGAATAAATATTTGATGTTCTGAATTTTATTGTTGATGAGTGCTCTAAAACGATAGTGTCTCTTTAGTTGGGAAACAAGAAACAATAGATGTTTTTTAAACAAATACAAACTAAAATGAAAAACAAGCAGTGAATATCCAAAGCTATTAAAAATAAGCATAGGGCCATATTGCCAATGGTGTAATTTTTACTTCAAATAACATAATGGATCAATGATCCTTTATTCCATATTAAAAAATGGATTTGGGTAAAGTTGTGTATTTTTATATTGTAAATTTGTTCAAAGAATTATTTTCATTTTATGCAAGAAAGTATTATGTGAGGCTTGGACATATGATTTAGGTTTGTTCCTTGGGTTATATAAATGCTTAGGCCTATTCTTGAGGATTTAAACTTATGGATAGGCCAATTCGGGCATGTCCATGTACATGGACAGAGCCAAATTCAGGCCTGTCTCTGTACATGGACATGTCCGAATTGACCCTGTCCATGTATAGGGATAGGGCCGTAAGAACTACCAATCTGGCTATGTGGGCCTATAATATCACACTAAGATAATCATATATATTACAGAGGTGTCATGGTGTTGTTGTTGATATTGTTCAGTTTGTATCTTCAAGTTGGAGAATGAATATTTGATGGTCTCACTGTTGTTGATGAGTGCTCTAAAATGATAGTGTTTCTTTAGTTGGGAAATAGGAAACAATAGATGTTTTTTTAAACAAATACAAACTAAAATGAAAAACAGACAACCAATGTCCAAAGCTATTAAAAACAAGCAGAGGGCCATATTGCCAATTTTCAATGGTGTAATTTTTACTTCAAATAACATAATCGATTAATGATCCTTTATTCCATATTAAAAAATGGATTTGAGTAAAGTTGTGTATTTTTATATTATAAATTTGTTCAAAGAATTATTCTCATTTTATGCAAGGAAGTATTATGTGAGGCTTGGGCATATGATTTAGGTTTGTTCCTTGGGTTATATAAAGGATTAGGCCTATTCTTGAGGATTTAGACTTATGGATAAGCCAATTCGGGCCTGTCCTTGTACATGGATAGCGACAAATTGGTCTTGTCCATGTACAGGGACAGACCCGTAAGAACTATTTATTATTTAGATCATTTTAAAATATAAAACTCATGTTATGTATCAAGTTTTCACATTATTTAGGTGCCATTCTCTTTAATTTAGTGTAAAAAAGAGTGAAGTTATTTACCTGCGATTCTTTTTCATTTAATATTCAAATCATTTTACAATATAAAATGTATTATGATGGTTAAAAAAAATCAATATGAAATTCATGATGTTTGATAAGTTATCACATTATTTATTTAGCTATAGTTTTCCTTTTTAATATGAAAATGAACAGAGTTATTTAGTTGTCATTATCTTTTATTTATTATTCAAAATAATTTTACAACATATAAAACTCATAATGTTTAAAAGATTTTTTCAATATAAAAATCATGATGTTTAATAAGTTTTCAGGCTCGAATTCAGTCCTGTTCATATACAGGGACATGCCGAAATTCGGCCTTGTCCATGTACAGGGACATGCTCGAATTCGGCCATGTCCCTGTACAATTCGGGCCTGTCCCTGTACATAGACAGGGCCGAATTCAACCCTATCCCTGTACATGGACAAGTCTGAATTACATGTTAGTTTACACAACTTGCAACATGTTAGCTATTGACTAGTAATCCCATTGATTCACTCTATTCATTACTATAAGGATATGTACATTGTACTATGAGTAAACATATAAGAAATACCTGTAATTAACATGTGTTTGTTTCTCTCTTAGTATTGAGATCACTATTGACTTGTTATGTGTACTCATATAACTCAATCATGCTAATCACTACTACTAATTTAGTCTTGTTAAGTAAGTGTAATAGAGTAAGTAACACCTGCTTGGTTAATATGGATAAGCTTATAATCATAATCAACCTTATTACTTATACAAGTAAGAGTCATTACGATTAACACAATGGTCATTGGTTGTTGTTGCTTCAGGTTGAAGGTAAACCTAAATTGTTGATTTTAAATTAATTTAATTTTAAAATTAATGGAAAATGAAATTTGAGTCTAATCCACTTAGTCCCCTTTCTCATTGAAGAATCTATGTAAAAATGAGTTATATTTAGGGCCATATAAAAGAAAGGGTAACCCATTGAATATTTACGTTTTCTTCTTTTATTTTGTTTCTTGGTTAAGTACCAAGTTGAGATAATGTGTGATTCTCTTCTCTCCCGGGATGGTCCATGAGACCTAGGAGCAGTTAAGAAGGACATGATCACATCATTGATCTTCCTCGCATGCTGGGATGATAAAAGTTTATAAGTTATATCATGAGACTTATGTGGACATTCTGCCATTAAATAAGAACTTATCTTGTTGACTTTGTCTTGAAACCCTCATTGCTTGAGTTACATCTCCCTTAATTGTTGTGTGGATTTTTGGTTTGGTTCTTTGCTTCTTCCTAAAAAAAGCTAGCCACCTTGACTTTTGATCCCCTCTCCTTGACTTGTTTTTTTCTTGTTGACTTTTGTGATTTAAAAATTAATATTTTATGTTATAAAATATTATTTGTTTAAATTATTTAATTATTAGGACTTAAACCTAACCCTAAAGTTATGACTAATATGTAGCCCTAACCTACCTACCAAAACTGTAAAAGAGACCTATTCTCACTCTTTACACACACTCTCTCTTCTAAGCTGAGTTCTTATATGAGGTTTTCTACAGCTCCTTGTTTAGATTGTTCAGTGGCTGCGACCCCTCTAGGATAGTTCTTCTTGGTTTATTAAGCCACCATGGGCTTACCTCTCCAACATCTTGTTGCCACTGAACCCTAAGGGTCTTTTCCATCTTTCCACAGGTCTCTTCTCGGTCGTTGTTTGGGGTTTCTAGTTCTCCTTGCTGGTGTTGCCCTCCTCATCTCCTTGTTGATACCACCCTGTGTATGTTGTCGATGTCCTCTTCTATTGCTGGTGCCACCTCTGTATGTTGTTGGTTAGTCTTTTGATATTTTACCCTAAAATTTCTTCTTGGAAATTTGTTCTAAGGGTCATGATGAGATCTTCCCTGAGGGTTTGATCAATGATCCCTTAAAATTTTTTCTGAGCATATATCTAAGAGGATAACAACAACATATCAAGTAATATTGTTTTTTGTTTCAACTAAGTAAATGCTCTGTTAGTTATTGTTTTTATGCTATCAGATTATGGATCAAAAGTTTTAATGTCTTGTTGATTGTAACATACAAGTAGCTAATGTTTAGAAATTAAAATAAATATTTATGTTTTAGCTAGCTATATTTTTGCCCTTAAATTTTAACATGTTACACATAGATTATCTTATAAATTACCTTCTACAATTTACACAGATATAGATTATCTTCCACATGTTACATTATTTTTTATATTTAAATATTTTCATGTTCATTATATATAGCATCATAGTAAAAAATATAGTTGTTAGTTTTTTCAATATGTCTTTGATGCTTTGAAGTTGTTATAAATGCTTAAATGCCTTCAAGTTGTTTTATAAATTATATTTCCATTTTATGTTTCTATAACTTATGAACTTTCATATTCATGGATTTTCAAAGGATATCTATTGAGGCGAGATGTCGAGACAAGAATATCCAAAAATGTCTCACAAACGCTCTAATATAGGACCAATGAAGGAGGAAGAGGAACCCCTTCTTTGACTGAGACTCCAAGGACATCGGAGATTCATATCTCAACAAGGAAGGGAAGCTTGGGAGGGACAACTAGTGACCAAAGATAATCTAGTCAGAGGAGGAGATTATCAAATGAATCTGTGAATAGATCATCCAAAGAATGTGCTCAAAATAGTGCTATGAATGCAACTTTATTAGATAGGTTGCACATTAATACTCCAACACCGGAGAATGTAGGGAATACATCACGACAAGAAAATATGTTTGGTAATTTTTTTGATTTTGTATTTTTGTGTATTNTATATATATATATATATATATATATATATATATATATATATATATATATATTATTTTTTTATGTTTTTTGTTTCTGTTAAGTGTTGTAATTAATTTCAAATGTGTATGTGTAGAAGATGAGTTTAATGCGAGAGAAGATAATGAAAGAGAGAGTGGTTATCATGAATATTCCAATGTTGGTGAAGACTCTGAAAGTGGATTCGTGGAGCGTTATCAAGAAACAGAAGATTGTACGCCTACGTCCACCTATCCCTTAGATGTTGGTGATGAACTCTTTTGGGAAGGGTATAGTGAATCAATGACCCTCGAACGATGCTCATGTGTTAAAAGAAGGCTACAAAATGATTTGAGGTGCTTGAATCTCCCTCGAGAGAGTAAACAAAGCTTGGAGATTGTTTTGCATTCATTGCAAAACTTTATGGATGCATATCAAAAGATCAGACCAACAACTAATAGTTTTATCGATTTGATGAAGAGACAAAAATCGTAGGTGATGGGCCCCGATAAATGGGAAGTAGTAAAAAGTAGAGTTCTAAAAGAAGATGCAATTTCTATGTTCGATTTCAAAGAGGGACCAAAGCGAAATATGTTGAAGGTGCAATATTTTAAGCACCCCAACATAGCATGACATCTTTATAATATATTTTGTGCAACATATGAGAAGTTTCTGTAGAATGATGAGGTTCTACATTACTTTGCTAGACTCTTTTATGCAGAGTTTTTTCTGCGCATGCACCCTGATTATACCAGCCTACCATCCAATTATTATGGGGCTGGTAAAGGATGAATATATGATCGAAAAATTGACATATCGAAATGCAGCATTGCAGAGGCCTCTCCGACCTTTGGTATCTTATCCAACAAGGGCATTTTTCTCACATTCATAGATGCGAGCTACATCATATGTTGGAAAGGAGGCTAGAAATGCAATCAAAGAAAATTTAGGATCATTTTTTTATAGTGTTGATGTTGGTTTGAACCATCAGAGAGTTGAAGCCAATTCTCGAGCCAATTGTTTTTACAAAATATAGGAGGAGATAGATTCCATGTCAGTAGAAGATATACGGGAGCATGCAAAAAAAATTTGTAATGGTTGGAAGGTGTTAATTCAGAATGATGAACCGAACATCGGATTGGTATGTGTATTAGTTAGTAAATTTTTTATGCATTTTATGATAGTTTTCTTGTAGTTCTAGATCTAGATACATATCATTATATCTTTAGAAATAATTGAGTTTCTATCGTCATTAATTGCAGTTTGCTCATATGTTAAATGAATCTCCAGTAAATAGGAGACTTGATTCAACGAGTTTAAATTTGGATGGGTTGAATCAAGTATGCGTTTTCTAATATCCATATATGAACACTTTAGTTGTCCAATCTTCAAAACTTGTTGAATAATCAACATACATGAAATTTATGTTTTTGTATTAATGTGAACACATTGAACCCTATTTAATTCTTAGTTGTGTTGTTCACAGATCCCTATTCCGTCTCTCACTACTTGGGCAAGCTTGTGTCAATTCTCATTGGGAGAGTTTGAAGAGGGTGGGAGTTCACAAGTATCATTTCATGTTGAAAACAAATTTAGTTATATATGAAAATTGCAATGTCATTTAAATTATTAATTTAAAAGGAAAATGTTTTAAACAATATATAATTTATTGAATCTTAGGGTATGCCATCCTCTTGTGTGGTTGATGATATCTAGGTTGGCACATCACAAGTATTACATGTTTCAAAATTTAAAACTACAATTTAATGTGTTAAAATCATTTAAATTTAATTTTCAAATGTACAAATTTAAAATATGTTATATGACATTGTGGAGAAGAGAGTGCCTGAGAGTGTGCTTGAAGAGAATGTGGAGAAGAGAGTGCGGGAGATTGAGATTGAGGAGGATGCATCCATACCTGAGAAGGATGTGTCTATTCATGATGATTCTTAAATGTATGTACATTTCACATTAGTGAGTTTTAGTTTATTTTTATGTTGAGCCTTTTATATATAAGTGTTCCAGTTTATTTGTGTTGAATATGCTTATTTGTTTTTACTTCTTTTTTTTTTTCAAATTTTTGTTTGATCAACTTTTTAATTAAGCCTTTCTTATTCATAGAAGGATTACTCAACTAGTGTCTATATAACTTTTCAACGCCTCGATCAATCATTTTAAAATATATAGAACTTCTATATAAGCTTATCATCGTCTAAAATGGCACATTCAATCTTATTTATGTTTAGATCATGATGCATACCTAATTTTGAACTTGAGTGTTTGATTATTTGAGAACAGATTCTATCCCACATCAGAAAATGAGAAGTTTCTAAATTTTCTTCGATTGTATTCTTTGTTTTTTTGTCCAAGAATGGTGTAATAAGAATATTTGTATTTTCTGCTTACAACGAAGTGAATTTCTTCTTGGGGTATTGTCAAACTCTTAACTAATTGATTACTAACCACAAAAATCAACATTTGTAGATTTACAAATAAGCTATGTGCGTGCATGATCTCACTTATGTTTAGATCATGATGAAGGCATATTTCAAAGAGGATTTGACTATATGTAATATGAATACATCTCATATAGAAAGATGAAATATTTAAATGGTTTTTGAAGAATGACTTAATATATGTGTAGATTTGTGTTTTCTGCATGTAAATAAAAGATTATATGACAACATCTATTGCACCGCATAAAGAGGAGATAAATATTTTCTTGGAAGAATGACTTTTAATATGGAGATTTGTGAATTTTCATAGATATAAGTATTTTCTTGGAAGAATGACTTAATGTGAAAATTTGTGAGTCCTTTAATTTGAAAGGACATTTGATTATATGAGAATATCTATTCCACTGCAGAAAAGGAGATACGTATTTTACTGGAAGAATGGCTTAATATGGAGATTTGTGAACTTTTTGCATACACAAGTGAATTTATTTTCAGGGTATTATCTAACTCTGAACAATAAAATTGGTTACCATACACACAATTTTTCTCTATAAAAATTTGCTAGATATGATCTTACATTGTTTAGATCATGTAGACAATGTTGAAAGAGCATTTGGTTATAAAAGAAAATTAAAGATTTATGCAAAGAATGACTTAATATGGAGAGTAACTATTTTGGAAGTTTTGGAACTTCGTGATGTAAGTTTGGTTTAAACAAAATTCCAAAAAAGTATAATAAAAAGAGAGCAATAATCTTAGATCCGCGGAACTTCGGTTGAGTATGTTATTCTTTCTCATTTCTTATTTAATAAAGTTAAATATCTTTAAAATAATTGTTAATAAAGTATATATGGTAATATGTGTTATTGGTTTTGAACTTTTTGTTGTTATAGATGTTTACATTATTTGGTGGAAAATGAGCACATGGATGTTGAAAGATGAAACTTAACACTTTTGGTACATGTCAATTTTTCTTTAATCACAATGTGTTTTATTTATCTAAAATGGTATGTGTATCCAAAACTTAGTAAAATCCCTGTTCAAAATTGAAAATTCACAATGAAATGAAAGTCCACACTAAACTGATTATGTTCATCCTATTGATATTTTTGGTAGCCACGGGAGGTATTAACATCTACATGTAACCTTGACAAAACTAGAATATTCTGGGAAGCAAGAGAAACCCTAAAAGCCTTGGACATAACCCTAAAAGACAAGTCGACTAAAGAGAATAATTAATATTGAGTTTCTAGCCTTCAGAAAGAGAAGTCGACCCAGACAGGTAAGGTAGAGAAGTATAAATACATGATGACGGAGCTCATTTGGACACACACAACTCACAACTGCATAAATTTAGTGCGCATTACTGAAGTTTAGTAAGTGCGCAAGTTTGGAGAGTAGTTGCAGCTACAACTACTACAACTTGTATTTTCGGTTTTAGGCTTGGACTTTCTACTTGGTAGGTTAGCTTTGGAGAGTGATATGCTACCTTGATTGTCTATTAGGCTTAGGTTTTGCTTCCAGAACTATTCTCTGTCAAATTTAAGGTGCTCAGGGGTGGCTTCGGCCCATGGTTGGGTGACAATATTGCTATATTGTCTATGGTTAAATGAACACACCTATTATTTCTAATAGGTTATGGGCGCACACTATTGTCATACAGTCTAACCACTCGAAGATATATTGGGAGGATTTGCTTAGTTACAGTTGTAGTTGCATTCAAAGTTTTTGCTGCAACAACGAAACCCTAACCCTCTTGTTGAGGCACATTAAGTGAAGAGATTGACCTAATTTCTAGATAGCCTAGTGTGCCCTAACCTAGCGCACCTCCTGGTACTATCAATAAGCTAAGACATCAAGTTTGAGTTTTTGGTCAATGTAAAAGGTTGACCAAGTCAAAGTCAAAGGTTGACCAAGTCAAAGCAGTCATGACTTACTCTATGATTTCATAAAACAAGTTAGAAGGGGATTCTAACTTCAGAGCATGGAAGACAAGGATTGACCTCATCCTTTCCAAGAATAAAGTGTTGGGTATTGTGAAAGGAAAGATCGTGGAAGCACAGTTTGAAGAAGGAAAAGAGAAGGAGCCTCAGAATGTTGCAATTAAGGAGAAGTTCAAGGACAATGACATCAATTCCATGAGTATCATAGTGGACTCTATAAAAGACTAATTGCTTCCCTACATCTCTCATTTTGACTCATCTAAGAAGATATATGATGCCCTAACTAACCTCTTCTTAGTTAGAAACATTGGACAAGTAATGAGTCTGAAGAATGAGCTTTGTGACATGAAAATGAATGATGATGACAACATAACATCAAACTTTGTAAGAATATCTCAGTTAAGAGATCAACTACAAGTTATTGAAGAAATCTTTTCAGAAAATGAACTGGTAAATATAGTACTCAATGGCCTTCCCAAGACATGGGATGCATTTTTCAAAAGCATGAACACAAGAAAGGAGTATCCCACATTTGAAGAACTTTGGTTGTTGTGCACAAGAAGAATCAAGGATTAACGCAAAAGAGAAATCCCAAAATAAATATGAAGATCAAGCCTTCACAACAAAGTTCAAGAATTTCAGGAATAAGAAGAAGTTTGGCTTGAGGAAGAAACCAAATCAATAAAATGATATGTCAAAGATACAATGCTTCAGCTGTCGGAAATATGGTCACTACAAGAACCATTATCCTAAGTTAAATAAAAGGAAGGAAACATACGAAGCATCAGTTGTCGAAGAAAGGGAACCCTCAAAGAAGGCCAAGCAGGATAAAACCAACTTCTTCTTCTAAGTCAAGGTAACAATATTCTTCAAAGTTCTTGTACATACCATGTTTACATAGTTTCTTTACATATCATATATATTTATTTCTTATAAGATAAGATGTTCAAGTGAAACAATACCTATGGAAGAATAACAAGATAAAGATTGCTATCACGATGACTACAAGTCAAGCAATACACATGAAAAGATGAAGTGCATTGACAATCCTTGGTAACAATTCTTGTGGAAGCTATTATATAAGTAGCAACTGCCAGATAAGATGAAATCAAAATCAAAATTGAAGAGACCCAAAAGAAGTCAAAACATAAAGAAGTCAGCAATCAAGAGGAAATTAGAAAAAAACTCGTGACACTTTGCAGAAGGAAATAAGGATGCAGACAGAAGTGTGTCCTCTCTTAGATGGAGGGAGCTAATTACATAATTCCAAAAAAAGAGAATGCATTCATGCATGAAGAAAGGATTAGGAGGGAGCTAATCCTAAATGATATGATCCATTAAGGATTATGAAGTATATGTCCATGTTCCCATTGAAAACAACAACCATGATAAGTAGCACGTCTTCAGTTTGACTCTAGAAGAAGTCTTCTTTGAAAAGAAGCCTTAAAGTATCCTTGGTTGTCCATCTACATCCATGATCCTATGATGAAAGGAAGAAGTTGGAATCTTCAGGTGATGTAATCTATAGAAGACTCCATGGACCCAAGAGCTAAAGAGAAACACGAGGAAGAACATGAAGATTCCAAGAAAGAAAGAAAAGCCAGAACAACCAGTTATTATACCGAGAATCACAAAAACCACTAGCTTGGTTTGAACCCACTAGAAGCAATCAAGTAGAAGAAATGAAAGTTATGATAACGAACAATGTATGTAAGAAAATGTGAAAAATACTTATGAATGGAAGCATTGCAAAATTCAGAAGTTCTTCCAGAAGAAGGGGAAAAGACTATGACGAGAGCTCGTTCCAGTAAACCAGATATACCTCTTGTAGTATCCATGGATTGGAATTTAGATGTAAAAGACTGTTCTTCCCAATAAAGCAAGTGAGAAAGAATCTTATACCAGAAAGAGACCCATGTATGCATATATAAGAAGACCTTGTATGGATTCAAACAACTTGATGCAGAGTATCTCATATACAACATAAGCGTGGTGAAAAATTTCTATGACAGAGATAGTGTATTAGAGTAGTTACTCAAAAGTCTGGGATGATGGATTGCGAATCCATCGAAAACTCTCATGATGACAAAAGAAGTGATACTTGGACGTGTTTCAATTTGAGCCTTGCAACGATGTCATGAGCTAGCAAGAAACATAAATGTTGAAATCGACCATGATATATTGTGATGATCAGAGCTATATGAAGCCTTCAAAGAAAACCAGTGTTCCATGATAGACCGAAGTGAATTAAGATCAAACATTATATTCTCCGTGATGAAGTCTAGAAAAGAGAAGTGGTTCTCCAATATATCTCCACAAATGAGCATATAGCAGATATTTTGGTAAAGCCTCTGTCCAAGATGAAAACTTTATGTAGTTACGAAACAAGCTGGGGCTCATGGAGATGAATTCCTTTTTGAAAAAGGAAGAGATTGCTCCCAGGTTGGGAGGGAGCACTGATATGATATTTATTTATGGAAAATCATTTTTCAGTTTGAAAAATGGTCCAGGATGAGAAGTTCCTTTCCAGTTGGGAAAGTGGTTTGAGATTTCTGATGGATAGGCATTTTCCAGTTTGGAAAATGGTCCAGATCGGACAGTCATTTTAGTAATGAAAATGGTCCAATAGATTGTTGATGTACCATAGACAATGATTTCCCTTGTGGCCAGTGTGGGGGAATGGTCTAGGATATTCATTCTTCTTGGAATTCACTCTGAGTAGTGGTCAAGTAGAATGGTCCACCTCGTTGGGCAATCATTCTTTCGAAGTTCACAGTTGTGAGCAGTTTCAAAGAATGGTTTGTTTTGGAGGTTTGTGCAGGGCAATCATTTCCATTAGGAAATGGTCTGGACAATCATTCCCTAGGGCAGACTCATTCTATCCAGGTTGTACTATGATTAGTGCTGGAGGAATGGACCAATTAGGTGAATGGTCCAGGTTCAACAATAAGGGACAATCATTCCCTAGGGTAGACTCATTCTCTTCGGGTTGCACTATGATTAGTGCCGGAGGAATGGACCAGTGAGGTGAATGGTCCACGCTAAAAAAGTAGGGACAATTGTTCTTCTATGCTTGGGGAGAAATGTCCAGATATCCCATGGCTGATATTTTACTTTCTGAAGGAAAATGCTCTTCCAGATCTCATAGATGTGAGTGGAAGAATGGCCTAGATGACTTAGTTTGTATCATAATAGTGTTTATGCATATTGATATCAAATGATATGATTGTTGTAGAGAATGTATGTCTCTAGACAATAGTTGTATGCTATTGTGGTGGATGTGATCCAATGATAGTGACTGTGTGTCACTGGTTAGTAACAATGTGCTACTCAGAGTGGTTGTGTACAATTGGATAGTAGTTTTATAGTACTATGAATAGACACAGTTGTGTTCTATTGAATGGTATTGTTTTGATTGCCATGAAGACTATCAATAGTGTTGGAAATGTTTACCAGCTAGATGGATAGTCAATGTGATGGTGGACATATATTCTCCAGGCGGAAAATGGTCCATGAAATTTATTCTTCTAGGATGTATGTCTGAATTATAAGAATAGTTCTTGTAGCCCTCTGGTTACCTCAGTCACCTATCGATTTTCAATATGCTCAAGTGTGATTTGAAATGAGAGATCCTTGCCTCTTATTTATACTCTCCATCTTCTAGGTCACTTAACCCATTTATAGGTCACTTAACCTATTTTTCCCATTTTTAGGGTTAACCACTTTCCATAATTAGAAATTTCTCCATTACTTTATCATTTAAATATTCCTCCTTGACTTTGTCACCTCACTTTATCATTTAAATAATCTTCTTTGATTTTTTCACTTCACTTTATTATTTAAATAATCCTTCTTGACTTTGTCAGTTTACTTTATCATTTAAATAATGATTTCTTCTTTTAGGTCACTTTGACTTCTTTGACCTTGGGGGCTTCAAACCTTCATATGGGGGTCCTTCATTTTCATAAAGCCATAACTCTCAAACCATGTGGAGTTATGTGACATTCCACATACCACCAGAAATGGCATGGCAGGCACTATCCATCTAGGATAGTTTCACCAACAATTTCCTTTATCTTCATCTCATTATTCCACATACAAGAATGGGTCCTCCAACCATTCTTCTAGGATAACTCAATCCGCAAACGTCTTCCCATAAGGGCTTTCACCATAAGGGGACCACTTTGGAGTTCATCTATTTTTGCACCTTATCAATCATGATAAGACAATAATGAGAGCATGGGTCCTCCAACCATTCTTCTAGGATAACTCAATCTGCAAAGCGTCTTCCCGTGAGGGATTTCACCATAAGGGGACCACTTTGGAGTTCATCCATTTGTGCACC
>ML782725.1:99298-111826 GCA_009831015.1 Picea engelmannii
CCTTTCCTATTCATAGAAGGGTTACTCAACTAGTGTCTATATAACTTTTCAACGCCTCGATCAATCATTTTGAAATATATAGAACTTCTATATAAGCTTATCATCGTCTAAAATGGTACATTCAATCTTATTTATGTTTAGATCATGATGCATACCTAATTTTGAACTTGAGCGTTTGATTATTTGAGAACAGACTCTATCTCACATTAGAAAATGGGAAGTTTCTAAATTTTCTTTGATTGTATTCTTTGTTTTCTTGTCCAAGAATGGTGTAATATGAATATTTGTGTTTTCTGCATACAACGAAGTGAATTTCTTCTTGGGCTATTGTCAAACTCTTAACTAATTGATTACTAACCACAAAAATCAACATTTGTAGATTTACAAATATGCTATGTGCGTGCATGATCTCACTTATGTTTAGATCATGATGAAGGCATATTTCAAAGAGGATTTGGCTATATGTAATATGAATACATCTCGTGTAGAAAGATGAAATATTTAAATGGTTTTTGAAGAATGACTTAATATATGTGTAGATTTGTGTTTTCTGCATGTAAATAAAAGATTATATGAGAGCATCTATTGCACCGCATAAAGAGGAGATAAATATTTTCTTGGAAGAATGACTTTTAATATGGAGATTTGTGAACTTTCATAGATATAAGTATTTTCTTGAAAGAATGACTTAATGTGGAAATTTGTGAGTCCTTTAATTTGAAAGGGCATTTGATTATATGAGAACATCTATTCCACTGCAGAAGAGGAGATAAGTATTTTACTGGAAGAATGGCTTAATATGGAGATTTGTGAACTTTCTGCATACACAAGTGAATTTATTTTCGGGGTATTATCTAACTCTGAACAATAAAATTGGTTACCATACACACAATTTTTCTCTATAAAAATTTGTTAGATATGATATTACATTGTTTAGATCATGTAGACAATGTTGAAAGAGCATTTGGTTATAAAACAAAATTAAAGATTTATGCAAAGAATGGCTTAATATGGAGAGTAACTATTTTGGAAGTTTTGGAACTTCGTGATGTAAGTTTGGTTTAAACAAAATTCCAAAAATGTATAATAAAAAGAGAGCAATAATCTTAGATCCGCGAAACTTCGGTTGAGTATGTTATTCTTTTTCATTTCTTATTTAATAAAGTTAAATATCTTTAAAATAATTGTTAATAAAGTATATATGGTAATATGTGTTATTGGTTTTGAACTTTTTGTTGTTATAGATGTTTACATTATTTGGTGGAAAATGAGCACATGGATGTTGAAAGATGAAACTTAACACTTTTGGTACATGTCAATTTTTCTTTAATCACAATTTGTTTTATTTATCTAAAATGGTATGTGTATCCAAAACTTAGTAAAATCCATGTTCAAAATTGAAAATTCACAATGAAATGAAAGTCCAACACTAAACTGATTATGTTCATCCTATTGATATTTTTGGTAGCCGCGGGAGGTATTAACATCTACGTGTAACCTTGACAAAACTAGAATATTTTGGGAAGCAAGAGAAACCCTAAAAGCCTTGGACATAACCCTAAAAGACAAGTCGACTAAAGAGAATAATTAATATGGAGTTTCTAGCCTTCAGAAAGAGAAGTCGACCCAGACAACTAAGGTAGAGAAGTATAAATACATGAAGAAGGAGCTCATTTGGACACACACAAATCACAACTGCATAAATTTAGTGCGCATTACTGAAATTTAGTAAGTGCGCAAGTCTGGAGAGTAGTTGCAGCGACAACTACTACAACTTGTATTTTCGGTTTTAGGCTTGGACTTTCTCTTGGTTATGGTTTGGAATTTCTGCTTGGTAGGCTAGCTTTGGATAGTGATATGCTACCTTGATTGTCTATTAGGCTTAGGTTTTGCTTCCAGAACTATTCTCTGTCAAGTTTAAGGTGCTCGGGGGTGGCTTCGGCCCATGGTTGGGTGACAATATTGTTATATTGTCTATGGTTAAATGAACACACCTATTATTTATAATAAGTTATGGGCGCACACTATCGTCAGACAGTCTAACCACTGGAAGATATATTGGGAGGATTTGCTCAGTTACAGTTGTAGTTGCATTCAAAGTTTTTGCTGCAACAACGAAACCCTAACCCTCTTGTTGATGCACCTTAAGTGAAGAGATTGAACTAATTTCTATATAGCCTAGTGTGCCCTAACCTAGCGCACCTCCTGGTACTATCAATAAGCTAAGACGTCAAGTTTGAGTTTTTGGTCAATGTAAAAGGTTGACCAAGTCAAAGTCAAAGGTTGACCAAGTCAAAGAAGTCATGACTTACTCTATGAATTCAGAAAACAAGTTAGAAGGGGCTTCTAACTTCAGAGCATGGAAGACAATGATTGACCTCATCCTTGCCAAGAATAAAGTGTTGGATATCGTGAAAGGAAAGATCATGGAAGCACAGTTTGAAGAAGGAAAAGAGAAGGAGCCTCAGAATGTTGCAATTAAGGAGAAGTTCAAGGACAATGACATCAATTCCATGAGTATCATAGTGGACTCTATAAAATACTAATTGCTACCCTATATCTCTCATTTTGACTCATCTAAGAAGATATACGATTCCCTAACTAACCTCTTCTTAGTTAGAAACATTGGACAAGTAACGAGTCTGAAGAATGAGCTTTGTGAAATGAAAATGAATGATGATGACAACATAACATCAAACTTTGTAAAAATATCTTAGTTAAGAGATCAACTACAAGTTATTGAAGAAATCATTTCAGAAAATGAACTGGTAAATATAGTACTCAATGGCCTTCCCAAGACATGGGATGCATTTTTCACAAGCATGAACACAAGAAAGGAGTATACCACATTTGAAGAACTTTGGTTGTTTTGCACAAGAAGAATCAAGGATTAACGCAAAAGAGAAATCCCAAAATAAATACGAAGATCAAGCTTTCACAACAAAGTTCAAGAATTTCAGGAATAAGAAGAAGTTTGGCTTGAGGAAGAAACCAAATCAAGAAAGTGATATGTCAAAGATACAATGCTTCAGCGGTTGGAAATATGGTCACTACAAGAACCATTATCCTAAGTTAAATAAAAGGAAGGAAACATATGAAGCATCAGTTGTCGAAGAAAGGGAACCCTCAAAGAAGGCCAAGCAGGATAAAACCAACTTCTTCTTCTAAGTCAAGGTAACAATATTCTTCAAAGTTCTTGTACATACTATGTTTACATAGTTTCTATACATATTATATATATTTATTTCTTATAAGATAAGATGTTCAAGTGAAACAATACCTATGGAAGAATAACAAGATAAGGATTTCTATCACGATGACTACAAGTCAAGCAATATACATGAAAAGATGAAGTACATTGACAATCCTTGGTAACAATTCTTGTGGAAGCTATTATATAAGTAGCAACTGCCAGATAAGATGAAATCAAAATCAAAATTGAAGAGACCCAAAAGAAGTCAAAACATAAAGAAGTTAGCAATCAAGAGGAAATTAGAAAAAAACTCTTGTGACACTTTGCAGAAGGAAATAAGGATGCAGACAGAAGTGTGGCCTCTCTTAGATGGAGGGAGCTAATTACATAATTCCAAAAAAAGAGCATGAATTCATGCATGAAGAAAGGATTAGGAGGGAGCTAATCCTAAATGATATGATCCATTAAGGATTATGAAGTATCTGTCCATGTTCCCATTGAAAACAACAACCATGATAAGTAGCACGTGTTCAATTTGACTTTAGAAGAAGTCTTCTTTGAAAAGAAGCCTTAAAGTATCCTTGGTTGTCCATCTACATCCATGATCCTATGATGAAAGGAAGAAGTTGTAATCTTCAGGTGATGTAATCTATAGAAGACTCCATGGACCCAAGAGATAAAGAGAAACACGAGGAGGAACATGAAGATTCCAAGAAAGAAAGAAAAGCCAGAACAACCAGTTATTATACCGAGAATCACAAAGGCCACTAGCTTGGTTTGAACCCACTAGAAGAAATCAAGCAGAAGAAATGAAAGTTATGATAACGAACAATGTATGTAAGAAAATGTGAAAAATACTTATGAATGGAAGCATTGCAAAATTCAGAAGTTCTTCCAGAAGAAGGGGAAAAGACTACGACGAGAGCTCGTTCCAGTAAACCAGATATACCTCTTGTAGTATCCATGGATTGGAATTTAGATGTAAAAGATTGTTCTTCCCAATAAAGCAAGTGAGAAAGAATATTATACCAGAAAGAGACCCATGTATGCATATATAAGAAGACCTTATATGGATTCAAACAACTTGATGCAGAGTATCTCATATACAACATAAGCGTGGTGAAAAATTTCTATGACAGAGATAGTGTATCAGAATAGTTACTCAAAAGTCTGGGATGATGGATTGTGAATCCATCAAAAACTCTCATGATGACAAAAGAAGTGATACTTGGACGTGTTTCAATTTGAGCCTTGCCACGATGTCATGAGCTAGCAAGAAACATAAATGTTGAAATCGACCATGATATATTGTGATGATCAGAGCTATATGAAGCCTTCAAAGAAAACCAGTGTTCCATGATAGACTGAAGTGCATTAAGATCAAACATTATATTCTCCGTGATGAAGTCTAGAAAAGAGAAGTGGTTCTCTAATATATCTCCACAAATGAGCATATAGCAGATATTTTGGTGAAGCCTCTGTCCAAGATGAAAACTTTTTGTAGTTACGAAACAAGCTAGGGCTCGTGGAGACGAATTTCTTTTTGAAAAAGGAAGAGATTGCTCCCAGGTTGGGAGGGAGCACTGATATGATATTTATTTATGGACAATCATTTTTCAGTTTGAAAAATGGTCCAGGATGAGAAGTTCCTTTCCAGTTGGGAAAGTGGTTTGAGATTTCTGACGGATAGGCATTTCCCAGTTTGGAAAATGGTCCAGATCAGACAGTCATTTTAGTAATGAAAATGGTCCAATAGATTGTTGATGTACCATAGACAATGATTTCCCTTGTGGCCAGTGTGGGGGAATGGTCTAGGATAGTCATTCTTATTGGAATTCACTCTGAGTAGTGGTCAAATAGAATGGTCCACCTCATCGGGCAATCATTCTTTCGAAGTTCACAGTTGTGAGCAGTTTCAAAGAATGGTCTATTTTGGAGGTTCGTGCAGGGCAATCATTTCCATTAGGAAATGGTCCGGACAATCATTTCCTAGGGCAGACTCATTCTATCCAGGTTGCACTATGATTAGTGCTGGAGGAATGGACCAATTAGGTGAATGGTCCAGGTTCAACAATAAGGGACAATCATTCCCTAGGGTAGACTCAATATCTTCGAGTTGCACTATGATTAGTGCCGGAGGAATGGCCTAGTTAGGTGAATGGTCCAGGCTAAAAAATCAGGGACAATTGTTCTTCTATTCTTGGGGAGAAATGTCCAGATATCCCATGGATGATATTTTACTTTCTGAAGGAAAATGTTCTTCCAGATCTCATAGATGTGAGTGGAAGAATGGCCTAGATGACTTAGTTTGTATCATAATAGTGTTTATGCAGATTGATATCAAATGATATGATTGTTGTAGAGAATGTATGTCTCTAGACAATAGTTGTATGCTATTGTGGTGGATGTGATCCAATGATAGTGACTGTGTGTCACTGGTTAGTAACAATGTGCTACTCGGAGTGGTTGTGTACAATTGGATAGTATTTTTATACTACTATGAATAGACACAGTTGTTTTCTATTGAATGACATTGTTTTGATTGCCATGAAGACTATCAATAGTGTTGGAAATGTTTACTAGCTAGATGGATAGTCAATGTGATGGTGGACATATATTCTCCAGGCGGAAAATGGTCCATGAAATTTATTCTTCTAGGATGTATGTCTGAATTATAAGAATAGTTCTTGTAGCCCTTTGGTTACCTCAGTCACCTATCGATTTTCAATATGCTCAAGTGTGATTTGAAATGAGAGATCCTTGCCTCTTATTTATACTCTCCATCTTCTAGGTCACTTAACCCATTTATAGGTCACTTAACCTATTTTCCTCATTTTTAGGGTTAACCACTTTCCATAATTAGAAATTTCTCCATTACTTTATCATTTATATATTCCTCCTTGACTTTGTCACCTCACTTTATCATTTAAATAATTTTCTTTGATTTTGTCACTTCACTTTATTATTTAAATAATCCTTCTTGACTTTGTCAGTTTACTTTAGCATTTAAATAATGATTTCTTCTTTTAGGTCACTTTGACTTCTTTGACCTTGGGGGCTTCAAGCCTTCATATGGGGGTCCTTCATCTTCACAAAGCCATAACTCTCAAACCATGTGGAGTTATGTGACATTCCACATACCACCAGAAATGGCATGGCAGACACTATCCATCTAGGATAGTTTCACCAACAATTTCCTTTATCTTCATCTCATTATTCCACATACAAGAATGGGTCCTCCAACCATTCTTCTAGGATAACTCAATCCACAAACGTCTTCCCGTAAGGGATTTCACCATAAGGGGACCACTTTGGAGTTCATCTATTTTTGCACCTTATCAATCATGATAAGACAATAATGAGAGCATGGGTCCTCCAACCATTCTTCTAGGATAACTCAATCCGCAAAGCGTCTTCCCGTGAGGTCTTTCACCATAAGGGGACCAATTTGGAGTTCATCCACTTGTGCACCTTATCAATCATGATAAGACAATAATGAGTCATCTATACATTTTTCCAACAATGCATCATATACCAATGAAACCACATCGATCCATCTTCATCATGTATCAATGACAACTCATTGATCCATCTTCTTCATCTATGCATTCTCATCAAGGAAAATACATATTACATTACATCAATCATCAATCAATCAATAATTTGACATTAATCAATGACATAAATCAATCAAACCATTGGCATCAATGACAACATGATCCAACAATCTCCCCCTTTGGCATTGATGGCAATACCAATATTGATGTCAACACCAATTACCAATTATTGATGTCAACATGTAGATAAGGCATGCTCTACATCAATAGTCAATGTGACTATCTCTCCCAAATGTGACTATATCTCCCAATCAATAATCATCAATCACATCAATGTGACTATCTCTCCCCCTTTGACATCAATGGCAAAGAGCCATTTTCTCTTGGGGTTGCTCCCCTTGCTTGAACTTTCTTTGGGGATTCTCCCCCTGTCTAAGTGCCTTTGGTCTTTCTTTGAATAATCTCTCACCTTTTGGTCAAGGGATATCACTTTGATGTAATTCTGAAAATACATCGACCATACTCCCCATGTGACCATCGTTCCTCCTGGAATTATGCCTCTGTGCTCTTTCTTCAAATATAGGGATCTTTTCTAGGTATGCATCTAATAAATATCTCCTCCTAGAATCATGGAAAGAAGAATGACTCCTCTTATGGGTATGTATCCCCTATCTTCTCTGCGAGATAAACAATGTGCTACCATATAACGATCCTTGGACCTGTTCATGCATCAAACTCATGCTATACCAAGCATCGTGAAGCAAAAGATATGTCAACAATGAAATAAAGAATCATGAGCAAAATATCAACCAAGCACATCCTGTACAAAAATGTGTGCTCATCATGGACAACACCTATGTACATCAACCATGTACATCAACATCATACAAAGTGCCAAAAGATAGCATCCATGGAATGTATCAACCATATGCCTCTATCAACATGTCAGCATCTACTAATATGCCAACCATGTGCATCCACCAATATGCCAAACAAGTGTCATATCACTCATGATATGTCTCTACCATGAACCAAGTGCCTCAATTATCAAATGCCTCATGTACCAAAATATATGCTAATCAAGTAATACCAATGTTGTACTTTTGGCCAAGTACTCATCATCCAAACATATACCAAACATGTACATCAACATGTATCACTACTTGTGCCAAGCAAGTATGCCTCAATAGATCAATGACATATCTAGCTAGCATCATCATCATATAACCCAATATAGACTCGTAAAAACCTCCAACAAACAGTGTGAGAACCTACAATAAACCATGTCAGACCCTGCATCACAGAGTTATACCATCACATCAAACTGCAATCCATGTGCATAGCCCTTTTCTTTAGGCTTCACCACATATACGCGGCCTGCTGCACAAAATCTCGCATATGTACGCGACCTATACAAGGTCATCCTGCGTATGTACATGACTGATACCACTGTCACCCATGTATGCCTCAGTAGATGACACATTTGAGCTTTCCTTCAGTCTTTCATTATGTTTTGGCTGCTCTGACTTCTTTACCCACTTCTGTTGTTGTCCCCATTCCTCAGAACTTGAACTCTGAGCATCCATATTTTCAAATATGTCTCCCTTTCTAACTTCATTCCTTCTTCTAGCCAGGCTATATGAATTCCTCATCATGGAATTTCTTCTTGTGTTCCAATACTCCTGGGATTTGTGGAAAAATCCACTACAACTGTAGCATCTCATGGAATTACAGTGAACAACAATGTGTCCTACTTGATCACATTTCCAACACGTCGTGGTGTTATAAAATCTTCCATTATATCTCATTTCATAAGATCTACATTCAAAATCTTTGTAACCATATCCATTACATGAATAGCAATGCCCATGAAAAATACTTTCATACCTTTGCTTTGGTGTCCCAAATATAGCTTCTCGATGTCTTCCTTTCTTTGTTCTTTTGAAATTTTCCTTGCCTTGTGTAGATGGTTTCTTTGCAACATTGTATTCCTTATTTGATGGACTTACCTCATGCTTCTTTGAGGTTCTTGCTTCAGCATATGTAGTTTCTTCTTTGTATCCAAGTCATGATTTATCACATGGTGATATTTGACTTTCCAAGATCTCATCCAAGATTCTTGAGCTATTCAAGAATTTGTTTGACTTCTCTACCTTCTTTCTAAGGTCAACAACTTCATCTTCTAACTTATGACATGACTCTTCCTTTTCATTTATTTGATCCTTCATTAGTTCCTCTACCCTTTTGGCTTCTTCAATTTGGGTCTTGAGATGGACAATAGTTTCAAAATTTTTTCTAATCTCATCATCTACCTTCATATCTTCTTTTTCATTCTTTAGTCTTGTGATCTCTTCTTCCTTTTCTTCTAATCGAGTCTTACTACTTTCTTCTAGTTATTTGAGCATTTCTTTTAACTTCAATATGTGCCTTTGAGTCCTCCTAAGAAACTTCTTAGTGTTATCCGAAAGATAGTTATAGTCTATATAATAATGATCACTACTATATCTATATAAACCCTCTTCAACTTCCTTTTGAAGTTCTAATAGATATTCTTCTATTCTTTCCATGGGATAACTACCATCAAACTTTACACCAACTATTTCTAGATCTTCTTCTTCACTTGATAAATATTCAACATCATCACATTTTGAATCATTGCAATCAAGGGTCTTTGAGGAGTCTTTACCTTCATTTGAATTACTTTCAAGATCTTCCTTTTTGTCAACATCATCACATGATTCTTTGATTTCCTTTGTGCTACCATAATCACTTGATTCTTTGTCTTCATTTGAAATCTTTTCAAGATCACATTTAGAAATAAGACAATCTAGGGTTTTTGGAGATTCTTTACCTTTGATAATCTTGATGGAGTGGTCTTCAATATCTTCCTTCTCCTTCTTTCTTTGATATGTCTCCTCTATCTTTAGCCATAGATCCTTGGCGGAAGTGCATTGTTCCATTATTTCTTTGATATGGCTTGAGAGTCCACTAAGAATGGTCTTAAGAGCCAATGCATCATTATTCTTTCCTTCCCTTTGAGCTTCAAACTTTGAATTTTTCTTCAACGGAACTGATCCACCAATGGCTGTCTTCCAAATAACTACTCCCATTGTCTTCAAATACACTCTCATCTCTATTCTCCAAGTAAAATAGTTTTCCTCATCAAGGATTGGTATTTCATCATCCATTTGTGTGTCTATGGATCTCATTCAAGCTTGTTAAGGCTTGCAATGAAGGCCCGCTCTGAAACCAATTGTTGGACACACCTACCACACTTAGAGAGGGGGGGAAGGGGGGTAAATGAGTGTGGGGATATTTTTCCCAAAACTTCCCTCTTACACAAAACTCATTAGTTAGCATTTGACATTTACTCATTACTCATTGTTGTCATTAATAATCAGTTATATGTGAATACATATCAGCAACATATATCAACAATATATCATCAACAAATCATCTCCACAAGGAACACAAGATGTATGTACAATTTTTATTTTTATTATGGACTTCAATCCGAGGGTTTTTCAGCAACAAATGAATAAAGTAAAACTCTACAAGAGAACAAACTCTATAATGAAATACTCAACTTACACCCTTAACACCAACTGATATGAGGCAACAATCCTCAACATATATCAATCTGTACCATAAACAAGTGCATTAACCATGCACCAACCTGTAATCAACCTGTACCATAAACAAATGCATCCAACCATGTACCAAGTATATACAAGTCATGTTTCAAATACTCATAAACAATTACTCATCAATATGCATCAACATCATCAACTATACACCTCATGTATGTGCCAACTCATCAACTACTTGTCTCAACCATGACTAGTTTTGGATTAGTCAACAACCCTAAATTGAAATAACCATAACTTTGTACCTGTAATGAATAAAGATCTGAAACTGATATTAAATGTTCTTCATTGTGTTTTATGCAATTCCTCCAGGTGTCACTACTTGTAACCTCTCAGAAAAGGAGTTATAGCAAAAATAACATACTTTGTTGAATTATGGCTTATTCTAGAGAGCGACCTTGTAGAGCGTGCCCTGCATGGAATGTTTGTTGAATAGATCTGAAACTGTTACACAACATACTAAAGATTTTAATATAACCAATACAATTTTTCTCACTGAATTTGTATCTGTTATGAAGAAGTTATGATGTTTTTACCCGAAACACATGTTTTAGATTAGTTTCAGGACTAGCCACAAACCTTATTTTCCACGGAGTGTATCTCCAAAAATACAATGCCCCACAAGCTGAATTTTTTACCATAGATACTTGGATATGTTTACTCAATGTCATATCAATATCACGGTCTGAATCATTATAGAAAAAAAGTTATTGCGAAAATGGGGAGATGACCTGTAAATAACATACCTTAGAAAACATCATGAAAATAATTTATCCTCCCTTGAATTCCGACCCTCTTTTCTTCACCTTCCCTCTGAAATTTGGCTTAGATATCCTTTGTTTACCTCAGTCACCTATATATCTTCAATATGCTCAAGTGTGATTTAAAATAAGAGATCCTTGCCTCTTATTTATACTCTCCATCTTCTAGGTCACTTAACCTATTTTTAGGTCACTTAACCCATTTCTAGGTCACTTAACCTATTTTCCTCATTTTTAGGGTTAACCACTTTCCATAATTAGAAAGTTCTCCATTACTTTATCATTTAAATATTCATTCTTGACTTTGTCACCTCACTTTATCATTTAAATAATCTTTTTTGATTTTGTCACTTCACTTTATTATTTAAATAATCCTTCTTGACTTTGTCAATTTACTTTATCATTTAAATAATGATTTCTTCTTTTAGGTCACTTTGAATTCTTTGACCTTTGGGGCTTCAAGCCTTCATATGGGGGTCCTTCATCTTCGTAAGACCATAACTCTCAAACCATGAGGAGTTATGTGACATTCCACATACCACCGGAAATGGCATGACGAGCACTATCCATCTAGGATAGTTTCACAGACAATTTCATTGATCTTCATATCATTATTCCAAATACAAGAATGGGTCCTCCAACCATTCTTCTAGGATAAATTAATCCGCAAATGTCTTCCTGTGAGGGATTTCACCATAAGGGGACCACTTTGGAGTTCATCCATTTGTGCACCTTATCAACCATGATAAGACAATAATGAGAGCATGGGTCCTCCAACCATTCTTCTAGGATAACTCAATCCACAAAGCGTCTTCCCGTGAGGGATTTCACCATAAGGGGACCACTTTGGAGTTCATCCATTTGTGCACCTTATCAATCATGATAATACAATAATGAGTCATCTATACATTTTTCCAACAATGCATCATATACCAATGAAACCACATCGATCCATCTTTATCATGTATCAATGACAACTCATTGATCCATCTTGTTCATCTATGCATTTTCATCAAGGACAATACATATTACATTAAATCAATCATTTGACATCAATCAATGACATCAAACAATCAAACCATTGGCATCAATGACAACATGATCCAACAATAGTTTCCTTTCTATTTGTAGATGTTTTTATAAGTTGAAGGGTTCATAGTCCAAGGGAATATTTCAGCTATTTAATTTTTGTATATATTTAAGTATGTTTAATGTGTAAAATATAAGTAGTGTTAGGTTCATCATACACATTTGTCAAGTAACTCATAATTTCAATTTTGTTTGATTTGCTTCAAGATATTGAAATTTAAATGCACATTGTAGCAATTTAATATATCAACACTTTTGGAATCAAAATTCACAATTTCATA
>ML782725.1:116330-175025 GCA_009831015.1 Picea engelmannii
TTGCAGCAAGGAGTTTGATGATTATTGTTCATACCATGGGATTCGTAGAGAGAAGACAGTTCCAAGAACACCACAAGAAAATGGTGTGTCAGAAAGGATGAACAGGACAATCATGGAGCGTGCAAGGAGTATGAGATTGCATGATGGTTTGCCCTTACAGTTTTGGGAAGATGTTGTAGATACTATTGTTTACTTAATAAACATAGGACCTTCAAGCTCTTTGGATGGTAGAATTCCAGAGGAGGAATGGACATGAAAAAAGGTAAACTATTCTTTTTTGAAAACTTTTGGTTGTGAAGTATTTGTCCATATTGATAAAGAAAATAGAACAAAGCTTGGGACTTGGTTCAGTTGCCTGCAGGAAAAAGAACATTGCAGAATAAATGGGTTTACAAGTTGAAGGAAGAAGATGGAGGAGAAAAGTGGTACAAGGCTAGACTTGTTGTAAAGGGGTTTGCACAAAAGAAATGTATATATTTTGATGAAATATTTTCTCATGTTGTTAAAATGAATTCAATTAGAACTATTTTAAATCTTGTGGAAGTAGAAGATTTGCATCTTGAACAGTTAGATGTAAAAATAGCTTTTCTCCATGGGGATTTCGAGGAAGAGATTTATATGCAACAAACATAGGGGTATGAGGTCAAAGGGAAGGAAAATTTGGTATGCAGGTTGAAGAAGAGATTATATGGCCTAAAGCAAGCTCCAAGGCAGTGGTATCTGAAGTTTGATAGGTTTATGACAGAATAGGGTTACAGTAGATGTCATTCTGATCACTGTGTTTATTTTAAAAAGCTAGAAAATGAAAGCTTTATTATCTTGCTATTGTATGTAAATGACATGTTTGTTGCATGGTCTAATATGTAGGATATAAATGTGCTCAAGAAGAAATTAGACAATTCATTTGCGATGAAGGATTTGGGTGCTGCAAAGAAAATCCTTGGTATGAGAATAACAAAAGACAAGAAAAATCGCAAACTAACATTATCTCAAGGTGAGTACACAGAGAAGGTGTTGGAGAGGTTTAGAATGAAGAATGAAAAACCAGTTAGTACACCTTTGGCCAGCCATTTCAAATTAACTAAGGAAATTGTCCCAAGACACAGGAGGAGATAGAATACATGTCCAGGGTCCCATATTCATCAGCAGTTGGCAGCTTGATGTATGCAATGGTTTGCACAAGACCAGATATTGCACATGCAGTGAGAGTTGTGAGAATATATATGAAAAATCTAGGTAAATAACATTGGGAGGCAATAAAGTGGATTCTCAGATACTTGAGAGGTACTGCTAATCATGCATTATGTTTTGGAGGTTTAGAAACTGTTCTACAAGGATATGTTGATTTAGATATGGTAGGTGATAAAGATAGCAGGAGGAGTACCACAGGGTATGTGTTTACTATAGGTGGAACAATAGTAAGTTGGATTTCAAAACTGCAAAAGGTTGTTTCACTTTCAACAACAGAGGCAGAGTATGTTGCTGCTACAGAGGCTAGTAAAGAGATGATTTGGTTACAGATGTTTATGGAGGAATTGGGAAAGAAGCAAGAGAATAGCAGGTTGTACTATGACAGTGAGAGTGTCATTCATCTTGCAAAGAACTCAGCCTTCCATTCGAAGACTAAGCATATACAGTTGAGGTACCACTTCATACGATCTGCCTTGGATGATGGACATTTGAAGTTGGAAAAGATACACACTAGCCAGAATCCTGCAGACATGTTAACAAAGGGAATAACCAGGGGGAAACTGAGTTCCTGCTCAGTTTCAGTTGGTATTCAAGAATGAATATGAAGATGAGAAATTTTCCATGTCCAAGAAGGTTCAGAGTCCAACATATACATCAGCGATGGAGTTGTTGAGATCAGTCTCCAAGTGGGAGATTGTTGGTTTTGGAGCCTGATTATCTTCCTGATTTAGAGGTCTTTTACTTTTAGCCATATTTATACCTCATGAAGTATTTACACCCCAAAATTATGTACACTCTTCCACACAAGGGAGTGCAGAGGGGCGGTACCCCCTCTGCGGGGTCCAGGGGGTCTAGGGGCAAGCGGACCCCCAAAGAAAAAATTGCCTTGTAAATGTATATTGTAATTTCATTGTAAATATGGACCATTCATTATAATGTCGCAGATCTAGCAATAGAGATTATGTTAGGGTTTTTTCTCCCTAGAAGGCAACCCTCTGTTATGAGGGAAATGTATTGCGGCTATGGTTGAGGGCGAATATTGTATTCTGAGATAGGAGACTGTGAGAGAAAGAAGAGGAAGTTACAACAGGTTTGTTGTAGGTTGTATCCCTTCATATGATGGATAATAATAAAGGAAGGACCTGAAGATTTCTTTGGTGGACGTAGCCCACACTGGGTGAACCACGTAAATCTGTGTCTCTATTGTATTGTGTATCTTCTGTGTTTTGTTTCAGCATTTGTTTTATTTTATTTCTCCACGGTCCAGTTTTTCTAACATCCAATCCCACGTTCTTTCAATGAATCATAAATTTTATCAAAACAATGTTGTACATAATGTGTATCATGTGCTTGATCATCACTTATATAAAAAAAATATTATTTAATAACATGCCGATTGTCATTGGTGCTTTCTATGTTATCAATAATCTGTTGATCATATCTATATAGAACATGGAAAAATATAGTGATTTGATCAGAATGATAATATTCACTCTGTATTTATTTTTGTGCAGTGATTGTGTAATTCTCTGCAAAATCAACTACATACAAAATTGTCCCTGGTGGAAACACTTCATGGGATTGTTTGATTTGTAGGTCTTGCTATCGAGCTCTATGTGAATGCTTGGTGTATTTATAAATTTCTTCCTCAAACTTCTTCAAAAAATCTATCACACAGATTTTATCTACTTTCAAATTAATCCTTTTGGAAATAACATTTGAAGAATGTGGAGTCGTGTTGCTGATATATTCATATCTCTTCCAATTGACTAGTTATATTAGAAAATGATTGATCATTCATATCAATAGGATACTTCGAGTGAAAATAACTTAGATTTCCACAACGATCACATTTCTTTCCACCGACAAATTTTTTTTGGTAAAATAATTCATCACCTTCTCTTTCACATAGAATTTCAGATATAAAAGCACGGAATGTAGAAGGAGGAGAGGAACTTGGCCATAAAGTTTTACCAAAATCAAGAAAAGTGTCGTAATATAACTCAAATTCCACATGATAATGACAACAACAAGTGTCACGAACAATGATGGGTCTAAAAAACCATGTATTTTGTTGCACAAATCTATTGATGGAAATTTTAACTTCTTTGTGTTCTTCTTTGAACTTATTGAACAATTCTATTTGTGTCATTGGAAATATATGTTTTGGATGTTCTTCATATTTTTTTCGTGCTATTATTCGTCGCAACACATCCGTTGTATGTGGTGAAACACAATATTTTGTCAACCAACAATTACAAGACGATTATTTAACATTTATGCAAGTCTATATTTGTAGGGTTGTCTAGAAATAACTGTCCAACGAGCAAGTTCATCATTTGTATCTATTTGCAATCGAAATTTTCTATGTTTGTACAATGTTTTTCTTGAGGTTCCCATCGCTTTTTCCATGTGTTGTGTCAAACGATCTTTAATATTGCTAGATGAAACAACTGTTGTTTGTATCATTCTACGTGCAACACTGACATCATTTTTTTGAGATTTTCCAAAATATTTTAATACATTGGTTATATTGTCAAAGATATTATGTTTCACCTTTGTATCTTTTGTCGAATTTTGAATACCCAATAATGATGTAGCTTCTTTTAACTTTCTTGACTTTATTAGACAGAGTAAAAGTTGAGCTTGTACTGTTACTGATTCATCTTTGAAAAAAATATTATACATATTCTTAGTTTGATATCTTATATAATGCTTAGCTTCTTTCTTCCCAAATTTGTCAGTATCAACATTTTTTAATATTTCATCATCAATGTTGATAGATTCTCCTGCATATTTCAATTTAACGCTTATATTAAAAAACAAAACCTGAACATAAATTCACTAAACTATATACAAGTGTTCATCTTATATTATCTAAATTCATGTACATACCTATAGGTGATTCGACTTCTGCTTCAATTTCGGTTTCAATGACTTCATCGATGTTATGAGGCAAATCTATTCATGTTTTTTGAAAAACATCAAATCCGAATTACAATCAATTATATTAAACAATAATTTAAATTTGAATTCTATACTTTTAATATAGACAATATGTACATGCATACCTCGTTGGAATTCTTTTTGTTGAAAATATCTATTTACATCATCATCGTTTCTTTCTTCAATATTTTCACGTTCTCATTTTTTTCTCCAATAATTCTCTTTCCTTTGTTCGCTATGGCGAGTTTCGTCTTGAGTGCGATCAAATTTTCCGTTACACAAACTTTTGTTTTGCCATGAGTATAGTTATCTGTAAAAGTTTAAAAAAAAATCAACATTTCAGAACAGTCTCAGAAAAAATTCATTGTCAAAAAAATTATTAAAAAATAATATCAAGAATTTTATGTTCAATAAAGCCTTCACCTTGAAAAAATGTTCAACAAATCCTTCAATATATAAATTGCTATTCCAATAAAAACTTGAACTTCGATTTTTTTTTTTTTTTGTCATTTAAAACATCAACCACCTTGTTCAAAATGAAAAAGATGATTCAAACTTGTGCTTAGGGGCTCCACATATGAAAAAACATGAAATGAATGAGTGAATTGTGTTAAAGTGGTTTAGACGAAAGCGTATTTATAAGATTTGGTGCCAACTGAAATGAAGTGACGTGTTCCTTCATTTTTTTCTGGTCAACAGAATTCTCTCACCCACCTTTCGGCTGAAAGATTATTTTTCGGCCGAAAATCAAGGAAACCATTTATTTTCTATGGATTCCATTAGAAAAATATATTTCGGCCGAAATATTATTTCGGTTGAAAACCTGCGAATGAGACTATTTGCAAGAACCTAAGAATTCCCTCCAACTTACTTGAACTTTGGAGGTTGCAGACTCTTGAAAATACTCATAATTTAGTTTCGAAATTGATACCAACATTTGCAAAATTGAATCTACTTTCAATGGATATAATTTGTTTTCATTTTCATTATTTTTATCTAATTTTATTTAATTTTATAAAAAAATCACTGCATAGTATTTTCAGGTGACATTATGATTCAATGAAATGAAATATCCATATCTCTAAAAATACACAGTGGAAAATTTAGAAAAAATTGTATTCAAAATCCTTAAACTGTTATCTTCAAAATGGTATTTTTAGATTTTGATTTTAAGTAAAAATTAAGATAGATACAAGGTGGGGGGAAACATGTGTTTACAATATGCATCTTTTTTCAGCTTGGTCAACTTAAAAAAATTCTAGAAATTATAATATTCATCCGTTAGATTCCAAATTATAGTCATAAGAAAAGATAGTCTCTGTAGATTGTTGCAGTATATTTCGTTTGTAAAAAAAAAAGTTTAATAATAGATACATTGTTTGGGGAAAAAATAACTCAGTATCATTCCTTTCATTTTTAAGGAACATAATGTGAAACAATTTCCAAATTGACATATCAAATCTCAATAAAAATAATTTGAAAAATAGTCAGTAGAAAACTAACAAAATTCTTCACCAGTTTTGTTTTTACTGTAAAGTGAAATTTTAAATAAATAAAAAATAATTGTGTATACCGGAAGTTGAAGAACTTGTGAAAATATAGTTTTTTTCTCATAAAACAAGCAAAATAGACACCCATATTCATGATTTTACCTTATTAAACACTATAGTTGTGATATCAATATTTGAAAAGTTTTATTATTGAATACTTGGTAGCATGTGAAGACTATTGAGATAAATGCTTATTGTAATATTTTACTAGATAAAACTAACATCTCTAGGAGAAACCTCTTGTTTTATTTCCAGGTTACCGTCGAGGAATGATTGATCACAACACTAGAAGAGTGTTTCTCTCATTCCTTATTATTGTATTTCTTACTTTTGACCCTTGTTCCAGGCATGTCACAAGTGATATCTATGAAAAAACTACTGTGAAGTTTGTTCTTGCTATTTTGTTTATTATTATTATAAAGAGTATTATTCTTGTCTATTGTTTCTCCCTTATTGTTCTTGTTTCGGGAAGGTCATAGGTGATAACCCTGAAGGGAGCTATAGTGATGGTTGCAGGAGGCAACATATTATATGAAACATGAAGCAGACTATCCAAGTTGTATATATGATCGTATACATCCATGTACCAAAGAAGATGAAGAATATTCTACCTTTGAGATACAAAGTAACTCATATGGAGATTGATTATAAGGAGAAGAAGGCTCCAAAGATGATCGAACATTAGAATAGAACTCACCATAGACTTGGTCAATGGATAATGAATCCACCTTGATAGGAAGAATAATTCATTTGAAGTACGACTCGACTTTCATATTAAGACTTGGTATTCAACACCAAGTATATCCTGCAGAGACTCTGAAGTGTTTATAGACTCAAAGGGAGTCAAGCCTCAGAGAGAGCATGGAGACTCAGAGTGAGCTTGATGTTAGATAGGATCAGATGAATAAGGAGACGTCTTCCAGTACTAACAGACAGATGCCATGGGTTGAGAAGAATATATCGTAGCTTTAGAGACTTCTAGGAGACGTGAAATCTCTTGGGAAGATTCCCTTGTTTTAGTAACAGAGGAGGAAGCCAGTAAGAAGGATTGGGATATGGATTTTTCCTTGAGACTAGAAGAGAAGTCAGTGGTGACTTCCAAGATTTATCTAACAGATAAAGTATGTTGAATATAACAATACAGAGATATGGAAAACCTGATTTGTGTCCAGAGGATTCTCCCAGCAAGAGGGAGAAGACTATGACGAGACACTTGCTCTAGTAATCGAAGAAATAGTTCCAGTGCTCGTGAATACAGTCATAACAACCATGATTTTGATACATTATGAGATTCACTAGGAGAATTCCCTGTATTTGAGATTGAGTTATCTCCAGTGTTAGTTGGTGCAATATGTTATCTCTGTGTAATTTTCTTGGCTGAGGAGGAAATAGGTACATGAGTAACCTCAAACCAACTTGGGCCTGGAAGCTATCCCTTCCAACCAGAGAGGGCTCTCTCTCTTCAAATAAATCACTGAAAGGATTGGTTTGGTTTAACTCAAAGGCTAGATCTCTAAGATACATTAATTTATAGGGTTGGTGGCAATATGAACAGAAATTACATTGGGCTATGGAGTCACTAAAGTCGAAAGTCAATAAAAACTTGTTGGAGACCTGGTAGATTTAAGAAAGGACTGAACATAGGCAAGATAGAAAGTAATATTTTAAGCCAAATAGATATATTGTATACAACATGTTACATAGAAAACAATAATCCTTCAAGGCATCTAACAAGGATGAATCTCAAATAAATTATAACAGAAGTACAATTCGAACATATGATAACTATGAATTATGATACATATATTTCACATCAACATAGAGAAGAAACCATACAATATAAAGTATAAAACATGAAAGCGAAGACTGAGGAATCACATGCATAAACTATCACAATCACATGTATCTCCGTGGTATAAACTCAAGGATTTATGATCCAACAATTTTTCATTAACAACAAGGAAAAAATACAATATTTTCAATTATATTCCTATACACACTTTCCAACCCTTTAGTTTTCATGGCTACCTGAATATATACAAAAACATATGTCTATAGTATCAAATTCATATTCAACTATGATCCTACAACAATGCTAACCATTGTACATAATCAACATAATATCTTTAATGAACTGTTAAAATGAAGGAGTCGACGTGGACTCATTTAATTTAACTATGACGACTTTGATATGACAATACATGAAACCAAAAATTGTGATTTCCACTATTTATGTTCATTGGAGATGAGATGGCATGCTTGTTGAAACTATTCAAGCTAAGTTGGAGGTGTTTAGGTCATTCTATCATTGTTGCACAAGTCCGCTGTGCAATCACCACCTATAGGAAAAATGCAATAGAGTTGCGCATTAAAAAGTGACCTGGTCAAACCCATGACAAATAGTGCCTCTTTGATCAAATAATGTGCTTATGTATGTGATCTTTTGCAAAAAAAGATTCAAAATGGAAAAATGACAAAAATGTGTCAAAATGTCTCAGTGGTTCAGTTCTCTGCTACTTCAGCTAACAAGTCAAGCTTGCCCTTCTTTCCAATCTCCACCTGCTACAAACTTTTCTTGAGGGTCTTGTTCTCCATCCTCAGAATGAGGTTCTGTTGATAAAAACTCTTCAATTGTATATGTAATGGCATGGTCCTTCTCACCATTGATGCAACTTTGTCTATGGCAGGCTCACAGTCTCTTAAGTGTTATGAAAACTTCATTTTGGATTCCTTGTCTCTCTCCTTGAGTTGAAATATCACATTTTGTGCTTCTCTGAGATGTTTATTTAACCTCTTGAAAGTGTTTTTTCCTTCATCATCTTTCTTTTCNGGCTCACAGTCTCTTAAGTGTTATGAAAACTTCATTTTGGATTCCTTGTCTCTCTCCTTGAGTTGAAATATCACATTTTGTGCTTCTCTGAGATGTTTATTTAACCTCTTGAAAGTGTTTTTTCCTTCATCATCTTTCTTTTCGGTTGGATGATTCTGTGTTGGGATTTCCTCTTGATGTTGCAAATTCCTAGTTGAGGACCTTGTTAAAGGAACACCAAGCTTAGGAGTCTCCTTTACCTCTAGATCTTGCTCTACTACTTTCCCTTTACTCCTTGTTTTGGAACCAGTTGGAGTTGATAGTTCTGACCTTTCTCCTATCACATAGGTATTTTTCCTGAAAGCTTCTTCTAGAGACTTCTTCTTCAATTCTCTGTTTATATGCTTTAATTATGCTATGACAAAGTGAGCCTTCTTTAACTGTTCTTGCAACTCAATAATTGAAGTGTCTCTATCATCTGAGAGGGTTTGTTGTATGGAGGTTTATGGAGTCTCACTAATTTCTTATGATGTATGTATAACAAGCATTCTCTTTGCTACAAACTTGGTGAATGGTTTTCTAGGAGCTTCGGTAAGTTCTGAAGAGAATTGGAGTTTCTTCCCTTTCATTTTAGCATGTTGACTTGCTACAAGATCTTCAGTCTCTTTTTCCCTTTTCTTAACAAAAATCTCAAGGATTGATGTTGCAATTCTTTCTATTGATTAGGGTGAATTTCTCAAACTTTTTGGGTTGCCTAGGGAATCTAATGCTATGCTTGATGAATTTAGAAAAAACTCCCCATCTTGATTTCTCTTTCTGAGTTCTTCCAATACTAACAGTTTGATCAAAGAAAAATGGAAGAGGCTAGCATATCCTTGCTCCTTCCTTAGTTTTACTCTATCATCCATCCTTCCTAGACTTATGAAAAGGTAATATGGTAGATTTAAAGGCTTATTGCCAGTGAAGTGCATTAAGATCCTGATATGGTATTGGTAAACCCTATTAAATCTTCATTCACATGTAAAAAACCTCTAGATAACCCTCAACAAATCACTATGACTTTCCAATAAAAACTCTCCAGGAATGGTAGCTCTGAATTTAGTATTTCTAAATTCAGGCTTCAAAACGTCATGATGGTAAGACAAATCTAACTGCATGCCTTTGAACCATTGTTCTCCATGACCATGGATTTCTGTCGCAACAATAATGCTATCTTCAGAAACCTGCAACTGGAGATTTCCCACCTTAGCCTTAATGCCATCAAAATTATTTGCAAACTCCCTCGCCGCCTGTCTGTTGTACCCTTGAAATTTTTCACAAAACCTGATGCAACGCACTTGTTCAAAGGATGCTCTGATTTTTGGGTCTACGTTTACCAAATTCAAACCCTGTGGTTGAAACCTCACGAAATCACCACCCTTTACATTCTTTCTTATACGTTCTAGAGTTTTCATTATGATTGTATGTGTCAACCCTATGTAGACTCAAATTCTGATACTTTGGATTCCATGTGCAACAAATGAGAGAAACAACCTCTGTGCAGCAAAATGAAAATAGTAGCTTCCGCGCAACAAAATGAAAATAGTAACCTCCGCGCAGTAAATGAAAATAGTAACCTCCGTGTAGTAAATGAAAATAGTAACCTCCACGTAGTGTGTAACAATGAATAGAACATGGAATTGCATGCAAAAAATGAGAGTAGTGTCTTCTGTTCATCAACGACAACAACTTCCTCTGCACCTTTTCCACAACAACGAACAATAACATGAATATTTGCGCAACAAGCTTGGCCGAGAGATTTTGAAATTGTGGATGAAGATAAACAATTTCTTGATGCTTTCTTTACCTGGAAGGAGGATAAATTTGAAATATAACTTCAATTAAATCATTAATTATACCATCATACCTTGTTGTACCTCCATACACAACATTAGGATGTTGTACAACAACTTGCGTTGCACAATGATTTTCTTGATGATGCGACATGTCCTTGATAGATTTGATTTCATTTAACCGTTAGAACTTTGACAAGACTGAATTCGACTGTATTGAAACGACATCATGAACCTTAAGTGACACGACAACCCACATCTTGGCACAAAAACCATAAGTTACATGGTTGAAAAAGAAAACTCGACCCATGAAAAACAAACCTATGACTCACAATTTATGAAAAAATCATCCAATGTTCTTATTTAACCCAAGACATGACTTTATCCTATAATTTTATTCAAAACCTAACAACCTATTCATATGACACTAGCACAATACATGATTTGAGCCATGGAGACATGACTACAATAGAATATTGAGTTTCCTCTAGAGAAAGAGGATAAGCTACCCTCGGTGTTAGTTATTGAGCCACTCTCAGTTTCAGATGAAGTTGTTATTGTGATAGATCATAGGAGTTACTCTCAGAGTTCAACAACCACGGTGAGAATGGAGCAACCATTCTCAGCTTTAGAGCAGCTGCAGGTGTAGAGTCCCAATCCTAGAGGAACAATTGTAGATAAAACAAAGGACATACTCTTAGGCAGTGAGACAGATAGTTCTTTGCAGAAAGCACATATAGCTAGCACATGATTGTGTAGATTAAGTTGTAGTTGAACAAGTGCACCAGGTTGGTACAATGTGTTGTGAAAATTTGGTTTCGAAGTGCAGGACAAGAAGACTCATGTATGCAAGTTGAAGCAAACTCCAAGAGCTTGGTATGGCAGGATTGATAGTTTTTTTACGAGCTTGGGCTTTACCAAGAGTAAATTTGATTCTAATATTTACTTCAAGGTTATGAATGATGAGCCAATTGTATTGCTACTATATGTGGATGACTTATTATTGACAGGAGAAGAAAATCTCATCACATATTGCAAAAGGAAGCTCGCTACAGAATTTGAGATGAAAGACCTAGTCCCGATGCATTATTTATTAGGTCTTGAAGTTTGGTAGAGCCCAAAGAAGATATTCCTTAAACAGAGGAAGTATGCAGTTGAAATACTGAAGAATTTTGACATGTTGGAATGTAAATCCATGGCATGTAAATCCATGGCCACACCCATGGAGATGAATTTGAAGCTCTTGGTTGATACTTCGTCATAGTTAGTTGATGCTACTCTATATAGAGATATTATTGGTTCGTTGATGTATCTGACGAATGCCAGGCCAAATATGCCTTATTGTGAACACCTTGAGTCAGTATTTGGTGGAGCCCAAACATGTTCACCTTGTAGCTGCAAATAATGTGATGAGATACCTTAAAGGTACATTGGATTATGGTCTTTGTTATACTGGAGATTGTGACTTCAGATTGTTTGGATCTACTGATTCATATTGGGTTGGAAGTGCTTCAGACAAAAAAACACTTCAGGATATTGTTTCAGTTTGGTGTCAGCCATGACTTCATGGCATAGAAGGAAGCAATCCAATATTGCTCTTAGTACGACAAAAGTGGAGTACATTACATCATGCTCTACCAGTTGTGAAGCCATACGACTTCGGAAGTTGTTGACAGGTTTGTTCGATATGGAGATGGAAGCTACTATGATTCTATGTGATAGCCAGAGTTTCATAAAGATGACAGAGAACCCAATGTTTCATGATAAGAGAAAGTACTTAGAGATCTGTTATCACTATATTTGTGACATGGTGCAGAAGGGAGATGTAAAGCTCCAATATGTCTGCATAGATGAGCAGGTTGCATATGTGTTGACTAAGCCTCTGTCTCCTGTGAAGTTTGAGTACTTCCAAGACAAGCTTGGTGTAGTTCGAAAGGACCTCCCTCAAAAGGGGGAGTGATGTTGATGATACTATGGTATCCTGACCAACAACGGGTGGCTCAATTAGGATTTTATATCATAGGGGACTGATCATCCCTGGGAAGATCCTAAAGGTTCGGTAAGGACGATCTATTGGAGTACCTGTGCATGTATATGCTATCTGTGGTCAGTAGTGGTAGCTCAGTTAGGATTTTATATTCTAGGGAATCTTATGATTCTTGGGAAGATACCGAAGGTCCGGTAAGGACGGTCTGTCAGAGTAGCATGTGGTAGCTCAATTAGGATTCTATATCCTAGTGAATCTTATGATTCTTGGGCAAATCATGAAGGTCCAGTAAGGACGGTCTGTCAGCGTACCACATATGTTGTTGTTGATGCAACTGCCTCATTCTGTTGCCACATATAGATGTTGAGGTTCCAGCTTTGTGTTATTGATGTTGTTGTTCCAGCTTCATGTTGTTGATGATGTTGATGTTCCAACCTCACGTTGTTGATGATGATGATGTTGATGTTCCAGATTCATGTTGTTGATGATGTTAATGTTATTCCAGCTTCGTGTTGTTGATGTTGATGTTCCAGCTTCATGTTGTTGATGATGACGATGTTACTCCAGCTCCACGCTGGAGATGATGATGATGTTCAATTTATACTGATGTTGATGATGAGAAAAACTTATGATGACCTATAGATATGACCGACAATGTTCCTGATGTTGATGACAATGTCCCCTCCTCTTGATGGTGTATTGAGTCCAGTTAGTTGTTATTAATGTTGTCAGTAGAATACCCTTCTTGTTAAGGGGGAGTGTTGAAATATTGTAACTTCGAAGAATATTCTACTTGAGAGAGAGTTGAATAATAATATTATATTATATTTAATTAGGCCCTATTGTGCCTTAGTAAAAGTCAACCCTATTTTGCCTTGATAGTTAATTGTAAATTAAGAGGGTAAAGTGACAGGTTATCCTAGGCCTAATTATAGGATGGTTAGACCACTATTTATAAGAGAGGTGAGTGCCTCATTTGGACACATACACACCTAGCTCTGGAGTGCGCAAGTCTTGGAGGAGAAGATGTTGCAGCTAGTGGTGACATCAAGGAGGGTTTCTAGTCTATCTCTTGGTATTTCTTGGTCAAGTGGTGCACTACTCTTCCTAGTGAAGGAGTAGAGGAGGATCTTCTGTTGGTCTTTGGTCTATCTATATTGAGGAAGTTTTTGTCAGGTTTTCTCCCCCATGAGGGTTTCCTAGGATAATATGCGTGTCTCTATTGTTTCTGTGTTTGCCTCTCTTTCATTGATCTCATTTATGCAACTAATGTGATAAATGATTATAATAATATAGAAGAACCATAACTCCTAGTTGTATAAGTAAAACATCAACAGAGATCAACCACTATCCTCTCTACTAGTGATTTAAAAGACATTATCGTCGTAGTGAGTTCCACATATTGGATTTTTTAATCCCCAAGTGTTAAAAATATGACCTCAAACACTTAGTCAATAGTATATTTCAATATCCTATAGTTATTCACCAATAAAGCAATGGAACCACATGCAATTTACTAGAACTATGAGCATAAATACAAGTGACTAGGTAGTCTGAAAATATAGTAGCGAAAATATAAATCAACAATAGAAACATTCACCACATTTGACATAGAAAATTCTGGGCAATTCCCCTGGAAAAACCCACAAGGGGAAAACTAGTCAAGGAGATTCTTCTTATTGATCTCAAGGGAAAATTCTGAGTTTACAACAACAATTTATATCAACATTAAATACACAACACTTATCTCACAAAATCAACCCAACACCACCTCGATTTCTATGCCAAGATTGTTGTCTCGTTTTCTGTGCAACGATATGGATTGATACAACAAAAAAACTAGTAAACAACCTCAATTTTCATTCCCATAACTGGTTGTACAATACAATACTCTATTATACAGTTTTCTCTCAGCAAAAACACCTCAAAAATTGTGTCAAAATTCAATAGTAAGGCTTCCTTGATTTTTGTGCATTAACCCAGTTGTACAACCAACAATAAATGTTGTATGACTCACCTTAAGCTGTTGTACGATACTTATCTATGTTAAATGCTAAAATAGCCTTGGGATGCATGCATATCCCCTCATTGGGATGTGTGTTGATCCTCCTTTGTTGCTGATCTTTTCCTTAGCTCAAGCTCTCTCTTAGAAATCATGCCTTTTAAACTTCCATTTAAGCTCTCCACAAAAGATGCGCCCCGACTTTCCTCTAGTGCTCCTTTTATTACTCATTAATGAGTAACTTCCCTAACCCTTGGTCTTCCAATGACATAGACAATCAAGAGTAGATCTTTCCTCATGAGATCAATGGTCGTGACATAATCATTTGTTGAGTTCACTTAAATCATTTAAGTGACCCAAAATTCATAAACTCACTTTTACCCATTAAATATTAAAAGGCTCAACTTGACTTTATAAAACCACTTTATAAAGTCACTTTATAAGAAAATTTTATAAAGTCACTAGAGAGAAATATGCCCAGTCACTTCTACATGCTAGGAGCTGCCAATGCAAAAGTACCTTCGAGCTACAAAAATATAACACTCCCTCTTAGCGAGGGAGGTACTTCTGGAACCTCCACCTAAATCTGTCTCTAACCCCATCATGTTCTCTACTGCTGTAGTCACTCCCTTTGCACTGGAGGCCTCTGCTCCCTCTAAAATCGAAGCATCTCCAACTACGTGCACTAAAATCTGATTAAGAGACCTATCCATCCAAGTTCCTCTCTCTGAAGCCTCACCACTTTCAGACTCAAGCTCCAACCACCTGTTGAATCCAACTACAGGCTGATCAAGCACTCTGTACAATCTCTCTGACCGGACATCAAGCAACACACTTGGGTTAGAAGAGATTCCCTCTGGATATAGGTACACCATTCCATGAGAGAACACAATCCCACATCCATCTATCTATAAATATGACACAAAGAGAAAGTTCAATGATAGTTCGGGAACATATAATACCTCGTCCAACTCCAGATACCCTGCCGACTCCAGTTGGAATTTAACACTTCCAACTCCCTTCACAACTAGAACATGTTTGGTGATAACCCCACACATCACATAGTTGTATGAGCCGATATTTGAAAAACTAAGGAATACAGACCTCACACATCACATAGTTGTATGAGCCGATATTTGAAAAACTAAGGAATATAGACCTCATCCTCGTCATGTGTCGAGAAGCCCCATTATCCAAGAACCATGCAAGAGTGCATGTACAACATAGGAAACCATTGCCTGCAAGACAAACCATCAAGGACAACTCCTTCTCGAAATTTTCCATGAACTCCTTCACTTATGCTGATGTTGATGTCTCGACATCCTTCTCGCTTCTCTTCTTGTTCAGACATTGGCCTGTATAATGTCCCAACTTATGACATGCAAAGCATCTCACCTTGCTCATGTCCTTATTCTCTCCATGAGGGGACTTCTCCCCTCCTATATATTTATTTTCCTTCTTCTTTGATAAGAGGGAACCATTCTCCCCATTCTCCTCACCCTTTGACTATTTTCTACAAAGAGCCTCCTCACAACTCTCTTCATGTATGAAGTCATCCGACAATCTCTTCTAGTTGGGATAGTTCTCCCTGGAGACAACACCTTTAACAAAGGTGTTCCACTTCTCTGAAAAACCATTTAGAACAGTCCTAACCAATTCTCCATTTGATATAACCTCTCAAACTGTGCCAAGTTCATCATGAACTTGAGTGATACTGGTGATATATGAGGACACCTTTTCAGTCTTAGTCATTTTTTATGTTTCTCATCTTCTCTTTCAATACCATCTTTCGATTCTCATTGGAACTTTGGTATAGCTTGGTCAAACATTCCCACATGTCGAAGGAATTTTTTTTCCTGCAACATGGGAAATAACATGGTCCTTGATTGCATCAAGAATAATCCTCTTGGACTTCACGTTATTCTTCTTAAACTCTTCCAAAAGAGTTTTCATCTGTAGGAACAATGACAAGATTCATTTGTGTGTTGTTCACAATGTCTCATAACTCATCTTCCTCTACCAAAAAAATTGTCCTCTCCTTCCAATGACTAAATTTCTCTACCCCATCTAACCTATGTTTGAACCTCAAGCTAGTAACCATGACCTTCTCAACTAAAATTCAACTCTTCCCCTTATTTCTTCCAAGAAAAACCCCTTTGCACTCACTGCAAATCAAGTGCGAAATATCGTCTGTTGAACCTCAGAGCTCTTGCTCTGATACCATGTTAAAATATGACCTCAAACACTTAGTCAAAATATATTTCAACCTCCTATAGTTATTCACCAATAAAGAAATGGAACCACATGCAATTTACTAGAACTATGAGAAAAAATACAAGTGACTAAGCAACATAAAAATATAACAACGAAAATATAAATGAACAACAAAAACATTCACCACATTTGACACAGAAAATTCTGGGCAATGCCCCTGGAAAAACCCACAAGGGAAAACCAATCAAGGAGATTCTTCTTATTTATCTCAAGGGAAAATTCCTAGTTTACAACAACAATTTATATCAACATTAAATGCACATCGCTTCTCTCACAAAATCATCCCAACAACACCTCGGTTTTTATGCCAAGCTATGTTGTCTCGTTTTCTATGCAATTGTATAGACTGATACAATAGAAAAAACAATACACAACCTCAATTTGCATGCCCAGAGATGACCGTACTGTACAATACTCTGTTGTACGATTTTCTCTTATCCAAAACACCTCAAAAATCATGCCAAACTTCAACAGTAAGGCTGCCTTGATTTTTGTGCCTTAACCCAGTTATACGACCAACAATAAATGTTGTATGACCCACCTTCAGTTGTTGTACGATAGTTCTCTATATTTAATGTTGAAATTCCCTTGGGATGTGTGCCTATCCCCTCCTTGGGATGCATGCCAATCCTCCTTTTCTACTACTCGTTTCCTCATCTCAAGCTCAATCTCTCTCTTGGAAATCGTGCCTCTTTCATTAAAACCCACAAGGGGAAAACTAGTCAAGGAGGTTCTTCTTATTGAGCTCAAGGGAAAATTCTGAGTTTACAACAACAATTTATATCAAAATTAAATGCACAACACTTATCTCACAAAAGCATCCCAAAACCACCTCGGTTTTCATACCAAGCTTTGCTATCTCATTTTCTATGCAACTGTATGGACTGATACAGTATAAAAACCAATAGACAACCTCGTTTTGCATGCCCAAAAATGATTGTACGGTACAATACTCTATTGTATGGTTTTCTCTCAGCCAAAACACCTCAAAAATCATTTCAAACTTCAACAATAAGGTTGCCTTGATTTTTGTGCCTTAACTTAGTTGTACGACCAACAATACATGTTGTATGACCCTCCTTCAACTCTTGTACGATACCTCTCTATATTTAATGTTGAAATATCCTTGGGATGCATGCCAATCCTCCTTTGCTACTACTCTTTTCCTCATCTCAAGCTCAATCTCTCTCTTGGAAATCGTGCCTCTTCAACTTCCACTCAAGCTATCCTCAAAAGATGTGCCCCACCTTTCCTCTTGTTCTCCTTTTATTACTCATTAATGAGTAAATTCTCTAACCCTTGGTTTTCCAATGAGATAGACGGTCAATATTAGATCTTGCCCTCATGAGATCAATGATCGTGACTTAATCGTCCGTTGAATTCACTTAAATCACTTAAGTGATCCAAAATTCATAAAGTCAGTTTTACCCATTAAATATGAAAAGGATCAACTTGACTTTATAAATCACTTTATAAAGTCACTTTATAAAAACACTTTATAAAGTCACTAGAGAGAAATGTGCTCGGTCACTTCGACATGCTGGGTGCTTCCAATGAAAAAGTATCTCCTAGCTACAAAAATCTAACACTAAGAAAGCATCTACTTTGTATTCCCATTCTTGAATCTCTAAGATATGTGCAACATAATTGAGAACAAAATTATCTCTGGTGTTATTCTCCTCATGCATTAGATTGGCGAAGTCATCCTTCCATTGATTCCATGTGGTTGTCCAGTGCATAACATTGCAATGGGATTAGGCCACCTATTCACAACACTTCAATCCTCACTTAACCTCATTTATTTCACAGAGAATGCAACAACTCCTTTGACAATGGAGAAATCACCCTTCCATTAATTCCATCTGGTGGTCCAATTCATAACATTGCAATGGTATTAGGCCACCTCTTCACGACACTTCAATCCTCGCTTAACCTCATTCATTTCAAAAAGAATGCAACAACTCCTTTGACAATGTAAGTGCATCATTTAAACACCCTCTTTTGTCAAATGTCCGTGGAGGAGAATCCTTAGATGGGTGATGACAGTGCCAAAATCCTACCAAACCACACTCTTTGTTCAAGCATAGTAAATCTCACCAGAAGAAACATCTGTTTCGAAAATAGACACTAGAGGTTCAAACCCTATGTGGTTTACCCTCTAGAACCTTCACGCTCGTCTCTTATCATGAGCTTTGTTGAAGTGAATTCCCATTAAAACATTATTGAACATAATTGAATAGGGAATTAGCCCACACACACCCCAATCCATTGTCAACATACCAAATTTAAACCCCCAAGATTTTTCCATTGGAATAATTGTGTGGGAGTGGTGTGAATGAATTAAGTCCCCATCCTTTGAGAATTCATTATTTTCCACTTGCTTGATATAAAAACTCGTGTCATAGTTTTATCACAACATTTTTCACCTTAGTGAAAAGTCTTCACAAGATACAAAGACTAGTGGAACATTAGAAGTGTTCATTGTCATCTAGACAACTACCCTCATTTTAGTGAAGGATGAATCCAACACAAATGAGGTTTCCCTAGTATCCCATAGGGTTCCTAAGGCATGAAAAGTTATGTCCTAGACCACTTATGTAACTATCGAAATTGGCATGGATTATGATTTATAGATTCAGTGGTTAAAATGGTATGTTTCAGCCACTTACATAGATTGTAAACGAGTTAAATTTAGGGCTAACATGAGGAATACAACTAGGGTTCAAGTAACTTATTAATTCTGAAAATTCAAGAGCATATAACAACCAATAAAGCCAATATGTTCAACCCTAAAATTGTCGGAACATAAACCAACTAGGACAATTTTCCAAGAGAGATGATTTTAGGTCAAACACATGCAAGAAAACCCTAGGATTTTAGGTCAAAAATATGCAAAAAAACCCTAGACATCTAGGGTTTTTTATGGGTTAAAATTAAGTGTAAGCTAAACAAACCATAGATTTACCCTAAAAAAAAGATAAAATTTTGAATTTAAGATTGACTAGATGAGAAAAGACTAGTGCGTACTAAGTTTTTGGGCATATGGGGTTAACTAAGGACTCTCTTGAAAAAGTGTAAGTGAGACTAGGGTGATAGGGTTTTCCACTACAAACCATAGAAAATTCACCTAGTGCCTTAAAAGCTTCAATATAGTTCAAGGAAAATATACTCCACTAGTAATCTTCCAAGAGTTTTGAAAAAGGGATTTGTTCAAGAAAATAAATAGAAAGTGCACCACTACGACTATAGAAGTACGACTACACTTATAATCATTCATAAACAAAATCCATAAAGATTTAGAGAGACCCCTTATTCAAGAAATCAATTCATCCAAAAAACCCTAGCCAAGAACATCCATGAAATTTTGTAAAGCATCCACAAGACATCATTCTCAAGAAATGGCTCTAGTTATCCATCCATAACAAAAAGATAGTCATAATAGTAGACAAGTAGTGTTCTCCACAAGTTATAGCAATGAGTTACAAACGAGTGTTATTTCTTTTATTTATATGAAGAGATATAGAAACCCTCTCAATATAATAATAATATTCTCCTAGCTTCTAGCCCTAAAGAATACAAAATACCATTATCTCTTTACAAACCCTAGATATATGGTAAAAAATACATAAACTATGAGGTGATTATGCCACCTATATAATAATATCCATGATACATGAGTGAATGATTCAAAATACCTCAAATATGTTCCCCAAATCAAGTAAGCTCTCCTCAAGTTCCAACACGTATTCAACATGTGGAACGACCTCCTCAAAACCATCAACAACCTCCTCCAAAGGTGTCCCAGAAGTGGTAATAAAATTGATGATAATCTTCTTGCGACAAATTTTAAAAGTACCATAACTATGTCAATTTTTGCACAAATTTCTATTATGAACACATTTTGGAAATCCCATGGCCACTTTGCATCTAGTGTCAATCTGGTGGAATTATGAGCATTCTATCAAAATATATCTTCTGCTAAAGTTGGTCGCCCTCAAAACATGTGCTAAAATCTCGTTGCAACATAAAAAAATTGGGTCATGTCAAATGCAAATACCATAGGTAGAGAAACATCAAGTATAATATTCTAACTTCACAATAACTCATAGAATTCATACCATTTTCCAATTTTAGGTATGATAGGGGCATCATTAACCCCTATTACATGTGTTAACACCTAAGAAGAGAAACAATTCCCAAAAAAACCAATCAAGGGGCATGTGTAGTGATAAATGGCATATTGGCAATTAATTTCATGGGTTGAATTGCATAGTCATGATCAGGTTGTTTAAGATATTCATCCACATGAGTGCCTTTGAAATATGAGGGAGCACTTGTGCATTGAATTTCCCTTTCCTCAACACCATGTATTTCTACCCCTTATTTTCCTTTTTCTTTGTTTATTTAACCTTATTGTATTTTGACTTTGATTTGATTTGATTGATTGATTTTTTAGATATTCACTTCATTACATAGGACTTGGGGTAATGGCCTCATAGTGAGGGGCTATTGCTCATGCTTTATTTCCTTTGGTTTTTAACTTTTCCTTTAAAAAAATGCTCTTCACCTAGATTTTATAGCTCTTTTAGGGTGAGGATATTCTCATGGTACTATGAACACAACTACATTTGTACCTAAGATCCGAAGGCTAATTTGTCTAAAATTCGACAGTTACACATCTAAAATTCGACGGAATAGTTTTTGTTTAAGTGTCGGTGAGGCGTGGTCGGTTAGTCGAAACAAAATAGGAGTCGTCGGTTATCTGACTTCAACTGTCGAATCACTGGCTAGGCCATCGATCATCCTACCCCTATAATTGTTAGATATTTGACTTCCACAATCATCAGATCAATGGTTGGGTCGTCGATCATCCTTCCACATAGGGGTCAGATATCTGACTCCATAGGGGAATCAGACCTATGGCATGGCTATCAGACGCAAAATTCATGGAGTCGGATCATCCTATCCCTAGGGCATTCATATATCTGACTCCATAGTGTGGCAGACCTATGGAGTTGTCGTTGGACACAAACTTCATGGGGTCGGATATCCAACGGAACTGTATTGTTTTAAAAAATAAAATAAAAGCAAATTTGGACTCCCCACAGATTTCTATCAGGTCTCCTATCATCATTTGCATCATTCACTCTGTAATTACCCTAATATGTAACTACATGAGTAAGACTTGGAGGACTGTTGTATTCCATAATGCCATAAAATGTATCACTATTCTTTAATGCAAGTAAATAGGTGCCACATACATCAACTTCAAATATAACCATTGCAGATTGATAAAAGGAGACAGAGATAGACACATCAAAGCGTGCATACAGAACTTATATCCCCATTTCCTTAGAGATTTTAAATGGAATTTGATCAAGGCTCTCCATATTCTCACATCTTTTCATTTCAAATATTGGATGCCAAGATTGGCCATGTGGTCTGCTGCTGAGTCCCCCTCTCTCTCTATATATTCATTCTACTTGAATATTAGATGTTGATGAATGTGTAGCAGGAACTTACTTAGAATTTGAGCAAGGTCGTGATGGAGGATAAGGAAAAATTTAAATGCGAGTTTGAGAACCATTAGGAGTAATTTTTCTAAGGGTTGTTTCAGAGTAAAAAAGAATAACATCTGTCTGATATTGGTTGCACAATAGGATTACTATGACTAGCATTTTGTTTCTGCCTCTATAATGTCAAAAAGTGGACAAGCATTTCCCTACTCTTAACATCTACTCTCTACCCATGAGAATAGAAATGGAAATAACAATGTTTACTTTTTATTTTCTAGTTATTACCTCCTATTTTAATCTTCTTATTGTAAATATCTAAATCTTTAAAACGTATTGGGAACTTAAATTTCTTTCTCAAGTTTCTCCACTTTCCAAGCTATTTGAGAATGGGCAATGCTTATACTAGTGGGGCATGGTAGGGCCTTCCCTATTCGTAGGGCATGCATTAATGGACTAATGGTAGCCAACTAAATAACAAATTACAATATTAGCAATGGACAAAAAGCTTAAAAAACCAAAATTATACACATAAAAAAGTGATCTACATCACATAAAAATTAGCAGTGTACATGATAATCTAGTTTATAATATATAAGAAACAACATAAAAACCAAAATATAGAAATCTCTTATTAGTGAAATAAAAGTTATCAAAGAAATTTGATTTGTTTTACCTTGAGAAACTCCTTTGCTTCCTCCCTTCAAATCTCATTTGTTTGTTCCTTTTGACTTTCCCTTTCTAAGTTTTCCTTTATGTGAAGGTTTGGCTAGTGACACCTTAACTTTCACCTATATGACAACCAAAATATTAAACAAGTTCCAACTGAAATTGCAAAAATATCCATACGTTGCTTAGTAAGTTTTCTTAGAACAGGGGCAATAATAATAATAGCAAAAATTTGAATCTCCATCGATCAATTCATCATCCTTGTTGAATTCCTTGATACATGAAACAACAACTTCAACACATGAGATGTACATATACAATCAATATAAGATTCAAGATTTACAAACAAAACATGCAACTTCATTCTCATGCTCCAAATCGAGTTATAATTCGAAGAGATACCAAGGAAGCAAGTTTGAAGGGAGAAATCCACCATCCACCATCAACCTCATGTTCCACATCCATCAGTCTAATATATCATTTTTAGCCTTATATAGATTCATACAGGAAGCTAAAAAAGTATACACCTATAGGCATGCAAAGCCTCGATGACCTATAGGGAGCTCTAGGAGACATATTCATCCTAAAGGTCATAGATTGTCCAAATCAAGCAAATGGGTTTACTACCGGAGATAACACAACTCAATATTCCAACTCCACATGGTTATGCTCACCAAGAATATGGATTCAACAGACAAAATATGGTTATTGAATGGAGACATTGTATGAACAAAGGCTTCATGAAATTTAAAATATAAATGGAGAATGAAACCAAGATGAAAAATGCAATGACCACACTATGTCTTCAAGTGTCAAAATTCAAAACACTCATGTTTTTTTCCTACAAATAAAATATTAAAAAAAGGAGTTGAAATTTCACAATGAAGAATCAAAGCAATGAAGAAAATAGTCCAATAGAAGGTCAACAAGAAGTTCAAGGAAATATTTAATATAGATTTCCATGAAGCTTCATTCATTACTATAGGAATACATAGAATATTCAAGGAATAATTGGTTAAGAAACACATGGTGTTATGGAAAGTAGTATTGGCAACAAAAGAATAGTTCAGTTGTGAAAGATACACCATGCAAAATATTTTTGGAATTTTTATAACTAAAATGAAGATTGGCTACCTTTACTACTACACCTCTTCCTATGTTCTAAATATTTATAGATACATATTCGATAGAGGGATTAATACACCAAGGTCTTATTGATTGATCTCCCAACCACCATACAACAACAACTTCATATACATAAAGGATACCAACAAGTTATTACTTCTTGTATGTATCTCTTTCATTCTTTTTCCAAGAACACAATATGATTTTTGTTACTTCTTCCATAGATTTTTAGTTTAGTTTCTTTTCTCATACAATGGTTTAAATTCTTTCATTCTATGCTTACCTTTTAATTTATGCTTTGAAACTCCTTTTGTATGTCTCTACTGGATTGTACTTTGAGCTCAATTGACCTATTTTTGGTCATTCATGGGAATTAATAAAATAATATTATCTTATATTATCTAATAAATCCATATTATTTGTATTATTTAGTGTCAATTATATTGGGATTTGTTCCCATCACTCTCCCTACCATGGCTAACTTGACCAAAAATTCCACTTTTGAATTCACTAGTTTGGTAGATGCCCTATCCTCCCCAACCCATCCAAAATTTACTATGGAGATGTGGTAATTGGTTATGTATATGGGGTTGCTAAAGTGTGTAGCACCAAGAGTATAAGGTAAGGCCATTGTTATAAATTCTTCTACATCAACTCCTATTTTGAAGGGAAAGAAATTTAAATTGTCCATGTAGCAACTTCTATGGCATCATGAAATCCTTGGAGAGTTGGATGATAATCCAAGTACTCTTAACATGTTAAGAACATTAGTTATAGTGGCCAGGGAATTGTGGATGATATAAATTAAGGGGATAATGGATCAAAATTTTATTTTTTTAATTTTCCAATACTTAACTAATTCTTCTTAGTTGATTTTGAAGTAGAAGTTTTAAGGGGTTGACAATGAAAATGCTAGATTGAAGAAACAAGTCAAGGTGATTATGAGATTTATATGTTTTAAAAGTTTGTGTAGCCAAATGAATCCAAAACTACCTTTGCATCATTAACATTCTCGAAACCATCTAATTTTAAATATCTATGAATTAATAGAACTAGAACCTTTGAAGTATTGACAAACCTTGCCCATTTTTTTTCATAAACTCAAGAGATGGATACAAAAGAAACCCAATCAAAACAACATTGATTCTAACAAACATAACTTTACACAAGGATACTATCACCACAAAAATCAATGACACTGAAAGAGGTGGGAAAAGGAAAATAACTCTAAGAGTTCCAAACAGAACTTTGGAACTTCCTTGAAATAATCACTTGATCCATATTGTTCTCCAATGAATAATGATAAAATATACATGTAAATATAGATCCATGAATTGAGGGGTATTGAAACACGTAAAAACAATAGAGGTTTCTTCATGGGTTGATTTGTCCATTAATCATGCTATCAAAGTGTGGATCTTGATGGTTGGGATGGAAATGAGGAGGCCTCCCTGCAATCTAGACAAAACTACCTTTGCATCATTAACATTCTCGAATCCATCTAATTTTAAATCTCTATGAATTAATAGAACTAGAACCTCTGAAGTATTGACAAACCTTGCCCATTTTTTTTCATAAACTCAAGAGATGGATACAAAAGAAACCCAATCAAAACAAAATTGATTCTAACAAACATAACTTTACACAAGGATACTATCACCACAAAAATCAATGACACTGAAAGAGGTGGGAAAAGGAAAATAACTCTAAGAGTTCCAAACAGAACTTTGGAACTTCCTTGAAATAATCACTTRATCCATATTGTTCTCCAATGAATAATGATAAAATATACATGTAAATATAGATCCATGAATTGAGGGGTATTGAAACACGTAAAAACAATAGAGGTTTCTTCATGGGTTGATTTTTCCATTAATCATGCTATCAAAGTGTGGATCTTGATGGTTGGGATGGAAATGAGGAGGCCTCCCTGCAATCTGGACCTTAACCCAATTTATGTTGCTTGACTATGTTAAGGATATTTCATGTTATATATATTCAAAAATTCATTTCATGAATCTCCATAGGAAATTCTTACTTTATGGTCACTTATCTTCCTTAGTATATGTCAAATATTCATGTCCTTATACAAGGCACTCCCACATATCAAAGGTATGCATGGTGATGAGGATAAATAAAATTATATAGATATAAAATAGACATTGCCACAAACTAGATTTTGAAGAATCTATTATAAGAATCCTTTATGACATATGTACTCCATTTTCTTATCCATCATGAGTTTAACCTCCATTATCTATTGAATTATTGATGAAAAAAAGTTGTAGAATCTATAGGCCTTGATGATGTCACAAAATCTCAAGCTACTTCCCAGAATGACCTTGAGATTTGTACTTTTGATGTGCTAGTAAATTATGCAGTAATAATGACACTATAAGTTATTGTGTTATGCCACATGTATTAACCTTAGTAACTACAACCAATAAATATGATGATAGACAACTCATATGTTAAATTCTCAAGGTTGATAGTTGTATTCCTACTTATATTGTGATATAAAATTTTCTACCTGCAATTAGCATGAATAAAAGTATCCTTTGTTTTGATATGAATATTGAACAAAGATAGCACTTATATTTTTGTGGCCCAACCAAATATCCTCATGTATACCCAACCCTAGGGTGATTGAACATTATCACAATACCAAAACACATGCTTGAGAGTTTCCTTCCTTCAATAGATAGGACATTTAAACTGATCAATTCCCAAATGTGGAACTCTGTGTTCAAGAGCAAGGCCTCCTATCATGAGGGACCACACGAAGATTGTTTTTGTTGGCTATATAATAGGCTTTCATAGGGAATGTTTTTTTTGGCTCTATAATAGGTTTTCATAGTGAGGGAATCTAAAAGAGTTAGGTCCTCTGTTTCAAATGAAGGCACCAAATCTTATTAAGCCTAGAATAAGTGTTGGATTGTGGGCATAGCCATCGATATCCATCACTTGGTTTATAATGTTTAAAGGCTTTGGATAAATTCCAATGCCAATCCATGACTAGGCCAAAGGGTCTCGCAAGCCAATCTCAATGGGAAGATTGTTTGCAATAATTCTTGTAAACTTGTCTAGGATCCACTGTGATGTAGCAATGAACTTAAATTCATCTTTCAAAACATACCAATGCTTCTAGTCTTTGGCTTGGTTGTTAAATAAATCAGTTATTTTTTGGAAATATTTTTTGAACAAGCGTTTTCCAAGGAGAAGTTCCACCATTTGTTGGATAGATTCTCATACCATAGTAAATGTAGAAGGACACATTGACTAATATCAATATTTGAATTTTCTTGATAGAATATGCAAAGTTTAGCATATCTCATTCCCTCCTTGATCAATACAATCTTGTTTCAAATTCAAACAATGAAGATAAATAGATTCTTAGCTTTTCCTAAAATAGATCGTTTTACCTTAGTATATTTTATAACTTTTTATCTTTTATTGCATATATGTATATTTTTAGCTAAGGTGCATGAAACATACAAACAAGTATGAGTTTCAAAAATGCCTCTTTCAAAAAAAAAATCTCCTTACTCTCTCTCTCTCTTTTGGTTCTGTGAAAATGATAGTGTTTGTGTGTAGTTAGAAAGATCAAACTTTGACAAATCAAGTATTCTAATGTTCATAGACAAGGACATAATCCTTCATTCCATATCACAAAATAAAATACTCATCATTCATTGATCAACTATAATTTACCTTGCATTAATTTATTATAATTTATGCAATAAAGAGGAAAATGTTTACATTGAGTACAATAACAAAATTTTCCTTTATAAAGTATGCAATACAATGAAGCTACATGTGTAAAGGTCAATAAGTGTCAAGATAATCAAGTTATAAGCTCCAAGGAATACATTGCCATTAAGTCTTGGGGGTTTACCAACGACTATTGTGGCTTGTGGTTATTATTGTCCTCCATATGGAAATCCAAGGAAGAGGGGGGAATTCATTGGGCATTGGCAAGGTATTGATGTCCTTGTTATGAACGCTTAATACATGGGAGGATGAGGGGAATTTATTTCTCTAAAAAAATGATCATCAAGTTGTACATTATACAAGTTCTCTTAGGTGCACGAGAGGCATTGGAAGCTCCTTGTGGGGTCGAACCCGAAGAATCCTATACTTCAAATGAAGAATAACCTTCACCCAAATCAAAATTGGGCAAAGTAGTGTCCAAGTTAGGATTCTTATGATCCACAACCCAATCCTTCGAAGGCCCTAAATGATACTCTTCTTACCTTATGGAGATAAAGTGGAGATTCAAATGTATGTACATGAGATCTTTAGTTTTCTTTGAACCCAACCTATCAATTTTTATTGAGAAGATAATGCCACAGCCCCTTGTGACATGAGATATTTAGTTTTCTTTGTATCCAACTTATCGATTTTTATTGAGCAAATAATTCCATAGCCCCTTGTGAAGTAACACAAAAGATCAGGGCCAACAACTCTTTTGGCCTTGATCCATGAATGGTTCACCACTCCAAGGTGCCAAATTATTTTTATCATTAAAGGATGTAAGGTAAAAAAGGTTCCCTAATTTGTAAGCAAAGTGTTATTTATTTGAATCACTTACATTAGAGGAATTTTGAGGTTAAAAATGGGTTTCAAAACAAAAAATCTGCCAACAATATTGGTTCTATGTAAGCTTCCCTATTGGAATGAAATGGTACACACCATCAATGGTGCCCATTGGGTACAATATACTACACAGTTAATTTAGGTTTAGTTAGACTAAGTAAGGGTAGGCTAGGTTAGGTTGAGTCGGTAGGGTAAGAAAATATAGAGTATGTAAGATGATCATGATAGGTTACGTCAAGTTAGGGTTGGAAGGTGAGAGCAAGGTAAGGTAGGGGTTGGTAGGGTAAAGTTAGAATTAAGTTTGTTAGGTTAAATATGCATGCAATCATGAATGAATGAAATAAAATAAGTATAATAAATGAAGTAAAGCACTACAATGCACATGAAAGGTAAATAACTAAAACAACATATAAAAAGACATATTCATGAGTATTAATTATGTACATTTTTGTACAATTGATGCAACCTCTGCACATAGGCTTGTGATCAGTTGCAATTCCTAGTGCAAAGTCCTGTAGAAATCAACGAACCATGAAATGTTAAATTTATGATAAATAATTTAACAAATAGACATGCATTTCAAAAGTTACACGAATATATAATACATAAGAATAAAGAGCATTACCTTATTGAGCTTCTCTTTGTTTCGAGAATAGTTTAATATTCTCTACTGAACAGGGCCAACCACGTGAAGGTGGAAACTCATATGGCCCCTCCCCCCCCCACCTCACATCACTCTCAATTCCCCATACTCAATGCATGTACTTGAAAATAAATGAATTTATGTGCAAATATGTGTTTTTCGTCATAAATAAACATTCAACATTCATTCATTAAGTACTTATAACATTCATTCATTCATTCGTAGGAAAAAAAATATTTCATGACATTAGTTTATATTATCAAAAATAAAATGTCATAATGTTATTACAATCACTTTTTTTTTGGCTTTTTTCTTTTCACAAATTCATAAATCAACTGATCATCTTCTACAACATCTTTATTAGTTCTTCTGGTCACCTATACAACTTGTCTTATTGTTTGTCGGGTTGTGTAATCACGACGTGGATGTTGTTATAAGGTGCCATGATCTACTGCAATAATGAAGAAATGTTAAATTGATATGTTTTGTTTATATCATTACAAGTATTTCATTAATAAAAACAACATTAGAGTGGTGCTCTTTACCTGACGGGGCCACATCATGTACTCCATCTCCTTGTTTAGCTGCCTCATCTTGTACAGGATGACCCTCTTCATGATATGGATTTGAAACATCAAAGATTAAAATTAGTACACTATTTGCAATTAAATATTTTAAACTGTAATCCATACTAAGTTTTTTGTAGCACATGAATGCATCCATCACCATGATGCACAGTATGACCTTCATTGGTCGGTCGTTCTCCATCCTCGAAATTATGTGTATTGTGGATTTCCTTCTTAAAACAAAGAGGCTCGATATTTTATGGCCAAAATTAATACTGAATAGACTGCACAAGTAATCAATCTTAAATAAACTTTGTTTATTTTATTTACTTGCACGAAGGGTGGACCACTGGAAGACTGTGTTGGCCCAACGCCCAAGATTTTTCGGTGTTCAACAACAACTTCAAAGCTATGCTGGAAGCCAAGCCTCAAGTCATCCTCCGTTGGCACTTCGTTGAACCGATCGACCTGCAATTTTGCATAAGATCATTAATTTATCTTTTATGGTGAAATAAAAAAAAATTATATGCAATTTATTATTTGGATACAATATTTGAGTTATTGATACTTACAATTCGTGCCACCAGATTCAAATAACCACCAGGCCCAAGCTTGTGATGGCCATGCTTTTCTATTCTAACATTTTTTGCCTTTGATGTGTCTGGAAACCTATGAAAAGTTTGAAATACGTTAGATGTTGCAAATTCCATGTAAAAATAAAGAGTAATAAACAAATAATTACATTGTTCAAAGTATTGCATACCTTCATGTGCCCGGTGGTAACTTTCCCTGTTTTCTTAAATCCCTTTCCCTTCCATCATCCAACAGGTCTTTCCACTCCCTTACTAGAATCATTTGAGGGTGCTCATACCAAGGTTCATTTCCTGATGAACCCTATATTGGTCCCTCACAATATTCATATGTTGGTCGACTTTATTTAGGACCTCTTCTTGGTTGAAGGTCTCAACACCGAACAACCCAATCAAGTGAATAATGAGATCATCTTTTAAATTTTTTCTTTGTTTATCCCACCCTGTGTGGATAGTGGGCCCAAAGATATCTAGTGACCAATCATTTAGATGTTTAAAAAAAACATCATTTTCTGCAATACGATCATGTCATCATTAGTTTAAAAAGAATGATCTATGAGTAAATTTCAATCAGATTATATATAATAGTTAAAAATAAATAAAAAAATATCTAGGATCTTCTCTATCTTTATGGGAACAAGATTTTTGTCCACCAAAAATGTGGTATGTATTGTTCCCGTGCTAATAACACGGGAAGATCTAGAAAATGTTGCTTGAGCAATATCAATACTACTCTCTACTGCATTGACCCCCTGACCCTGTTCTACATGATCTGTCGTGTGTCGAGAAGTAGAGGGTGCACCCACATCTTCCCTCTTGGGTGTCCTTCTATGTGTTGTCGACTGTTCAATAAAAAAAAAGGAACATTTTCATATGCATGTGGGGTTAGATGCTCGTGATGTGAAGACTCATCAATAGCATCAATAGTAGCATCAGGCCCCTCACCAGGATTATGTGGACGCAAATATGCATGTAAAAACAAACCATATTTTAGTTCACGACATATACAAGTAGAAAATATAAAAACATAAATGAATTTATTTCTAATTAAATATCCCAAGCTTGCATTCAACAACCAAGCTCGCATCGTCAAACGGTCAATATTTTCTCTAATCTCCTTTGTTTGTGGTTGGATGAATACCAAATGAAGGATTTTTGCATTTTTTTTTTACGGACTTCTTTAACATCTGAAAGGGGTTAAGCGATGATGTGATTTCATCATTGTACATTATCTCATCCACATGCATTTCTATGTATTTCTCTGCTAATGGATATGTATCCTAGGACAAAAATATAGAAAACATTAATATCGAAATGAAACCAATAGAATCATCATAAAAATGTGATAATACAACATATTTAATTTGTACAACTACTATGGGTTATACCGGCTAGGTCGAGGATGGTTTCCTCTGATCTATCGGGGACTTTCCCCGATCAGGCGCAACCTGCAAAAAAAATATTTAAAACATTAATATCGAAATGAAACCCATAGATTCATAAAAAAAACATAATAATACAACATATTTAATTTGTACAATTACTATGGGTTATACTAGTTGGGCCGAGGATGGTGTCCTCTGATATATCGGGGACTTGCCTCGGTCAGGCATAGCCTGCAACAAAAATATTGAAAACATTAATATCAAAATGAAACCAATAGACTCTCGAAAAAATATAATTAAAAAACACATTGCTTATATTTTATTTGTTCAATTTACAATGGGGTATACCTATTGCCCTGATGATGGTGTCATATCATCCATCGGGGACTTGCCCCGATCAACAACCTACAACAAAAATATTGAAACCATTAATATCGAAATGAAACCAATAGACTCTTGAAAAAACATAATTAAAAATGAGGCATACATGTTGCCTAGAGGATGGTGTCATTTAATGAAACATATTCCTTATATTTCTTATATCGAAATGAAACATTAACAAAAAACATTAATTAACAAAAAAATAAGTTATTAGAATCATTAATTACAAGTTTGGTGAAATGTTATATTTACCACTCCCATAATAACAGCGTTTGTATCTATTCGATTCAAATAGTAATTGATCGGCAACTCTTCCCCTACAACTACTGACTTTATGGCACACACGAAAACATAGTTTCCTTCACGCCCCTCGAATAGGAAATTGGGTTGTTTATTTGTAGACCTAGGTTGTGTATTGTTTATAAACCCTGCAATATTCCCTAATTCTTTTGGCCTTCCGTCAATGTACATACTCAATCCTTTATTTTGATTATTTTTTTTTAGCTGTAAATAATTTGCAGACACTTTGTATCTGCGCATACTGTGTGTATATTGGACCAACTGCATCCAATATCTATAATTGTAGTAGGGTCTGACATACTCCATCAATTCAATACATCTACCATAACTCACATTTATGCCATCCATGCAAAACAACCCAAAACCGTATAATGACGATGGTGCAATCCAAAATATCCTCTCATTCACACAAAAATCTGTGTTTAGACGAGGAAGATCCTTGGGTGCCCATTTTTTCACTATAAGTTTGTACCTCAAGGGCACATCGATGTCACCTATGGTCTCATCATCATAACAACATGACCCCCCTTTTATGAGAAAAAAAATTCCATTTGTTTATGGAATTTTCTTCTACTCTTTTGGCATCTAGTTGATCTTCCTCATTTAGGACTACTAGATGTCTCACTTTCCCGTAGTCTTCCTAAAATTCCCTCGCTCGAGGAGGACAGCTCTGAAAAATACATGTTTGGTTGTACCTACACCCCATCGAATGAGAGAAATATTTAACAAACATTCACAGAAGGATACAATAAAAGAACAATAAACATTTTGGCATTGTTATATATGTGCTTGAAAAATCTAACAATAACTTCCCTTGATATCATTTTTTAATCTTGTTAAAGGACATATGAGGTTTTTCTAGGGTTTGTAGTGGACTACCCTAGTTGTCATCCTATACGCGGATATCCTAAGGTTTGTAGTGGAATACCTCAGGTACCACCAAATATCCATTATTTACCTTCTTTAAGAGAATCCCTAGTTGACCCCATATGCCCAATGAAAAGACACTAGTCTCCAGTGTTCCCATCATCTTTCATACCCTGAAACTTACCATAACTATTTTTCCTAGGTTTACTCTTTCCATCACCCTGAGCTTCATAAACCTAAATCTAGCAATATTAACCTAGGTAATCCTCCCTTGCGTTGAAGGATAGACGTTATGAAGTGAAGTAGAGGTTTGGTGAGGTGACAATGGTCCCCTTCTTAGTTTCACCCAGATCACACTTGATATTTTTGGACTTTATCTAGTAAAGTGTGAGTTTGTATGGTAAAATTTTGGCAAAAGATTGGCTAGAAAAAGTTTTTTCTATGGCAGATATTTGTATCACCATGAGCACCATCAATTTCTTACTTGGTGTTATCTTAACCGAGATCAAAATTTAAATTGTTCAAACAATTTGTTAGAGTACATCTATAATACAAATCATAAAAGTTTCCTTTTTAAAATGCAAGTCTATGGGTCAGGTCCGTTTTGGATGGATTTGAGATGGAATAGTTGTAAAACCTTCTACATCCATGTGGCAAAGGATGTTTATGACCTTGTATGACACAAATTCAATCTTGTCTCATGCATTCTAGAGTAGGTCCAAAACATGGCAGAATCAAATCAAGAGGTGAAGACCATAGATGAGATTATGCATGAGAGGTGAGCATATCACTAGGGGAATTGAAACTTAGTGTGAACAATAGCAATGTCGAGATTTACCATGTAGTCAAGCCCATATTAACACTTGTAAAGTGAATTTTGATAGGGAATATTTTAGCATTTACATAATATAGATGATATTTGACATAGTTTATGACTTGTCTCCTTAAATATTATAAATGAAAATGGTGTGCTCTTTCTTATTCCAACTTGATCTTGTTATCTCCATCGGATTTGTTGACTGACCAAGATAGCATATCCTCATATTTCAATAACTTTGGTTACTCTTTTGGTAAATAGGCTATAATGGTATATACTTAGTGTACTTTTCTCCACATTGGGTCTCGTTTTTACGATTTTTCTTTTAGTAATAATCCCCCCTATAAAGGTAAAGACTAACAATGTGGATTTGCAGGTTTGCAATAGTTTTTTCTAGAGACATACTACACCTTCAATGATAGAGTATATGTATCAAGCACTTGTAAGGATACATTATGGAGATGACCAGCCACAAGGGAACATTTGGAGAGAGTGGTATGCAAAGGGATTTAGTTGCAATGACTATCCAAAAAGGAATGTTGTGGAATGTTTCTATTATGGCATTTTCTACTCATGTTGTGTGACTATTGTGGTCTAGTTTTACCTAGAATTTTGAGCTCCAGTATGGAAATGGTTGCATTAGGCATGTTGCAATACAAGTTGTAGGTGATTGAGTTGCCAAAAGTAACAAATGATTAGGTGCATTTCAAATAGAGAATTTATTAGTTTCTTACGGAAAGGTACTATTTATTATCATGGCTTTCGCTGCTTTTAACTAACCAAAGATGGTAATTATGGTTGTTGTAGATTGTCTATTAAGCCCCATATCCATTTGAATCATGTCATTTATAGTTTCACCAATATTCCACCTTTATTGATATGACTTACATCCCTTGTAAACAATGTAACTTAAATTTCATTACACTATTGAAGAGATAGAGTTGATAATTAATTCAATTGTTGTTATATAGATTATGAATTATGTGGGACTTCACTTTTATGGGATCCTAACTATGGGGAAAAGCTCCACAAAAAATACATTGGTTTGAAAGAAGATAACTTTTGTCACATCAACACCAAGAAAGACAAAGCATTTTGAGACATTTTTAGTTTCTTACTGTTAGCGTCAGAAGTCACTCCTGGATTGCGACAGGAGCAGATCCCAACGCCCATCAGTTTTATGTCACGATAAGTTTAATGGATGATCAAATGGTTAGAGACTCAGGACATAATCACTCTAGCTCAGGGACCAGGTCTGGTATGTAAAGAACAAAGGAGGTCTTGATCTAACTTCAGTCGGTGGGTTGATTGTAAAATGAGCAGGTGGAAGACTTGGTGAGAGGAGTGAGCAAAACTACCTCGAGCAACAGGCCTTTCAGCAGTTTGAAGAGGAAAAACTCTAAATGCAAGATCCTCTTGGTTCAAAGTTTCGGGGAACTGAAGGGGTGACTTGACTGGATCCTCCAATTCCAATTCATTCAGCGTTGAGAAAATCACAAGAGAAATTAGAGACAACACAGCTGTTACAGTGATCCAACCTACATCATCTTATAACAGCTACAACTCGACTAGATCCTCCAATTCCGAGTTGTTCTAACACAGTGCAAACAAAGATATGAAAGAAACTGACATTCATAAGGCAAGAAGTCTCAAGAGTCAATGCATAACCAGAATAACCAGTGCTTCGTTAAAGCTGTTACAATCGGGAGCCTTGCTCAACCATCGATCCTAACAAAATACAAAAATTGAGTACATATACTCAGAAAAATTTGCCTAACAGAGGAATTCTCGGACCTCTAAGGCGTGGCATCCCTTCAGTCAAACTCGGACGGATATCCTTCATCAGATGCCACCTTAACTATGCATGGCTCTTGCAAGGGGGGTAGCTGAGCCATTAAGTGTCGAGCTAGCGTATGCAGACTTCTCTGGCTAGTCGAGGACTTGGCATGGCTTCTTTGGAAAAAAATTGGCACACAGGACTGTCTCAGGCAGACTGCTTGCTAGATCCTCCATACCTTACACTTAATGAGTGAGGAGAGGTTTCAACCACCTCCTCCCACCTTCATTTACTCCCAACAGGAACGAGGATTGAGACTGAATCAGATTGGCACCTGGAGATCGCGATGATCCCTTCTGTGACTAAACTCGAAGATTTTGGCCCCTCTTGCACAACTCTTTCTATTTCCCAAGTGATCACGGCCCGTGACCCTGCGCTTATCCTCAAAGGCGCTTTCGGCGTTTCGGGGTTCGTGGATAAGAAGGAGCTGATCCTTACTCTTCAAAGTCGCGATGGACGAAATGATGAGATGGCCTAATTGGGCACCACGCGTCCCTCTCTGATCTGACGGTCCTGAACTCATTCGGCGATACTGTGGGCCCCAGTCCCGGACGCCTTCGGCACTTCGCGTCTCGCGGATGGGAGGGAGCTACTCCTTGTGCTTCGAAGTCGCGATGGGTGAAAAGGTGAAGAGCCTAATCGTGCACCACATGTTCCTCTTGGATGGATGGTTGAGACTGCTCTGTGATACTGTGGGCCCGGGTCCTGGATGCTCTCGGCACTTCGCGTCTCGGGGATATGAAGGAGTTTCTCCTTGTGCTTCGAAGTCGTGATGGGCGAAAAGGAAAAGAGCCTAATCGCGCACCATGTGTCCCTATGGGATGGATGGCTGAGATCGCTTTCAGCGCTTCGGGACCCACCTTGCCAAATGATAAATGTTAGTTCCCCTTCTCCAGGCATGTTCCTTTGTGACCAGGCGCCAAAACTGTGGGCCCGACTCTGGGTGCTTTCGACGCTTTGGGGTTCGGGGTTTCGAGATGTGAGATGAAGAGGAACCTTTACCCTTCAAAATCTCGAATGTCGATATGCCAACGTGACTAGATCTTGCGCCACGCATCCTTGGATTGGACGGCTGAGATGACATCGACGACTTCACTATGAAAGTCTCGAAAGGCCCCACCTGTGGCTCAAATCTTACGCCGCGTGTCTTTCAGATGAACGATCGAGATGGCTATATCATTAAAAAGGGGGCCACCTCCATTCACAGGCTCGCTTGACGTGACCTGGCGCGAGGACTGTGGGCTAAGTTCAAAGGTACCTTCGGCATTTCGCATTTCAACAATTTCAGCTACAGTAGATGAGAGATCCCTTGTCTCTTAAAATGTTGATTATTGAAATGTATATTGGCTGCCACCTACCCCAACTGGATCAGACGACCCAGATTTTGTCTTGAAATATAGGTGTTATCTCTTGCGCTATATCTCAGGTAACTTGGTAGCCCTGAAATCTCGATGACCGTCAATCAGCTCTATATATGGATCTCGGTCGCTGACAACAAAACTTCGCCTGCTCGCTTGACTTGTAACCTGAAATGAGATTTTTTCGTGCTGCGCTTGGGCGCTTCTCGTGCAACCTGCAGACCTGGGTACTTTTGTGCCCAAGAAAAAAATTGTTGCTAACATTAGGCTCCATGGGGGATAGATTCATCCCTATGATGCTCTAAGAACTCATTTGCAGCTTCAATGCCTTTCTATTGGGCTATGGAGTCATTTACTAAGCCAAAAAAAAAAAATGAAAATGAACAAAGAACCAAAAGGACAATATTTACAAACAAAGGAGTCGTCTAAGTCTCAAACAAAACATTTCTTCAGAAAATCCCCATTTACTGGGCTGTTGAAAACCTCTTCACCCTCCAAATCTTGCAACTTGTACGTGTTGTTTGAGAAAACCTCAGAGATTTTGAAGGGGCTGATCCATAGGGCGTCAAACTTGTTGTGTTTACCCTTATCCTGTATGGGTGCATCCCACTTAAGCACCAAATCCCCGATCTCAAACTCTTTCTTCTTGACCTTCCTGTCAAAAGCCAGTTTGACCTTCTGCTAATGGTCCTAAATTCTATCCATTACCTGCTCTCTGGCCTGCTGGACTTCCACCAGTTGATGAACTCTTTTGATCATGTCATCAGGCTCTTCTTGATAATCCTGGAAGAACTTTGCTACAGGAATGGCTAGCTGAGAAGGGAAAACAACTTCTGCTCCATAAACTAGTTGGAAAGGGGAGATGCCTATAGATCTCTTTGTGGTCACCCGATCGGCCCATAGAGTGAATTTCAACTTTGAATCCCAGGCCTTTTTGTTGTCCTCCAATAGTCTTTTGATGATCCTTATTAGGCTTTTGTTGGAGGACTCTGCTAAACCATTGCCCTGAGGATAGTATGGGGTGGAGTGAATCAGTTTGATCTCGAATTGCTCACGGAACTTGGCTAACGGCTCAGCCTTGAAAGAGGTTGTGTTATCAGTGACAATCTTGCTTGAGCAGCCGAATCTTGTGATGAGATCTTCCAGGAATCCAATGATTACCTTGTGGGAATCACTCCTGGTGGGAATAGTTTCTATCCATTTAGTAAATAAATCTGTGGCAGTTAGGATCCATCTGTGTTTCCCACTAGAAGCAGGGTGGATTTCTCCAATAAAATCTAGGCCCCATTGCTGGAAAGGTCCCAAAACAAACACAGGCTTTAAAGGCAAAGACTTGAGCTATTGTTTTCCTGCAAATCTTTGACATTTGATATAGGCTCTGACCTTTCTGCAGATGTCAGTGAATACGGTAGGCCAGTAGTATCCATCCCTGAGGATTTTGTAGGTTGTGGCTTTCCAGAAATGATGCCCTCCACATTGGCTATCGTGAAATTCAAAAATGATCCTATCAGCCTCTTATGGATTCATACATTTCAAAAGCACCCCCAGGGGATCTTTCCAATATAAAACTTGATCGACAAGGCAGTATCTGACTACTTTGAGCTTTAGAGCTCTTGCCTTGTTTCTTTGCAGGCCATCTGGAGGCCACAACTCCTGCAGAAAATATACAACATCCTTATACCAGGGACATCGATCCAACAGGGGTTCTGCTTGAGGGTCTATATCAGACAGCTGATCCTGCTGATTTTCTGAGCATTCATTGATGAAACCTACTCCCAAAGATTTGAAATTTTCTTCATCCAACAACTTAGCTAAACCTTGACCTTTGATTAATTTGGTAGGTCTTATTTCTAAGTCAAACTCAAGGATCTTGGCTATCCACTTACTCCTCCTCCCGTCTATGTCAAGTTGAATAAGAATGTCTTTAACATCGGCCAAGGGGACATAGGCAATGATTTTTTACTGCAGGACATAGGTTCTAAAGGCTTTGAGAGCCTTTACCAAGGCATAGGCTTGTTTCTCCATAATGTCATACCTGACTTTGGCATCCTTCAGAGCTCTGCTAAAATAGGCAATAGGCTGCTCTAGCCCAGCCTCGTTTGTCGGTAATAAAATAACAACCAATGTGTTAGGTGAGGCAAAGGAGAAAATAAGGAAATCCTTTGAGTAATCAGGACTGATAAGAACAGGAGCTTCAGTCAAGGCCTTCTTTATCTCCTCAAAGGAATTTAGAGATTCAGCGGTCCACCTTACTTCATTTCCCTTTCTCAACATGATCGTTATAAGCTTTACCACCTCAACAAAGTTAGAAATAAACCTCCTTAGAATATTAATCTTACCAAGGAAAGACTGGACCTCCTTCGTGGATCTTGGGATTGATAAGGCCTGTATTGCCTCAACTCTGTTGGGATCGATCTTGACTCCTTCGGCTGATACTATGTGACCCAACAAATTTCGCTCCTTCATGGCGAACATAGATTTCTTGGGATTCAATGAAATGCCAAAACTCTTGTATTTCAGAAAAACCTTCCTGAGATGACAACAATGTTCTTTATCAGATTTGGAAAAGACTGTTATGTCATCCAGGTAGATGACCACAAACTTATCCCTTTCCCCAATGAAAGCTATGTCCATGGCACGTTGAAACGTTTCCCCTGCATTCATCAACCCAAAAGGCATTTTAGCATACATGAATGTGCCCCATGGAGTGGTAAATGTCGTCTTTTCCCTGTCCTCGGGAAGAACAAAGATTTGATTGTAGCCAGAGAAGCCATCGATCATGGAAATCATGGATGCTCCTGTTATCCTCTGCAATATATGTTCCATTTTTGGTAAGGGGTAATTGTCCTTTCGTGAGTTCATGTTCAAAATCTAAACAGAGTCTGATTTCTCCATTCTTATTCCTTACTGGGACCAAGTTGGTCACCCACTCTGAATATCTTAGTGGCACGATGATCTGGGCCTGTAGCAGCTTCTTCACTTCCCTCTCCATGATAGGCAGCAGTATAGGATTGATCTGTCTTAGCTTCTTCCTAAATGGCTTTGCCTCCCTTTTCAGCGGGATTTTATTCTCAATGACAGAAGTGTCATATGTTTTGAGATCTTCATAGGTCCAGGCAAAAATATCAGCAAACTCCCTCAATAGTTTAGCGTATTCAGCCCTCTACTCCTTTGTCAGACTTCTGGACAATTTGACAAAATTGGGTTCATTCTCAGTGCCAATGTTGCACTGAGTTGTATCAGCATCATCTTCTGAGATGTCCCCTTTTAATGCCACATCATTTCTATCAAAAATCCTTTCCAAAGGAACTAGTCCCCTTGGAATATGATTGTTGGGCAGCTGCATGATGTTACGCTCTGCAATCTGATTTAGAAAATTACCCCCATCAAGATTTTCTTCAGAGACAGAGTCTTGGTCAATATGCATCTCTGAAAATTCTTTGACAGTCTCCAAGAATATTTTGATCTCAAGATCATCCTCAAACACCTTCCAATGTTTGACATTATCAGGTATGGAGGGCCTGTATTTTACTTCCACATCATATCTGAATTTGGGTGGCAAGGGCACTTTGAAATTGCTTGTTGATGTAGCCAAGGAATCTGCCACTGTGTTCTTCTCTCTTGGGACGAAAGAAATGTTAAATGTTGAAAAGAAACTGTCGATTAGGTCCCATACCTCATTTATGTAACTCCTGAGTCGAGGATGCTTGGCTTGATAAGCGTTTCTGATCTGCTGGACTATCAAATCTGCATCTCCGAACACTGCTACCTCCTAAATTCCAATTTATTTTGCAACCCTTAAACCTAGAACAAGAGCTTCATATTCTGCCACATTATTAGTTGCTTCAAATTCAAGCTTGTATGACAGGGAAATGGCTTCCTGCCAAGGCGACACAAAGACCACTCCGGCGCTAGCGCCTTCGCTAGAAGTCGCTCCGTCGAAAAACATTTTCCATATGGAGGTGTTGGGAGGAGGTGTCCTATAATCAAATAAGGGTTGCCTTTTGATTTGGAAAGGGGCTTCAGGAGCATCAATGATTTGCAATAGGCTAGACCCCAAATCAGTGTCAAGTGCAAAGATGGGATGATTGGTGGGATCTATTTCATCACTGACAATACAGGCTAGTTGGGCCTCTCTGTAAAACCTCCTATGTTCCCCTCCAAAGACTAGAATGGTGGCATATGTGAGATCCATCTGTAATGTTCCTCCAAGCTTTTTAATCCAAGACCTAGACAAGAGCATGCCAAACTTGGGGAGAACATCAGCTACCACAATGTCCATGACCACACTCTTCATTGGCAGCTGAAATAAAGAGACCACCAAATATTTGATGACTCCAAGACATTGCACCCTCCTTGAATGAAAAGAGTACAAATCATGATAAGTCTTTGTCACTTCCAGTCCCAACTCTTCCATGACTATTTTGGGCATAAGGTTGTGGGAAGCCCCTGAATCCATGAGGCAATTATGCAACACTTTATCATGTATGTTCAGGGATGTGTAGAAAGGAGGGGATGAATCATCTCTGTCTTCCACCATGGGACCTAGGATGACTGTTGGATTTTCATCTTGGAGATTTATTGAGTCTGTGGAAGGTTGGGGGGGCTTAGATTGTAGCAACTTGGAGAGGGACCTTTTGAAATCTTCATTTTTAACTAGTTCGGATAGGGGCACAGTAATTCTAATCTTCCCTTACCTCATGGGAGAGACTTAGGAGCTTCCCTTACCTTAGAGGCAGGCTCCTTGGCTATTGGCGAAGCATTCTGAGTTTTCTTTTCTTTAGTAGTGGTTGTTGCATCTTTAGCAGGCCTTTCCACTATGAGGGGTTGATCCTAGCTATCAAAATTCCCTTCTTTCCTTTTTGACCTGAGATTGTGTCTGTTAGGAGTGTTGCTGGCCTTTTCCCCTTTACTCAACTCATTGATTTGAGTGTTGATAAGGGATTCTTCATATGCATATTGAGTCAAATGAGGAAACGGGGAATTTTCCTCGATGCAGTGGATTTCAGGGTCGATTTCATCCACCTCCTCCCCTTCCTCGTGAGCAACTAGGCTATTCTGGAGAGGGGTCTGAATCCTCTGATCATCCCTGTCTCTGCTTCTTTGTTCCTTTGGCAAAGTCTGTGGAATATGGTTACCAGGCCTCTTGAAACCTCTATTATCAGTATTCTGGGGGTTTCTGTACGTGGGCTTCGCCTCTAACTCCCACTTATCCATCCTATCCGAAAGGGATTTTAGTATTTTAGCCACCTCATCCGTCTGAAGGGGAAGGGGAGAGGAATGGGGTGAGGAGGCCTATGTTCTTCTCCTGGATACGTCTATGTTAGCCTTACTCCTAAGTCGATCAATAGCCAATATGTTAGACTCTACTTCCATGGCTGCGTCTTGCATGTGAGCCAGGGTGGTGGCTCTCCTTTCCCTCAGCAGGAGGCAGAAATCAGGATCAAAAGCACTGGCATAAGTGATCTTTGCAGAAGCTTCGAAGGGCTTTATCTCGGTGGGGATCTTATTGTACATTTTATTAAATCTTTTGGAGAAGTCATAGACAATCTCTCCTTCCTTTCTCTTCAAAGGCCCAAACTCAGTCATGTAATACATGAAGTCCTTTTTGTCTCCCTATTGTCTCAAAAAGGCACTATCCAAAGCCTCAATCCCATCAATAGATCCAGGAGGCAGGGCCCTAAACCATTTTCTAGCCTCGCCTTCAAGACTATGGACGAAAATACTCATCCATACATCTGCATGCATGATAATATGGGCTTCTGTAAAACTGTAGAAGGCTTCAAGGTGTTCTTCTGCAGCTATGTCCCCTTCACCCATAAACTTGGGCAGCTGCTTGAGGTAGCCATCGGCTGGAAGGGCATTGAGAGGTTGAGGTAACACAAGGGGATCATACCTAGCAGTTATAATAACCTCTATTCTGGTCATGGGGAGATTTTCTCCTGCCATAGGAATATTAGGTGCAGGAGAACTTGGAGGAGAAGGAGTTCGAGAATGGGATATTGGGAATGAGCTTCCAGGAAACAATGGGGGATTTAGGGAGACGGCTAATGGGCTTGAGTCAGCAGATGCTTCTCTCTGTGCAGAATTGGTAACAGTAACAAGAGGAGGAGTGGTAAATCTAGGAGTGGGGAAGTCTCATGTGGTCCTGAGTCTACGCCAAGGTACAGCTTTAGGGGAAAGGGGAGTGACAAGGATTTCTCCCTCCAATCCTAGACCGGGAGGGGAAAACTCAAAAGGAACACTCCCGAAATTCAGGAAACGGGAAACTTCAGAAAAAGGTCTGCTAGGAAACTGAGGAGAAAATGGAGTTTCTACAGAAGGAGATGGTGGATTACCTGGTTCGGCGATGGAAGCTTCTTCTTCAGAGGCCTTTCCTTTTCTGAAAATCACCTTTGGATCAGATAGAGGTATCTGTGGATGAGACCGCATATGTCTACCTCTGGAACATGGATGATTTTAGGGGCTAAATTTCGCTCATGGTCTAATTTTCCATGGTTTTTCCAAAAACGAGATTCACTATTTTAAAAATGATTCGCCCAAATTATATAGGATAAAATTATTTTACCTTAAAAATCGCCAAAATTTTATAAAAAATATATAAAATCCTTATAAATTTGAATAATTTTACAAAAATATCGCTAAACATTTATAGTTGGCATATGAAGGATTAGTAAGATTCGCCAAGGTTTCTACATTTTAAAACAAATTTCCATCCTTAAAATCATCCTTGCTCTGGAAGCCACAACTAAAATAGCAGGTTCGCTCCAGTTGAGTCGTCACAATGGAGTTGTTAGGTGCACAGTAGCAATCTTCAAAGGCTCTGATGACTGATGCAACATCAGAATCAGAGGCTCAATGTCGTTCAATCCCAGGGAAAATTTTCAACTTCATCCCCGACAACGGCGCCATAAATGTTAGCGTCAGAAGTCACTCCTCGATTGCGACAGGAACATAGCCCAACGCCCATCATTTTTATGTCACGATAAGTTTAATGGATGATCAAATGGTTATAGACTCAGGACTGAATCACTCTAGCTCAGGGACCAGGTCTGGTATGTAAAGAACAAAGGAGGTCTTGATCTAACTTCAGTCAGTGGGTTGATTGTAAAATGAGAAGGTGGAAGACTTGGTGAGAGGAGTGAGCAAAACTACCTCGGGCAACAGGCCTTTCAACAGTTTGTAGAGGAAAAAATCTAAATCCAAGATCCTCTTGGTTCAGATTTTCGGGGAACTGAAGGGGTGACTTGACTGGATCCTCCAATTCCAAGTCATTCAACGTTGAGGAAATCACAAGACCGATTAGAAACAACGCAACTGTTACAGTGATCCAACCTACATCATCCTATAACAACTACAACTCGACTGGATCCTCCAATTCCAAGCTGTTCTAACACAGCGCAAACAAAGATATGAAAGAAATTGACATTCGTAAGGCAAGAATTCTCAAGAGCCAATGCATAACCATAATAACCAGTGCTTCGTTAAAGATTTTACAATAGGGAGCCTTGCTCAACCATCAATCCTAACAAAATACAAAAAATGAGTACATATACTCATAAAAATTCGCCTAACAGAGGTGTGCTCAGACCTCCAAGGCGTGGCATCCCTTCACTCAAACTCGGACGGATATCCTTCGTCAGATGCCACCTTAACTGTGCATGGCTCTTGCAAGGGGGGTAGATGAGCCATTAAGTGCCTAGTTAGCGTATGCAGACTTCTCTGGCTAGTTGAGGACTCGGCATGGCTTCTTTGGAAAAAATCGGCACACAGGACCGTCTCGGGCATACTGCTTGCCAGATCCTCCATACCTTACACTTAATGAGTGAGGAGAGGTTTCAACCACCTCCTCCCACCTTCATTTACTCCCAACAGGAACCAGGATTGAGACCGAATCGGATTGGCACCTGGAGATCGCGATGATCCCTTCTGTGACTAAACTCAACGCTTTTGGCCCCTCTTGCACAGCTCTTTCTATTTCCCAAGTGATCACAGGCCGTGACCCTGCGCTTATCCTCAAAGGCGCTTTCGGTGTTTCGGGGTTCGTGGATAGGAAGGAGATGATCCTTTCTCTTCAAAGTCGCGATGGGTGAAATGTCGAGATGGCCTAATTGGGTGCCACGTGTCCCTCGCTGATCTGACGATCCTGAACTCATTCAGCGATACTGTGGGCCCCAATCCCGGATGCCTTCGACACTTCGCGTCTCGCGGATGGGAGGGAGCTACTCCTTGTGCTTCGAAGTCGCGATGGGCGAAAAGGTGAAGAGCCTAATCGCGCACCACGTGTTCCTCTTGGATGGACGGCTGAGACTGCTCCATGATACTGTGGGCCCAGGTCCTGGACGCTCTTGGCACTTCGCGTCTCATGGATATGAAGGAGCTGCTCCTTGTGCTTTGAAGTCATGATGGGCGAAAAGGCGAAGAGCCTAATTGCGCACGACGTGTCCCTGTGGGATAGACGGCTGAGATCGCTTTCGGCGCTTCGGGACCCACCTTGCCAAATGATAAACGTTAGCACCCCTTCTCCAGGCCTGTTCCTTTATGACCAGGCACCAAAACCATGGGCCCGACTCTGGGTGCTTTCGGCGCTTCGTGGTTCGGGGTTTCGAGATGTGAGATGACAAGGAACATTTACCCTTCGAACTCTCGAATGTTGATATGCCGACGTGACTAGATATTGCGCCACGTGTCCCTGGATCGGATGCCTGAGATGACATCAACGGCTTCACTATGAAAGTCTCGAAAGGCCCCACCCATGGCTCAGATCTTACGCCCCGTGTCTTTCAGATGAACAACCGAGATGGCTATATCATTAAAAAGGGGGCCACCTCCATTCACAGGCTCGCTTGACATGACCTAGCGCTAGGACCGTGGGCTAAGTTCAAAGGTACCTTCGACATTTTGCGTTTCGTCAATTTCAGTTGCAGTAGATGAGAGATCCCTTGTCTCTTAAAATGTCAATTCTCGAAATGTCAATTGGCTGCCACACGCCCCAACTGGATCGGACGACCCAGATTTTGTCTTGAAATATAGGTGCTATCTCTTGCGATATATCTCAGGTAACTTGGTAGCCCCGAAATCTCGATGACCGTCGATCAGCTCTATAGATGGATCTCGGTCGCTGACAACAAAACTTCGCCCGCTCGCTTGACTTGTAACCTGAAATGAGATTTTTTCGTGTTGCGCTCGGGCGCTTCTCGTGCAACCTGCAGACCTAGGTACTTTTGTGCCCAAGACAAAAATTGTTGCTAACACTTACAAATTCATGTTCTGTGACTCTCCTTGTCTAGTTTGTTTCCATATTTTTGAGCTTTTGACTTGAAATGGTTAGAGTGGGACAAGGGGCACTCATATCATCTATTTTTTCCAGTGAAAAAATGACTCAAACTCGATAAGAACTATGCAAAAAATTACGATTCCACTTCTATGTTGGGAACTTTTCTCATGTAATTTTACCCAGGGGTTTTTGGACAATTTAAAGATAACCTAGATCATGGTATTTCTGAAAACAATGAACAATAAAGGTGGAACTTTAACTCACTGAAAATACTACCCTCATCAAAAATATGAATATTATTTCAAATACATGAATAATATTTTCTTCTTTTGTCCATGTCCTTCATGAAAAGGAAGGAATAAATTAATTATGAAAAATGGGTAAGGTCTAAAACCACTTGAAAAACAACAATTATTCATTCATCCGGGAAATTGAGTAATTCTAATGATGCATGCATGGATCCTACCTTGCCCCTATTTTCTTTGCCTGCATATGAAGATTCTATTTCTATGTGTTTTTTTGAAGATTTTAATTCTTGTCATTCCTCCAAAGATTTTATTTCGATGCCTTACATGTAACCTCGAGTGAATAACCATTGAGATTTGCGTACTAGGTAGATGATGAAAAGAACTAAGAGAAATATTTCATTGTTTCCATTTTAATTTTAAAAATACTAATTCATATAAATCATTCAAAATTGTGTTAATCCTAAAATGCAAGTTTCATTAGTTGAGGATTGTTTACTTATTAAATCACACCCTTTGTCTCTACTCACCCTTACATGAAAAGTTATGCTTAATGAACACCTATAAGAAGGAAACCCACTTTATTACCACCATATGTTTATGTATGAGTTTATAAGAAAGAAAATCCTTAAGACTCTCATTTGTTCCTTGCAACTCATTTTCTCATCCTTGTAACTACGCTAGATCTATGCTTAATGAACAATTATAAGAAGGAAACCCAGTATATTAACAAAATATGTTTATATATGATGTTATAAAAAATAATTCCTTCAAACTCCAGTTTTCTCCTACTTGCAATGTAATGAACACTTACCAGCTTGTTCATCATGCTCCTTCCAAATTCTATACATAGGTATCGTATTTCTCAATCTATTTAACATCTACAACCTCACTTTTAATCTTATTTTTTCTTCCATAAAACAACAATCCATCCATTGGAGAAATCATCATTATGTTATTTCTTTACATAGTAGAAGGATGTATAATCAAGCACTACATCAAACCACACCACATCATGTCTAGTGTGGGTACAATGGGCACAAATGTTGTATTCTTACATATTCTCAATAACAAGTAAGCCCCTCCCTTTTGAGCGAAGGTGGGAAATCTTGACCACAATTTGCTCTCAATTCACATTTATTGAATAATTCTTCACATCTCACTTCCTTGGCATTGCACCCACATTGCACCTTACTAAAGATTTTAAGAAATTCATACATGCATGAAATGGGATTTCAAGGAATTCATGTGTGTTGGAAAGGATAACAATTCCACTTGGCATGTTTCATATACAAAAATAGTGAACCGAATATCAATTTTACTTATTAACATGCAGATTCATGAAACATAGTTATATGGATCATTATATTTTATCATTTATTCTTATGTATTATACAAACATCTATGTACTTTTTTTAGAATGATCTTTGTATTCTTGTATATTCTTCTTCTCTTAGAAGCTTCCTTCCTCTAGAATTTAAAAACCTTCTTTGAAATAGACACTTCAAGGGTTTCTATTTTTATCCTCACCATATCTCATACCATTAGGCATTGCATGATCATGGCCCTACATCTAATCTCCTTGAGGATTTCCACCTTGTACTCTTTATTAGATATACTCTCTTCAATATGCTTCATATTTTCAAAGTTACACATTTGTATCAAGGCACGCCCTCTCTTACTTGGTATATGAGTCAAGGGAACCATAACTTCTTGGAGCCATATTTCCTCAACCATAGTTAAAAAATGGGAATTGTGAAGTGCGCTATAAAAATTGACGCTAGATCTACAATATGAAGGGATGTTGAACCTATTTTAGCAAGTTTTCAGAGCCAAAAACTACTCAAAAAAGATGAAAATTGTAAAACTTAGTTTTTCCCCAAAAAATGATAAATCTAGGATATGTTAAATATTTTTCAAAATTAACAATGATTGGCTTCAAAAATGTAATTTCCATCCTCAAATTGTTGATCCAATCTATGATATCTTGGAAAGGTAGCAGGATGGGGGATTCAATGAATGACTTGGTAGATAATGATTCTCTTGAATAGATCCTTGTCAGTTATACTTAAAACTATGCTTGGATCATACAAGAAATGATAAGAGCCTTCATTGGTGAAAGGATGGAATCTTAGTTACACAATCTAGATAAATATTTCAAGACAAAACCTAAGCATACCGATTTTGGTGGCGACATTGTTGGTGATCTGATCAAATCGTTTTGGCCACTTTGTCTCTGATGTTGTCTCCCCCTTGGATCTTGTTGTCGTTGTCTCCCCCCGATGTATCTCTTGATTTGAGCAAATCCCCCTTAGTTTTAGGTTCTCTCTTGCTATGTCTTTGTCGCAGGGTTTGGGCGCTCTACATCCTCCTACTACAAGCTATGAATGGGCGTGTGTTTCCCCTACAATACCCATGTCTGAGCTTAGTAAAGGTCCTGATATGATAGGTTTTTATATTGTCTCTCTTGCTCTGAGAAAATCCCCCTTGGTCACGGGTTCTCTCTTCCTATGTCTCTGTATCAGGGTTTGGGTGCTCTACGTCCTTCAACTACAAGTTGTTATGAATGGGCGCGGGCACGGGAAGGGGGAGTTTATTGTTAGGTTTTATGTTTTGTGGAATTTGAATTTTTATGTTTTTTTATTAAAAAAAAAATTATTATGTTTTTTTTTGTAAATTAAAAAGTTTTATTTCCTCATAAACCAGTTGTGATTGTACATATCAAATAATGTTTGTGGGGTTGCCACCTGTTCTTCCAAACCAGTGGAAACTGAAACAAATGGCACCCTTCTGTTCTGGTTGGAAAAAAAGAAAAATCTCCCACCTGTTCTGCCAAACATTTGGAAACTGGAACAGGTGGAAGAATAGTATTGAGACGAAGTTTCTTGAACATGCAACAAGAAGTATGAATAGAACATGGGACATAAAATATGGACAGAGCACAAAACAAGAAATATGAACAAGAATACAAAAATTCATTGTTTTTTTTGCAAAATAAGTGCAGAGAGCCTAAGAGATTAATCATTAAAAGTTCCATTAAAACCTCTGATATCCTGAGTGTCATCGTGAGGAGTGAAGAAGTAAGGTTGCATGCAGGTCAGGTAGTGTTGCTGGCTTTTCGAGCTTGAGAGCGCTTCAAATATGATGTCAAGTCTACTGCTAAGAAGAGTGTGCCAATGGATAATTTTCTATTATATAGATATATATATAACAATCAACTCAGAGCTTGTTCGAACAAGGGGAATATGACTGTTTAATTAAAAAAAAGAATTGCAATAGTCCCTGTGGATGTTGACGCAATGTGATTTCTTCCCAGTGCTCTGAATGTTAAAGTGAAGAAATTCAACCAAGCATGGGTAAACGATGGGAGTAACTATGACTCTCTTAAGGTATCGAAATGCCTCGTCATCTAATTAGTGATGCACATGAATGGATTAACTAGATTACCACTATCCCTATTGTTGGCACAGGGGAAGACTCAGGGTTCAACACTTAACAACACACCAACAAAACCCCGACTACTGACCCTTTTGGCCACACCTACGAGGCAGGCGAAGTCTCACCCGAGGTAGAAGCAGGGGGGGTTACAGGACGCAGGTGTCTGTAACCAAGCTGGGACATAGATCTGTGATAATAACACTTCGCAGAGTATTCTGATAAAGCTAGGAAGTGACATGCATTAGTTCATTAACCTTATTAACATCACAGAACATACCCAAGGATAGATCTAGCGCAATAACAACAAATATTATTCCCCTAAAACACTTAGCACTTAGCACTGTGAATCATATCTAGAATTTTAACATAATCAAAGCATTAAAGCAACATATACATATCCATTACATATCTAATCTAAGAACTAATCAAAACATAACAGAGATAATCATTACATAAAGCAAACCATAAGACACCAGATGTATGTGGTTCACCCTAGTGTAGGGCTAATTCCACCAACTGCTTCACCTCTTTATTATTCGTCAGTCTCTTACATTCAATTACTCATGTGCACTAAGCCACAGAGTCAAGCTTCGCACCGAACATGAGATCTGTGCACTAAGCACTAGATCCTCCTTCCAAAACTAGGTTAGGGCACAGAGCCACTCTCTAGCAAGCACAAAGACTTAACATACATTCATTCCCTTGCACAAAGCCACATTGACCACTTGCACTTAGCTCAAAAACTACTACTTCTACCATACATTATTCTTTTATTTATACTTTTACAAACCCTTACAATAGGTCCAAACATGGGAAAACCCCATGGGCCAACATCCGATAACCCATTACAAAAACCCTAAAGAACCCCTTACTGGGTCACAATAGCCGAAAAAATAAGTGAGATATGCGATCTCAACTCTGCCTAGGTGCTCCTTTCTCGACCAATGTGTCGAAGTCCCAAAGTGGGCCAAATATGACGAAGGTTTCCTCAAAACTTGGTCGAGGGCCAACAAGCCCTCAACACTCACTTGTGACTCGTCCTGAGTCACTCAGGTGCGGACAACGTTGCTTCGAAGGCCTCGAGCTTAACTCAAGTTTCCTTGACTTGCTGCTTCGCCTGAGCCTCCTACTCAGTGAGCTCCTAGATAATCTTATCTGTAACAGGCCCTTCCAAGCGTTGTTCTATTGTTGCAACCACTTGATCCAATTGCGAGCCTTGTCCATCAATCTCTTTGAACACCTTGCAGACTTTGTCATGAACAGGTTGTAGCTTCTACGTCACTTCCATTACCCTACCCTGGAGGGTAGTGATATGCTATTGTACTGCGTGCTTCTCCTGGGATATTTTTATTCTTTCTACCGCAATGCGCAGCTTCATCTATGTCTGCACAAAAAATGCATGTTGTTGCACCTCCTGTAACTGCGCTTCCAACTTCCTTAGCTTTATATCCTCTGTGAGGCATTCATATGTATGTGCGCTTCTATCACTTAGTTGTTTGCATTTTGAGGTGAGGGTTCCTATCCTTATTAGTGTGCTCTTAGCGGTCTCCTCCCTCTGGTCACGCACCTCCTACAGAGTGCTCGGTAATGTTTGGGCCTCCAAATATGTTATCCTAGCCTGAAGCTATTGGAGTGTCTCGACAAGCTTCACTAATTGTACTTCGACCGGATCCTAGTCCTCCTGTACCAAGCTTGGTACAGAGAGACATGCTTTACTCACCACTTCTTTAACCATGGCCCGCTCTGCGAGAAACTTCTCCTTTTCTCTCTATAGTTGGGATTTTTCCTCTTGGAGCTTCGCCTGAAGCTCTGCTTTCTTTCTTTCCTGGGATTCTACATTTTCTTGTGCTTCTCGTAATTGTGCTAGGAATTCATCTTTCTCTAATTCACTAGGTTCGCCTGACATTCTAGTTTTTAACAACAAGCGGGGTAGGCAAACGGACATGCGGGGTAGGCAAATGAACATGCGGGGTCTAGTTTCAGATGACATAGCTCAACACTTGAACAATTCTTTGTTTAGCTCAGTGAATCACGGGTAGCAAAAAGTGGTCACGTCGCAGCGACCGACAAGTTAAATAAGTGGGTTATTGTAACGGATCTTCCAATGGCTAGGAATGCATCCATCAATGTCAATTTGTTCATTATGTCACGGTCTCAACATCCCAAAAGTGGTCCATCAGTCCACGAATGCATTTTCAAACCGCTTCGGAGCATCATTCTAACGGTCGGGCCACCTCCAACGATCATATAACTTCACCAGGGTGAAGTCCCATTCTGCATGGTTATGTTGTTCCATCGAGGTTCAAATCCTGTGAACCTGCCTCCTGCAAGGTTCCATTCTACGAAGTCTTTGATCTGGTCTCTATAGCTTCTTGTAGATTTCTTTTTATTGAGCTTACTTTCCTTATTTCTTTTGATCTGAGTTTCTCTAACTATTTTTGGAATCCTCTTTCCATTCTTATTCTTATTTTCTCCTAGCGCAATGGCTTCGCACTATTGAGGTGCCCTCAAAGGGTTTGAAGTTAATATCCCTTTTCTTAACACATCCTGAGTGGACATAGATAGGTTTGTCAAGCCTTCTTGCATTCTTTCAACCTTGATAGTTGATTATCTTGCCTTATGTCCCCCCTGCATTGTTACTTTGTTATGTTTCTTCGAATTATCCTCTCGTTCTTCTATTAGTCGGTCTATTTTCCTAGCTATGAAATCCCTTATTTCTTGCTTTTTATTTTATGTAGATTCTTCCTCTGCTTTCCTTCTGATATGATCCTTCTCAATACAAGTCTTACCTAACAAAAGTGGGAAAGGGGCATTGTCCCCAATAAACTTAATGACTTCAAATTCCTCTTCAGTCAATTTTCCATGAACAATAATATGTACATTCGTAACTCTTCCACATAGGGTTATCATCTTTCCCTTAAATAAGCCTATCCTTCCCAACGAAGGTATCACAATAGGTTTTCCCAAAATTTTCCAAGTTTCTTCTGTCATAATATTTACTTGTGTTTCCTCATCTAGGACATAGTCTATGTCGAAGTCTTCTATTCTTGCACTTATGAGTTTTTTTACTTTCAAGATCTCTGGTAAACTGACATCTTTGTGAACATCCATCATTTCTTTAAACTGTACTAATGTAGTCTGAACTTCATCTAGTTCTTTCTATTTATGATTCTCTAACATGCCCTTAGTCTCTTGACTTCCTTTGTAGTTTTCTTATCTCATGTTCATTCGTTCAAATTTAGCAATCATCTTTGGACAATCCTTAACCTCATGACCAACAATCTTACAACAAAGAAAAATGGGACCTGTGCCAGGGAATTCCTTAGCAAGATGTCCTGGTCTTCTGCAGTTATAACACAATGTCTATCCTCTTTTTCTTTTAAATGTTCCCCAACCTCTTCTATACTGAGCACTAGGATCATAGTGTTGGACCTGCAATCTACAAAAATTATTTCTAGGTTCCTGCATCCATTTATTAGTCCAAAAACTCTTTCCATGCATTGGAATAACATATCTTTCTTCATTTTCATTAAATTTGCTTAAATCAACTCTTTCCTTCAACTATGCCCTAGCCTTCAGACTAGGAAAAAATCTATTAAACATACTTAAATTCATGCTTTCGAAACAAAAATTTTCATTTATCTTACTCTTGTCAAAGCACGAAGCTTTACCTCTTTTCAGATCTTACCTCTTTCTTCAGATCAGATTCATTTCTTAGCACCAAGATTCATAAGTCAAGTAGAGTATTGCGCACTTCAGCAACATATCTATGCACAGAGCTTCTCTTTTCTTTACTTCAGTTCCCAACAATCACAGTTTCAGGTCCCGACAACAGAACCATTTGTTGGCACAGGGGCAGACCTAGGGTTCAACGCTTAACAATGCACCAACAAAACCTCAACTACCGACCCTTTTGGCAACACCTGCGAGGTAGGTGAAGTCTCACCCGAGGTAGAAGCAGGTGGGGTTACAAGACGCAGGTGTCTGTAACCAAGCTAGGACACAGATATGTGATAATAACACTTCATAGAGTATTTTGATAAAGCTAGGAAGTGACATGCATTAGTTCATTAACCTTATTAACATCGCAGAACATACCCAAGGATATATCTAGCGCAGTAACAATAAATACTATTCACCTAAAACACTTATCACTTAGCAGTGTGAATCAAATCTAGTATTTTAACATAATCAAAGCATTAAAGCAGCATATACATATCCATTACATATCTAATCTAAGCACTAAGAAAAACATAACAGAGATAATCATTGCATAAAGCAAACCATAAGACACCAGATGTACGTGGTTCACCCTAGTGTAGGGATACATCCACCAACTTCTTCACCTCTTTATTATTCATCAGTCTCTTGCATTCAGTTACTCATGTGCACTAAGCCACAGAGCTTCGCACCAGACAAGAGTTATGCACACTAAGCACCAGATCATCCTTCCAAAACTAGGTCAAGGCACAGAACCACTCTCTGTCAAGCACAAAGCCTTAACATACATTCATTCCCTTGCACAAATCCACACAGACCACTTGCACTTATCTCCAAAAACTACTACTTCTACCATAATTTCTTCTTTTATTTATACTTTTACAAACCCTTACAATAGGGCCAAACATGGGAAAACCCCATGGGCCAACATCCCATAACCCATTACAAAAAACCTAAAGAACCCCTTACTGGGTCCACATAGCCCACAAAATAAGTGATATCCACGATCTCAACTCCGTCTGGGTGCTCCTTCCTTGGCCAATGTGTCGAAGTTCCAAAGTGGGCCAAATCTGACCAAGGTTTCCTTAAAACTTGGTCAAGGACCAACACCTATATACTATGTAGCGAAACTATAACCAAGGGAATGGGCTTGGCATAATCAATGGGGAAAGAAGAACTTGTTGAGATTGACTCTAGTTCGACTTTGTGAAATGACTTGATAGGGTGTAGTATAAGTGGGAATATTTTTCAACACAAATGAAATACCACTACTTTTAACATTATTTTACTTATAATTTTGTGGGGCGGAGATGGGGCAATTACCCTATTTTTTGCCTTAAGTCATGTTTCGATGAGTCGATATGGGAAGAAGACATTGTTAGGTGGGGATTTTGGATGGGGCGACACATCTTTTAAAAGATAAAATAAAATATATTGGTGTAGACATAACATTTGCATTTGGGAGATCCTAGTGCACAACCACCCTTATCACCTTTCCCTCCTAATTTGTAGTTACATCCAATCATTTATAAAATGAATCTAGTTTCCTCACTTGCACAATATGGATAGATGTGTGAACCCTATATATTATTAAAGATGTCAAAACCCCAGTCCATGAGCCTATGGTTACATACAAAGGGGGGGGAAAAGGTGGACGCAAAAATGCCACCCATTCCTCCTTAGGATCCTCCCTAGGATCTTGTTTTATCTCATAATGTTGCACACTCCATTGATATCCATGTTGTTATCGACTTTTTTTCTAGCCCTCCTCGTCATGACAGGGTTTTATTTTCTACCCCTCTATTTAGATATGGAATGAGGATTGTGATATTCTTTGAGGACATGCACTTAGAGGCATTTACCCTATGCAATCCACCACATGTTGCAAGGTTAAGATAGGACTTAGATAATCATGAAATTATCTTGTGTAAGGTTTATTCCCTTATTTTTGACACTATCCACACTTCTTCACCTTCTTGAAGCAATATTCAAACATGGTAGACTACCATAATCTTGCATGAAGAATATTTTGTATTGTTTTGGTTCCTAAAAAATATCCACCCACCTATCCATAATGGGATTCATGTATCGAGTGTCTAGTTTTTTATGATTGAACACATCTTCTCAATATTACATTCATACCTATTCTATATAGGTACACTAATATTATCTTAGATCTTAATGAGTGATGTTCTAGGCTTCTTTACTTTGGAACATTCATTCCTTATGATTCTTTACCATATTCAAGTGATATATATCCTCCAAGTACCCAATTGTTGTCTAACCCTAAAACAAGTTAGCATTGGGGAAGTATCCTTCCATATGTTTTTCCTCTACTCCATTCTATATCCTAAACAAGTGGTCTAGTCTCTCATGGGAATTTCTATGTTTCACAAATATTTTAAAATCATATTCTTGAAAAATCATTAACAATATACATAATCATCCTAACAAGATGGTCTTGTTTACTTGTATTGGCATATCCTTGAAAGAATAGACCTTGTCACTAAGAGGGAGGGGGGGGGGGGTGAATCAGTGAAAGAGTAATTTTATCAATTTTTCTTCTATTAATGCAATCAATAATTTAACACAATATTTATCGTGGAACCCAATTGGGAAAACCACAAACACTTTTCTATTAACTGCAAAATTTTGTTTTTACAAGTTACATAGAAGGAAGATACTATTCCTTTTAGATCAACACCAACTGATCAAGATGCACCCACACCCTTGTTCACTAGCACCAACTGGTAGGAGGCTTTAACCCCCTGTTTAGTCAACTACAACTGACAAGGAATCACCTACTCCCCTTGTTCACTAGCACCAACTGGTAGGAGGTTACAACCCCCTATTTAGTCAGCTGCAGCTGAAAAGGAAGAACCTACTCCCCTATAGGTTCCAACCTTCCCTTGCACCACCCAACCACCCTTGATTTATGAATCTGGAAAACTTTTGTATCATACACTGAATTGCATAACTTCTCTATCTCCTTCTGTTCTTGATCTTCAATAAGACATTGACGGACACCTTATAACTAACAGTTCTTCATCTTGGACTCTGCTTCTGTTTTGATCTTCTTCAATGGACTGCAGAGACACTTTCTTCTCACCACTCTTTCTCATTTATATATTCTTCCAACTGGTGTGAGCTATGAAACAATGTGCCCCTTTTCTTGGACCATCGCACCCCTTCATTTAACAATAATCTCGTTTGTTTTTATTTATCCAAATATTATCGAGAAGCCATTTCAATTTAATGAAAATGATTTTCATAAATTGATCATAGGTATGGATCGATTTCATTTAACTTAGTTCCATAACTCTGCAAATATTTCAGAAACCAAGTTCTGCAGAGGTGCTTTCTTCAAACCATTTTCATATGACCGACAATGCAAAGCCACAGGCTTATCAACTTAAGAAATGTATTATCTTTTACATTAATTTGCTTTATTCCATATGACCACAGGTGGTGACCAAGAGTTAGGCCAAGCGTGTGCTTGATCACTTATCAAAATCAACGGTCACGTTTTAATCTCCCGATGAGTGAACGATTCATGTTTATTTCGGGAGTTCGAGACTTCAGGGGTTTGAATAATCGATGCTCCATTTTCCTCCAGAGTGATCACCTTCCGAATAAGTCATAAAACAGTGGAGACCGCTTGCTATCGGTTAACACTTCCATTTACACTACTGTTGAAGGAAAATCTCCCTGCGGACAGGTAGATCTCCTCAAAGAGATAGACTCTTAACTCTAAGACAGAAAGTGCTTATCATGGTCACTTACTTCCTTTTAGATCTAGGTGGACTAGTGTGTGAGGAGGAAGGAGAAAAGAAGTACCTTTTATCGGTGTTTGTCCCTGCACGCTCTGAGTTGAGCTCCAATCTTTCGCTCTTCGATAAGTCCTGTAGACAAACAAAGTACGACCACTTCCTACTCTATCAAGATTAGTCCGAAATAGGTCTATCTACTAAAGAGACAAATTCATGTGATATTGAACACGAATTAGAAACAAACATGCCAAGCAAATTATATTAATGAGGACAAAACATGACTTACAGTCATAGATGGATTGCAACAGTTTTGTCAAGTCCTCCTTGTCTACCCCTTGCTCAAAATATCCACGATCCGAATGATGATGGCTTCACTGATTGCTCCCTATGAGATCATAGGTCTCTTGCCTCTAAATCATCTATGTTCTAGCACTACTTATGAGATCATAAGTTTGGTGTGATTCTCCCTTTCTAGTCCCCTTTCACCATTAGAAAGCTTGCTTATATAGCCTTGGAGAGGCTCAACAACTTGAGATATTCTTGGGGAAGTTGAGGATTTTCCTCCTTCAGTTGAGGATCTACCCTAAGATCATGGTTGGACTAGGGATTTGAATCCAACTTCCTTCCAAGAATGAAAGGATCCTTCCCCCATTCATCTCAACAACTTAACTACTGCCCAGAATAGGTAGCGCTCCCTCAAAAGGACCATCAGAGCGCTACAACACTCCCCAGTAGGCTTAAGGGGGGTGCCAGCGCTCCTAAAGACACCAACGCTCCCTCAAAATGGCCAAAGGAGCTTTATAACACTCCCAGATAGTGTAAGGGGGAGCGCCAGCGCTCCCAGAAGAGGTATAGGGGAGCGTGTTGAGCTCCAAATCTACCCAAGTAAATTAGAGTGCATTTATTATCAATCCGGTGTTTGTAAGACTTAGAGGCATGTCCAAAGTATATGGATTTTAGAGATAGTTTTTATCCTTTATGGAGATAACCCAAAAACCTATCTAAGG
>ML782725.1:187147-198544 GCA_009831015.1 Picea engelmannii
TAGAATTCAAATCACCATAAGCATTCAAATGAACAAAAACACAGAGCTGATCTTCAAGAGTGCAAATTCTCAAGTTTCTTCATTCATCCAAAGGTGTCTTACTAGCTTAAACATAAGAGTATTTATACAAGAGTTAAAAAACCATAAATGCTAAAATGTATCCTAAATATCATAAGTAGATCCACAATATCCTAGGAGGGTCGAATGCCTCCTCTAGATCCTCAAAACATGGTCAAAATCCCACGAAATCAAAATTGTCCAAGATTTAATGCTGAAACAGGGCAATTTCTGTTGAAGTGGCCCTGTTTGACCAGCGTTGACCGGGCATCTAGCAATCTCAGATTTCAAATCTGATAGCTTATTCACCATCCTTGTACATCTGGGAACACGACCCAAGTGTTGGATTTCGCCCAGGTGTCCTGCAAGTATACAAACGACGGAGCTTTTACGGGATTTGGTCAAATCCTATAATTTCTGCTAAATTTCCAATTTTAATGCAAAAATTTAGAAAATTCAATTCTGAAGTTAAAGGATGACAAATATACCTTGGATAGGATGTTTTATGGGAAATGTAGAATAAAATGAAGGAAAAAAATGGGCAAATAAAGAGGCAAAAGTATGGTTTGTGGAAGCACAAAAATGGACTCAACAGAGCGCTCTCCTTCAAAAGATTAGTTTTTTTAGAGTTTTCAGATGGCAAAAGGTTCATGAGCCTGCTGACTCATTTCTCCTCTTCCAAATCAAATGTTTGAGGTGTTTCAAGTGTCTTTCTCATGTCGTTATAGACACAACATAGGCATCATGGCAGTATGATTCCCTGACACTTGCGACATTTGTGAGCAAAATGAGACACTTGTAATGACGACACTTGCGACACTATCAAAATGAGTAATTTCGATGTGTAACAGATTTCCCCCCAAAGTATGAAGTTAGAAAATGAGAACTGATAACTGAAATGCTTTGTAGACTTTCAAGCAAGGGTATAGACGCAGAGAACCTGACAAAAGCTGCACAAAAACATCCAACAAATATTATGACATGTTTCAAACCCAAGGCAGGCATACCTATGCTTGGGTGATAAAGACTTGCAAGGTATGGCCGCCATAAAATACACTGCGGATCCATAATTGTATTGATAAAAAGGGTATAGCCACCGAGGATACAGTGTGGATCTATACTTTGATGACCTGAACTGATCATAGCCACGAAGAATACATAGTGGATCTACGAGATGACAAGACATAGCCACGACCAATACAAAGTGGATCTATGTAACAATATATGTGTCATTGTTCAAAAGAAACTCCATCGCAACCTAGGCAAAGTATATATCAAAGTGATCACTCAACCCAGGGTCTTCTTACTGATCCCGATGTAGTACGAATCTAACCATATGAATAGATGTTCTGATGTCGAACATGGAAGAAACCACTTGATTACCGGTCAATGATGTAAATCGTTAACAAGCGTGAGGGAGATCACCATTAATGTCAATGATTCCCAAGGTACTCTAGTACATTCCAATGAATGTGAATGGATGAGCTAGAGTCAAACATCCGTGGAATCATCCGATCAGAGGTCAACGATGTAAACCCACTGTCGGACGTGAGGAGGCTTGTCATTGAGGCATGCAGGTCCCAAAGTACTAACTGGTTTCTAAGTCTATTTCCTGGATAATGTGTTGCAGTTGATAGGAATAGGCTCGTCGAAGGAGGGCCTTAATGTATCCCCCATCAATGACATGAAACAAAATCAGAGATGTAATTGGTAGATCAAATGAACATGGACTGACACGGGTATTGAGACAAGATATTTGTGATGGCTAACTCTCGAGGCGGATACTTCCCTTGAACACTGAGGCACAATAGCAGAGACATGACATGGACCAAAACTTGACGATGTAGTGGATGCTATTACTTACGTCAGGTGACCTAGAGGAGTGAAATAAACTCAAAGGATTGGCTCAGTGCAGAGGTTCAGCGGATTGAAATGTGTGCAAAAAACACAGTGTCGTGTTCAAGGGCAACTCTAAGAGTTACTTGGTAATGTTCTCAAAAACTGCTTGGCTTGCTTCTTTCAAATTTTCCCCCATCCAAATAGACGAGTACCTCTTTTTAATTTAACGAGCTCGAGGAGGGTAACACATGCTCGATATAACTCACCTTCGGTAATTTCCTCTTCCTTTGTTTAACAAACTGGAAGAAGTAAGGGTTCGGTCCCATATGGGCATGTCGATGTTTGTTTTAGCGAGTCCAAAGACAGAAAACTCGAAGGTTTTTCATGATTATAGAGTTGAGAAAAACACTTAAAAGAGAACTCTCTCAGTTCCTTTTTCGTACAGTTAGTCTCACAAGGCCGAAAAAGAGATAAACTACCACTCGAAAGACGCCCTTTCGAACCTTTTAACGAGTGTGAAAGGAAGCAAGATCACTCGATGATCTTTTCATATTTAGAGAGTCTGAAAAGAGTTTAAAGATGACTCCAGGGGGTTCCTTTTTCGTGTATCCATACAGGTCTGAAAAAGAGATAAAAGTCTACCCGGATGCATTCTCATGTATTTACGAGCACGAGAAAGAACAAAGACTAAGCTCGGTATGCCCTCATCTTGAAATCTAGTGGCTTAAACTCCAGAAATATTAGCAAAGGTTGGAGACATGCCCTCCAAGCTTCAATTCATTCACCGACTCTAAGGTTGTCACCAATTTCTCTAGTAGATGAGAAAAAGGAGAAGGGTGGATGAAAAGAAGGTTCAAGAGAGATGACTGTTTCATTTTTTAACGAGCTTGACACAGGAAAAGAACTATGCTCAGGGTTCCGGGTTCGATCCCTAGATTGTTGTTTCATTTTTTAACGAGCTTTATATAGAGAGGAAAACTATGCTCAAGGCCTATGTTTTATTTTTTAACGAGCTTGCCACAGAGAAGAGAAACTATGCTCCTGGTTGCTTCTTGATCATGGCTTCCAAGAGGATAATGCTCTGGAAGGGTACCATGTCAAGGGATAAAACTCATTCATGGCTTCCAAGAGATCTTCGTCGGATGGAAGAGAATCACTCTGGAAGGAACACATGTCGAGGGTCGTGACAGGGGTAAGGAGATCAGTCTCCAATAACCCTACCGAAGAGATCACCATGTCAACTATCGGATCCAAATCGTCAGAAGTTGAGGTCATGGGAGACAACGCCACATAATTGACATGCGGCAGGGGTGATATTGTCTACATATAAGAACCACTTAGGGAGGTAACCCAGTCGGGGCCGATGAATGAAAGTTGATCAATAGTCACAATTCTTCCATTGTGAGGAAAATATATCACACAGAAAAGAGTGGACACAATAGCTTTCATGGCATAGACATAATCTCGCCCAAGGAGTAAAGTGAAATCCAAGGGGTCTCGGACTACCATGACATCAATAAAGATAGTTTTCCCTCCCAAAGTTACAGGAAACTGAGGAATGATCCCTAAAGGTTGACTAGTTCTTCTGTTAAAAGCTAACAGATTCTGTGTAACCGGTGCAAGTTGCAGACAACCCAAAGAATACCAAGCAAAAGAAGACAAAATACTAACGGACACACCTTCATCTATCAGCGTTTGAGGAACGTCCCGACCATGAAACTGTACTGTAATCTGGAAAGGAATGTGAGAGGGAAGACGAGGTCTAGTTAGCGCACCCCAATCAAAAAGGATGGCTTCAGTACTTGGAGGGGGTTTCACAAGAGAATGAGGGATTCCCCCCAGCATGGTAGAGTCTGTATTAACGAGAAAAACATGGGCAGTATTGGGTTTACTCTCTAGAAGGAGAGTAGGATCGACCAATGATTAGATCGGATCAACCAATGGTGGACTTGCATATACCACTTTAGCACTTTTCAGAGGAAGAGTGGGACTGACCGAGGAAGGAACTTGATCAGTCACTTTGACATTCCTCAATGGAGGAATGGGATCGACTGATGGCGAAACTGGATCGACCACTTTAGTTTTATTCTCCAAAGGAAGAATGGGGTCGACGGGTGGAAACGGATCGACCGCTTTGGTGTCACTCTCTAACGGGAGAGTGGGATCGACAGAGGATGAAAACAGATCGACCACTTTGATGTCACTCTTTTGATGAAGAGCGGGGTTGATCGATGACGGAACTGGATCAGCGACTTGGGTTTGTGGTTCAATCGAGGAGGAAACTAGATTGACCACATGATCAACTGGACTAACCAGGGATGGAACCGGATTGACCAGTCCATCAACCAACGATGGGTCGGAGGAAAGCTTACGATAACCTTTTGGAAGTTGAATTTTTTCCAAAAGAGAAGAAGCCTCGTCCATGCGAGGACAAAGGTGAGAGTAATGATTACATTTACATAACATGCAAGGGAACTTGACAGATTTCTTCTTCTTACCAACCTAAACATCACTAGTTGATGGGGTATCATCGACATGAATGACAGAGGCCGATGACGTCGAGGACCACATTTATAAGACCTGGGTAAGACCGGGGAAATCCCTCAGAAAGTGGTCACCCTTACAAAGGCTGCAAGGGAATTTGGGTTTTGGAGTCTTCTTTTTAATCTTGTTGACCTCATCAACACTCCCAGTACTATTAACAGTAACTGGTTTCTTAGAGCCAACATCTGATGTTGTTGGGGCCTTTGTCCTTTTCGGGTTCTTCTTATTCTTCTCTTTCTGTTTCTTCTTCTTCTTATCAACCTGGCTACTTGCTTTAGATATTTCACTAGGCGAAGAAGGACAAATGGAAGAAGACTTGATGGACGAAGAAGGAGAAAAGTCAACATGAGGTTGATGTATGGGTGGTTTATTAACATCCAAATTATTAGGTGCAGTTGAAACATTGGGAGGATTCGGGATCATCGGAGTGGGGAACAAGCCAACTGGTAATCCAATAGTGAGTCCTGGAAGACTCAGTGTGGAAACATATGGAGGACCAAAGTTTCCAAATGAAGGAAAGGTGTAAGGTTCCCTAGAAGAAGGGGTTCCTCCATTGGTACTCCCAGGATTCAATGCCATTATCACTGACTCGACCTAAGGTCCACCAAGTAAACAAACAACACACGCTATGAATATGAGAAGCAATCAATCAAACAAACCTTCCTATGATGAAACCACTAGTTGGTGATGAAATCCAACGTCGCGAGATCAAAATAGGAAGGGGTAGGGATAGAGTGGGTGGATCAGTTACGTTGGCGACCTGCTTAACAGACTTAAGCCTTGGTGCAAGCTTCCACGCAGTAATTGTGGATTTACCCTCCAAGGAGCCCGAGTGAGTTTGACCAACGTCTGTTCCAGGTATAGTGAGACTTCCCTTCACCGTCACCTTGTGTGAGACCCTAAAGATTGTGGTTACTAAGGTCACCAACTCGTAGTCAGCCCCTGGGTGGGTACAGTCGACAATCCAGTCAGAACGTATGGGAAGGATAACAAGTCCAAAATCAACTTGAAAGGCTCCCACACATAATCGTGGGTATACCTTCCAGTGACCCCCAATATACGATATGACCACTACAAACAGTTGGGCCATGGAGGGATAATCTCCATAACTCACCTGAATGCAACCTTGTGCGTAACCCCTGTGTGAGAGGGGGATCCCAGCAAGCCAATACGACAATTGGATTTGACTCTCCCTACCATAAGATACTAAGTTTGTTTGATAGCTTTGGAAAGTTATCCTTTCAACCTATTCCAAAGCCCTACACCTTAAACTAATGTAGGTTTGCTAACAAAGATGTAAAAAGTCTGATAAATTTTAGTTAAGCATTGATTTTAATGGTTGTTGTTTACTCAGAGGGTGTACGAAATTGAAACTGATGGAATGATGACTCAATTCCCAAAAATATGCATGAAATATGATAAGCAATCATTTCTTTTCAATGAATACCTATTTAAGGGAAAAAGGAAGAGTCGTTTTCACTATCAAACACTTGATAAGGAATGCCCTCAATCAATTTTGTTCTCAATCAAATCCAATATGATGCTACAACATTTCAGAAATGCAAACTAATATGCAAACTAATCATTAATATGTACTTTTTTTGTTTGTATGCGAATGATAATCAATTCAATGCAAAATTTCTCCTACCAACTACCCTTTCAGATCAAGGAGATTCAGACAAGAAAACGCAGATTTCGCACAAACAACACACCCTTTTGCAATCAAACAAGAGAAAGAAAATCAAAAATGTAAAAGGAAGGAGAAAGAGATTGGATCAGATGACCTCAAAGAACCAAATGAGAAGAGTTACAGACTTCAGATGTCCTTCACCGGAGTTCCCGCTCAGTCGGATAGGAGAGAAGAAAGCAGCAGATTGATTTCAAACTCTCAACAACAAAAACTCAAAAATAAGGGAGAAGGGCATAAAATCTTAACAATAAGGTGTTTACTTCTCAGGACAAAGCATGTCAAAGGTCAAAGGAAGCATCATTGAATCACAAAGCATCTTAGCAAGTGAAGAAACAGGGTCTGGACCTCCAAAAAATGGAAATTTTGAAGAGATTTTGGGCAAAAGAGGGTTGGTGCTATGGTATAAGGGCCACCAATGCATTATAAAGCTCTGTCTAGCATCTTAAGGGAGTGCTGGAACTCTGCTAACAAGGAAGGGGAGTGTTGGAGTCCTTATGCTCAGAAAAAAGTCCAAAAAGCCCAAAATTTCAATGGAATTTTTGCAATCAAGCTGAGTGTGATGGAGTGAAGAGTCAATTAGAAAATGCAATCAGATAAAAGGGGTGAACAAGGTCTGAAGACAATTAGAGTGTAAGGCAAGGTCTATGAGGAAAAATCAAAACCAAAAGTTTCGATTCAACTCTCCCCAGTGGAGTCGCCAGTTTCTGTTGAAGGAAAATCTCCCTGCGGACAGGTAGATCTCCTCAAAGAGCTAGACTCTTAACTCTAAGACATAAAGTGCTTATCATGGTCACTGGATTCATTTTAGATATAGGTGGACTAGTGTGTGAGGAGGAAGGAGAAAAGAAGTACCTTTTACCGGTGTTTGTCCCTGCACGCTCCGAGTTGAGCTCCAATCTTTCGCTCTTCGATAAGCCCTGTAGACAAACAAAGTACGACCACTTCCTACTCTATCAAGATTAGTCCGAAATAGGTCTATATACTAAAGAGACAAATTCATGTGAGATTAAACACGAATTAGAAACAAACAGGCCAAGCAAATTATATTAATGAGGACAAAACATGACTTACAGTCGTAGATGGATTGCAACAGTTTCGTCAAGTCCTCCTTGTCTACCCCTTGCTCAAAAGATTCATGATCCGAATGATGATGGCTTCACTTATTTATCCCTATGAGATCATAGGTCTCTTGCCTCCAAATCATCTATGTTCCAGCACTACTTATGAGATCATAAGTTTGGTGTGATTCTCCCTTTCCAGTCCCCTTTCACCACTAGAAAGCTTTCTTATATAGCCTTGGAGAGGCTCAAGAACTTGAGATATCCTTGGGGAAGTTGAGGATTTTCCTCCTTCAGTTGAGGATCTTCCCTAAGATCATGGTTGGACTAGGGATTCGAATCCAACTGCCTTCCAAGAATGAAAGGATCCTTCCCCCATTCATCTCAACAACTTAACTACTACCCAAAATAGGTAGCACTCCCTCAAAAGGACCATCAGAGCGCTACAACACTCCCCAATAGGCTTAAGGGGGGTTCCAGCGCTCCTAAAGACACTAGCGCTCCCTCAAAAGGGCCAAAGGAGCTTTATAACACTCCCAGACAGTGTAAGGGGGAGCACCAGCGCTCCCAGAAGAGGTATAGGGGAGTGCTCTCCTTCAAAAGCTTAGTTTTTTGAGTGTTTTCAGATGGAAAAAGGTTCATGAGCCTACTGACTCATTTCTCATCTTCCAAATCAAATGTTTGAGGTGTTTCAAGTGTCTTTCTCATGTCGTTATAGAAACGACATAGGCATCATGGCAGTATGCTTCCTTGACACTTGCGACATTTGTGAGCAAAATGTGACACTTGTAATGACGACACTTGTGACACTATCGAAGTGAGTAATTTTGATGTGTAACAACTATCCTTCCATTGTACTTGATCCATGGTCAAGAACACTCTCTGAAGTGTTCTTCAGATCAAATGATTCATGTCCACTTCGGGACTTCGGCCTTCGAGACTTCGGGACTTTGGACATTTGCTAGTGGTGAAAATCCCGAAGTAAAAACTCTTGGAGTGACGTAACTTGTTGACGTCACTTGTTGATGTGGCACTTCCTGAGTGGCTACCACGTGTCACATGGATTTGTGGCTTACGTATGCTTAAAATAATTATGGAACCTTGACACTTGTCATCATCTGATTATGCCACGTGTCCTTGCTGACTTCACTGTTGATGATGTGGGATCTCAATGTGAGTGCTACGTGCCTTAACCTCGTGACTTCGGAACTTATACCTTTGGGTGAATTTACATGTTCTCAACTCCATTTCGCTGAAGTGGTCAGTGTTGAATTTGACCATCATCCTGATCCGACGGTCATCATGTATTGTCCAGATCTAACATTCCTCATTCATTCCGGCCTTAGAAATTTTGGGTAATTCGATTTATCCACTTCCCAATTCTCCTGAAGTGAGATTCCTCGAAGTGTAAACCTCGAGTAACTTGACTTCATCTAATGGTCATTATTTAACCCGAAAAGGCTTAACATGATCCAATGACTGTCAAGAATTCAATTATTCGGGATCTCGGGCCTTTGGCCTCGCTTATCCTATCCTTCTAATTTCCTCAATTTGACGGTCAGGATATCTCTCGAAGTGTTTCCTCAGATCAGACGACTTACATCTATTTCGAGACATTTGTGGCTTACTCTGTCCTTCCATTAAACATGATCTAACGGTCATGATATCTCCTGAAGTGGTCTTCATATTAGACAGTTCACATTTTCTTCAGGACTTTGGCCTTCGGGTGATCTTACTTTTTCTCAACCTTTTCTCCCGAAGTGGTTAGCGCCGAAGTTGACCACTACTACCTTGGTGCACTGTGAATAGATCAGACGGTCCTCATTTACTTTGGGACTTTGTATCATACGATATTCATCTTCACTTATCCTATCCTTCCACTTAACTTGATCCATCGGTCGAGAATGCTCCCGGAGTATATCAACGATCAGGGATGATTGTAGGGTCCCAACTAGCACGATGTTTAAAACTATCGTTGAGCTCCGCAATGAGAAAACTGCTCGTTGGTAGTGGAACTGATGCCAACCGTAGATCTATTTGGCGGGTGACGATCGACGGTCTAGACTAATTGTGGGATTGGAATTAACGCATTGTTTAATTCTCTCGTCACACTCCACAATAAATCCCTTCCCTTTATTTGGGCTTGCATATCCGACGGTCACAACTTGATCAGATCGTTGACCAATCGTCCAATGGTCCTTAAGCCCACGGTCACTCATATGACCGACGTGCAATGTATATATATATAAAATATATATTTCCAATGAATGACCGAGATCCCTTAGCATCAAATCGACAGTTATTGTCACTTTGAATAAAAGGTAGGGGGCATGACAGGTCATCCCGGGCTCCAGGTGTTGATACTGAGAGGGGGGTGAGTCAGTATCAAGTACAATTTAAAACCTTTTGCAACTTATACTTAAATCATTCAACTATATCCAATGATAAATGAACAATAGTATAAGAGTTACACCAATACACCACAATACACCATGCACAATATATGAGAAATAATTAATAGTTATTGTTCAAGGGAAGTAATGACTTCCAAAGGTAGCTACATCTTCCAAATGTAAATGGAGGGATAAACCTCCAAGAGGAAGATACAATTCTCCAATATCAAGAGAGATTTTAACTCTGATCCTGTATATAATATTACTCAATGTATTCTCTAAAACTCCTCCAAGTTTCATTCCTTGAATCCTCCCCAAAAAAAGTTATAGAAAGAATGGTAGACTTTATTCAATTCTGGTCTATTCAGGAGACCGAACTTGTATAGAATGCCCCGCGCTCAATATTTAACATCCAATTCTGAAACTCGCACACAAGAAACTACAGTCTGTACTCTTTCCAATGAAATTTGTCCTGCGTCATTTGGATTCTCGATGAAGAAGTTATGACTGTTTTACCCGGAACACCTTAGAACACATCACCAAAAGACTTCATCCTCCTTTGAAATCTGGCCTTCTTTACTTCTTATTTCCTCTGAAATTTGACTTGTATCAAAATGAATGTATAATGATGTTTATTTATACCATTTATGTCACTTCATTTTAACATTAGGGATGACCTGACACTTTCTTATTTTGTAATTATTTTCTTTAATTATCTTCAGGGCCTACATGTACTTCCTTCTTCAATTCACTTTGTCATCTTCAAAAATTCATTTCTCCTCAACCATGAGGATCCACATGACGTGCCACATACCATCGGAAACAAAATGATGTATACTATCCATTCATGGGTGTTGTATATGCATGTGCATTGTCCTTCATGTCCAAATACCTTTATCAATCTTGCAGTCAAAAACCCATGACTAGGGTTGACATCAATGACAACAACCAATCTTCCAACAATCTCCCCGTTTGTCATTGATGGCAACACTCATGCTCCCCCTATCATCATGATCCCAATTTATCTCCCCCTTTGACATCAATGGAAAAGGTTAGGGCTGCTCCCCCTGAGTTTAATGGAAAAATGTAACTCTCTTCTTTGGGGTTGCTCCCCCTAAACATGTCGCACTCAATAATACTTCATCCTTATTTTTGGTCTTTGGGACTTTTTCTTCCTTAGAATCATTTTGTGTGGCTTCTGACTTCTCTCTCTTCTTCATGTCTAGGAAGTATATGTTGTTCAGTCTTCTTGTTGCAGTTGCAACCAATCTTCCTGAGTTATTTTCTCTGATTTTACATTTTCGGGAATCAAACTTAAGAGTGTATCCTTGATCACACATTTTACTAACACTGAGTAGATTATGATTCAAGTCTTCAACCAATAGAACATTATTTTCTTTTACATTTTTTCTTCCAAGCTCTACTATACCTTCCCCAAGTATTTTGGTAGATGATTCATCTCCAAATGCAACATTGCCACCCTTTCTCTTCAAGTTGATGATTTTTTCTTGATCCCCAGTCATGTGTGAAGAACATCCACTGTCTATGTATCATTCATCTTCTTCTTTACATTCTTCAGCGGTCAATGCTATTCGAAAATATTCATTGTTTGGAATCTCTTTCCTTCTCCATACTGTGGTTGGCATAGGGACGTCTCCATTCATATATCTGCAATCTCATGCTTTGTGACCAAGATAATTACATTTGTAGCATGCAATATTTTTGTCCATCAATGGGGAAAATGAATTATAACTTATGTTGACAAATCCATGATTATTTCCATATCTTCTATTTACACCATTCATGTTTCTTGCGT
>ML782725.1:205235-221448 GCA_009831015.1 Picea engelmannii
AAACCTTAAGACAAAGGTAGAACATTGTTTCTTAAAATTATGTTATTTTCAATTAAAATGGAGAATTTGTTTAACTCTTCTCAAGATCTTTTGTTAAAATCAAAGATATTCATGATCAATTGAAATTAATTGAAATGAAAATGGAAGAAGAAACTATGGTGGTTATAACTTTGAAATTTTTTCCTCCTTCCTATGCAAATTTTATTAAGACCTTGAGAAATACTAGTACTAGTAAAGATATAACATTTGAGTAGTTGAGCGCTAAGCTCTGTGGAAAAACAAGTGGAAAAAAATGTTTAGAAATAATACTCTAAATGAGACTTTTGAGGTTTCAATTGTAGCAAATTTTAAAAGAAAAGGCAACAAATAGAGCAAATAAAATGATGTAAATAGAGTCAAGTAAATATAGAAAAGATATTAAATTATTTTACTATGGCAAGTTAGGTCATTTAAGCAAAGTTAGTAGAAAGTGGTTGTGGGATGAAAAGTACAACCAAAGTGTTTGTGGGATGAATGAACTTATCTTTTCTTTCGAGAATAATTTATTGTCTACTGAACTTTGCCAACCACATATTAATTCATCTAGTCCTTCACATTAAGTATTCTGTAGGCTTGTTATTTGATTGTCGAATTGTTTGTGTGAGTCGTGTTTGAGTTCGAAAACCCTCCCATACCATCAATGCATCTGTTCAGTCTAACCATGTCAAATTTCAGTCCATACAAGCACAAATTGAAAAAATTTCAACGTTGGCCCCATTCACATGTCATGATTTATATATGTTGGTTTCAAGTACATTAGCAAGCGATGCCACCTAAAAAATTGGCCTTGTCGCCCTTCACATTAATTTTTCTTTAGGATTGTTGTTTGATTGTGAAATTCTTTGTGTGAGTAATGTTTGAGTCTGGAAACCCTCCCATATTGTCATTTCATGTGTCTAGTCTAACCATGTCAAATTTCAGTCCATACAAGAAAAAATTGAAAACATTTCAACGTTGGCACCATTCACACGTCATGATTTATATGCATTGGTTTCAAGTACATGATAAAGCAATGCCACTCAAAAAATTGGTCTTGTCGCCCTTCACATTAATTATTTTATAGGCTTGTTGTTTGATTGTGAAATTGTTTGTGTGAGTCATGTTTGAGTCTGGAAACCCTCCCATACTGTCATTGCATGTGTCTAATATAACCATGTCAAGTTTTAGTCCATACAAGCACAAATTGAAAAAATTTCAACATTGGCCCCATTCACATGTCATGATTTATATGTGTCGGTTTCAAGTATATGAGCAGGAGATGCCACCCAAAAAAATGGCCTTGTTTCCCTTCACATTAATTATTATATAGGATTGTTGTTTGATTGTGAAATGGTTTGTGTAAGTCATGTTTGAGTCTGGAAACCCTCCCATATTGGCATTGCATGTGTCTAGTCTAACCATGTCAAATTTCAATCCATACAAGCACAAATTGAAAAAATTTCAATGTTGGCCCCATTCACATGTCACTTATAAGCAGGGTCAAGTACATCAACATGAACGCCTTATGTTTGGGTTTTGATAGAATAACCAAAGAATATTTGATTGTCAAATTATTTTTTTGAGTCATGTTTCAATCCAGAAACCCTCTCATACCATTAATGCATGTGTGTTGTCTTAACATGTCATAAAATTTCAGTCCCTACAAGCACAAATTGAAATAAAAATCAACATTGGCGCCATTCACATTAATTTTAATATAGGATTGTTGTTTGATTATCGAATTGTTTGGGTGAGTCATGTTTGAGTCTAAAAACCATCCCATACAGTCAATGCATGCATCTAGTCTAACCATGCCAAATTTCAGTCCATACAAGCATAAATTGAAAACATTTCAACGTTGTCCCCATTCACATGTCATGATTTATATGTGTCGGTTTCAAGTACATGAGCAGGCAATGCCACCCAATAAGTTGGCCTTGTTGCCCTGCACATTAATTATTCTATAGGCTTGTTGTTTGATTGTGAAATTGTTTGTGTGAGTCATGTTTCAGTCTACAAACCCTCCCATAATGTCATTGCATGTGTCTAGTCTAACCATGTCAAATTTTAGTCCATACAAGCACAAATTGAAAAAATTTAAGCATTGGCCCCATTCACATGTCACTTATAAGCAGGGTCAAGTACATGAGCAAGCATGCCTTATTTTTTGGGTTTTGATAGAATAACCAAAGAATATTTGATTATCGAATTCTTTGTTTGATTCATGTTTGAGTCCAAAAACCCTCCCATACCGTCAATGCATGTGTGTTGTCCTAACATGTCATGAAATTTTAGCCCATACAAGCACAAATTAAAAAACAAAATCAACATTGGCCCCATTCACATTAATTATTCTATAGGATTGTTGTTTGATTTTCGAATTGTTTGTGTGCGTCATGTTTGAGTCTGGAAACCCTCCCATACTGTCAATGCATGCATCTAGTCTAACCATGTCAAATTTCATTCCATACAAGCACAAATTGAAAAACTTTCAACGTTGGCCCCATTCACATGTCATGATTTATATGCATCATTTTCAAGTACATGAGAAAGCGCACCTTATTTTTGAGTTATTAAATATTATATAATAACGAACTAGGTGAAATAAGCATAGTTGTGCATTAAACTTGCTAAGATTCTCTTAGTTTCAAGAATTGTTTAATATTATCTATTGAACGGGGCCAAGCGCATGAAGATGGAAGATCATCTGTCCCCCCCCACCCCCCTATGTCACTCTCAATTCCCCAAAACCCAACAAATTCTATGTACTAGAAAATAAATGAATGAGTTTTTTGTCATAATTAAGAAATGTCTCCTACAACATATACCGACATACTAGAAAATGACATAATTAAACTTGAACACTAATTTATACAATATACCAATACAAGTAAATAATTTTATCAATATTAAATCTCTCTCTCTCTCTCTCTCTCTCTCTCTCTCTCTCTCTCTCTCTCATCCAAGTCCACATCTGTATCATCCGATCCAAATTCAACACTGTAAGGATTGTCCATATCATCATCGTCATCGTCGATGTCAGTTTCGATAAAGTCATCATATATATCATCTTTATGAACATTTCCTCCTACATCATATGGTTCAACTAATTCTTCAACATCTTCCTCTGGAACATGATCATCTGACTCATGTTGATCCTCTACATCATCTTCTTCTTCAATACCCTCTTGATCTTCCTCTGCATTATACTTTATCGGCCTTCCTCTTGGATCGTGTCTAATAACAAATGACCAACCCCCTCTACCTGGAACCTCTGAGTAAAATATTTGTTCACATTGACTTGGAAGAACACAAGGTTGTGTTCTTGGCTCAAGCGACCTTGTATTGACCATGGTAAATCCATTAGCATGTCCAGTAACAATTCTACCAGTATCACGTTGATTCAATCGTAGCCTATATCATTTGAAAATGGATAGAACTAATTTTAAGGATTTAAAGTCACACTCAATAATATCTTCCAGATACACATAATTTTGATTTTCTAATAATTCTGGATGTCTGTCACTTCTAGAGGAAACATTCATCACCTCAAATACTGCAGTTAGCCCATAATCATATGTTATTTTCGTTACATCCAACTTTTTTATGCGAAATTTATAACCATTGCACCACATAGCCTTGTGGTGTTTTACCTGCAATATGCCAAACATGTAAAAATGACATCATCAATTGATAATTAAGTAAATATTTTATGTTTGGAAAGTATGAAAAGAAAGAAAAAATTCAACTTGTACATCAATATAATTGGAAATAATTAAATAGTATGGCTTATTAATATGCTTTCTTGTTTATCTTTTAAACCATATGCTAAATTGATTTCCCTTTGTGTAAGATTGGTATCTCCATTGTAATGTGTTGCTTTAACCAATGAAGCCACACCTTCCCATGATAATCCTTGACCAAATTGTTTACATCATTCAATCCATACCTTCATCCAATCAATATTGTTTGCGACATATAATTGTAGTGCATCCCACTCTTGACCAACTGCATGAGAATAAAATTACAATATTTCACAAATGCATAATTACTTAACACGATATACCTTTATAATTGATGCATATTGAAGATTAAAAATGTAATAATTAAGTACGATATATATATATATATATATATATAAACCAAAAGTCAAATGTATTATAATTAACCTACACCATCTAATAATTATTGTTCACCTTCCTCGATCTACCTTTCCCCATTAGGTACTCCCCTTCGAATTTTTTAATGGAGTTCAGATCACCAATGCACCGATCGAAATCGATCTTAATAAACACTAACCCTGGAATATATTTAGTAATATACACCATGGTATGGTATACCATATATCCCTCCACCATAGAACCCTTAGGACATGCTCTCTGTCTAACCAAATCCTTCAAAATTTTCAAGTGGTTTTCAACCATCCACATTGACCTTGTGTGTATAGGTCCACACAATTCGATCTTCTCAAATTGTTGTATGAGGTAGTGTTCTTGTGCATTGAAAAATGACGAAGGTAGAAACTTTTGCATTTCACACATTAGACAAGGAATTTTTCTCTTCCAATACTTTATATCTTCTTTATGGATTTATTTAAATGACAACCATCTACAAGTGATGCAAGCAAATCACGAGATTTAACAAAAATAAACAATATATTACATGAGTACAATTACTAAAAGAAATGTCAAATATAAGTTCTACAACGAATTAAACAAACACTTATGCATGCAAAATATCGCTACTTACCTCATGTATTTTCCAATATGATATATAATGTGTTTGACATTGTTTTCGAAGTTGTCTGGGAGAGATAGAGGTAGAACATACTGTAACAATAAAATCGTTTCATTATTTTTTTATTTTTTCCAAAATCACACAAAAAGTACACTAACAACATGCAGCATACAAATATAGCAATATATAAAATAGAATAATTACCTTAATGAAGATATGCCAATCATGTGTTTTTACCCCCCCAAAATCACCTTTCTTTGTTAAGATATTCTTTATGTTCGTACAAAATCCTGTGGGAAATTTAATTTTACGTATGACTTCTTTTACAACATTGCTTTCAAGCTCCATCAATAAACATGGAAGAGAGATTATATTAATTTGGTCTCCATCGTTATTTAATTCAATGACATCTTTCATTTCATGATTGGCTTCTTGAATGTCACTGCAAATTTTGACAATTTTTTCTTTGTCACTCCTTCCATCCAATATTCGCCATAATGTTTCAACTACATTCTTTCTTATATGCATTGTATCAAACAAATGAACAATTTGTAGGTGCTCATAGTAGGGAAACCTACTGAATTGTTTGGGATAACTTTTCATTCCTCGTGGAAGTCCAATAACACCTTCATGATCATGACCATCGTGAATCATAGTTAAGGAAATTGCAAAAATCGTTGTCAATTACAGTAAATTATCAAAACACATTATAAAAAAAATAAATTAAAAACATTTCATATATGATGATCATAGATAGACAATTTGATCCGTACCTTGACGATTTCTATTATATTGAAACTTCCACGGGTGAGGTGTCATTCTCTGTGGTTTTAATGCGGTCTCTTCTTTCCCATTGAAAATATGTTTTTTGGTAGTTTGATACCTATGATTCTTAGAGAGGAAGTGCCTATACTCATCAAACACCTTCTTTCCTAAACTTTTTGATCGATGAGATTTCATCTTAGGACCACAAACTGGACATGCAAATTTTCCCTTTGTTTGAAGACCTGCAAGAGATGGATTAACCATGTCAATTATAATATATTATATATAATGAATAATGTATTTTTTTTTAAACATGCATGATTAATATATCGACTTCATAAAATTAAATACTATTAAAGTGCACGCTATAATTACATACCACAAAAATGTGTTATCCCTGGAGCATCATGAATTGTCCATGCAAGCATTGCATGGAATTGAAATTTCCTTTTCCCTATTGGTCTAGAGACATCATACATGGTGATGCCATTCAATATATTTAGTAGCTCGTCAATAAGAGGCTCGATATATACATTCATTGTTGGATTACTGAGAGGGGGGGGTGAATCAATAATAGAGAAATTCAATCCTTTTTAACCACAAAATGAAAGTGTTATATCAATGTAGCATTGTCATCCAATAGTTGCAGAGTAAATAAACAATGAACAAATGAGAAATCATACACATACACAGTACACCAGTTTTTTTACATGGAAACCCAAAGCGGGAGAAAACCACATAATGTTTTTTCTTATATGTCTTTAAGAATTACATTCATTGGAAGCACCAACTTCCTTTGTTTTCCAGCTACAACTGGAATGAGGCTCCAACCCCCTAGTTTCTCAGGCTACAACATGAGGGAAGCTCCAACTCCCCAATTCTCTGGCTACAACCAGAAGGAGGCTACAACCCCCTATGTTCTCCGGCTACAACCAGAAGGTGGCTACAACCACTTGTCCTTGCCCCATCCAATCGCCCTGATGTAGAAGTAGAATGATGGAACCACAATCACAATATCACTGTGAGATATACCACTGCACAACTGTACCAACCCGTACCACTGACATGCATCCAACCTGTACTACTTCCCTGTAATCAATCTATACCTAAACTGAACATGTATCAACCAAATAAAACAAATACACGACTTATAGTTCTCCAACATGTGTATGTATGTGCCCTATCTGTACAACATCTTGTGCATGTACGCGTCCTGTCTGTTATGCATTCTATGTATGCCTTGTGAAACTAGGGATACATGACCTATAGTTCTGTAACATGGGTATGTATGTGCCCTATATATACAATAGCCTGTGTATGTACGCGTCCTATCGGTTATGCAGCCTGCGTATAGCTTCTGAAAACTGGGGTTTTCTTTCTTCTGAAAACTTCTGATCCTATGCAACTTATTTCACATAGATTTGCAACCTGCCACTATATACATACTGTAACTGTACCTTGTGCATGCATCCTCATACATAACCTTTACCCAAAAAATCTATATCTCTCTCTAGTCATGTGCCATATAAGTGTGTGTAATCATGAACAAGTATAATAAACCTCACATGATCTAGACATCAAACCCTTTCTCATATTCAACCTCTCAATACATCAACCACTTCATGAATACAAGCTCTCAACCATGTACCAAAAAACCCTTAGCCATATGCCAAGAAATTCAATATGTGCCTCAACTCTAACAAGAAGTATCAATGATAAATATTGATTATACCAGCACTATATTTCTGTAGATATGACTTATACATAAGATCACATGCAACCACTAATCTCTCTAGGGAGAATCCTCAAATCTCCATAACTATTTCTCATGCATACATCAAAATCCAACTACTCATAGAAATAAGACATACCTTTTGAACCAATGGATAGGTCTGATGTATCTAATCACTGTAGACCTTCCTAGGAGCTTCATATCAGAATCTAGAACCTCGACATCTTCATATTCTCAAGTTTCTATGGATTTACTTTCATGTACAGACCCTAATACACTGTTATCCTGCATATGTACGCACCCTAATACATTGTTAGCCCACGTACACCTAAGAAATTATGGTTTTTTAGTATTCACTGTAATTCCAAAACTTTCTTCATCAACCCTTCGTGCTACCTTAGACTTTCACAACTTCAGATGTATCAATGAGTACATGCAATAAGCCTTACACAAAAATAGATATTCAATCTGTTCAAGTGTGATTAAATGAGAGAGCCTCTCCTCTTATTTATACTTTCATGTAGCTTCCTCAAGGGGTTACCTTTTAACCATCTTAACCCACTTTCCTTAATTTAGGGTTAACCCACTTCTAACCACTTGTCCACTTAACTTAAATAATTTCCATAATTAGTAAGTTATCCATTAACTTTATTATTTAAATAGTTTATTTTCATCTTCTTTGACTTATAGTACACTCATCACTTCACTTTATTGTTTAAATAATTTCTTCTTTGCAAACACTTTGACTACTTTCACCTTTTGAGGCTTCTAGATGACTCATGAGGATTCTCCAACTTCACATGGCCATAACTCTCTAACCGTGAGGAGTTATTTGACGTTCCACATACCACCAGAAATGACATGACATGTACTATCCATCTAGAATAGTATTACCTGCATATATATCAAAACTCATACCATTATCCATCAAACAAACTTGGGTCTATTACCCAAACCATTTTCCTACCGAAATTCACTATCGGACTTTCTTCAAGGGTGGACATCAATGACAACCAACCCAATTAATAAACAATATCCCCCTTTGGCATTGATGGAAACAATCCGATGCATTACTGAAGTCATGTCACTCATGCTCCCCCTGTGACCATCACTCCCCCTGGAACCATGCCTCTATGCTCTGCATCTGATAAATATCTCCCCCTTTGTCATCAATGGCAAAGGTATCTTTCCATCCGAGTTTGCTCCCTCTGAATGAACCCTTCCTGAAACTGATCTCCCAACCTGAACTATCCTCTTTATGGTGTTTCCTCATGTAAATATAAGACATATAAGATAAGCATTCAAAAACATTCATTTTGGAGTAGAAATTACTCTGAGTCTCTGGCGACGATAATCAAAGGCTTCCCATGGAAGTGGTTTTGTAAAGATGTTTGCCACTTGTTCTTTTGTGCCCACATATTCAACTCTGATGTTCTTCTTTGCAACTTGTTCCCATAGAAAGTGATACTTGATTGGAATGTGCTTCGTCTTGGAGTGCATCACCGGGTTCTTTGAGATACTGACGATGCTTGTATTATCACAATATATTGGAATGGGCTCATCATACTCGACCTGTATATCTGTCAGAGTTTGTTTCATCCATAGAACCTATGTACAACATGATGCTACTGCAATATACTATGCTTCGACTGCAGCTAAGGATATTGATGATTGTTTCTTGCTTAGCCATGATACTAAACACTCACCCAAGTAGAACACTTCTCCACTGGTGCTTCATGAGTCATCAATGCAACCTTCCCAATCTGCATCTGTGTAGGAAATAAGTGATAGATCCTTTCCGTTTGGATACCATAATCCAAACTCTTTTGTTCCTTTGAGATATCTGAAAATCCTCTTCACTGCTACGACATGTGATTCCTTTGGTGTTGCTTGAAATCGTGCTACCTGTCCAACTGCCTGCATTACATCTTGTCTGGATATTGTCACATATAGTAAGATACAAATCATTGACCTGTATTGCCTTTGGTCTGTAGACTTTGAATCATCATATTTTCTCAACTTGCAACCAGTTTGCATAGGAGTGGTAACTAGTTTGCAATATTCCATTCCGAACCTCTTTAGCATTTCTCTGATAAACTTAGTTTGAGAAATAAAAATTCCTTGGTTGATTTGACATATCTAAAGATCCAGAAAGAAGGATAGTTCTTCGAGTAATGACATTTCAAATTCATTCTGCATATCCTTTTCAAATTCATTCTGCATATCCTTTGCAAATTTCTAGCTTAACCTGTAATCAGTACTTCCAAAAATAATATCATCAACATAAAATTCAATTAATAAAATACTATCTTGAGTTACCTTGATATAGAATTTGTTGTCTGCACTTCCTTTTCTGAACCCTGCGTGCTGTAAATATTTATCCAGTCTAGAGTACCATGCTCTAGGATCCTGTTTTAGACCATACAAGGCCTTCTTCAATTTGCACACATAATCTGCATTCTCTGACAACTGAAATCCTTCTAGTTGTTTAATGTATACGTCTTCTTCAAGTTCCATGTTCAGAAAAGTTGATTTCACATCCATCTGATACACTTTAATATTCTTGGAGCATGCATAAGCTAGGAGCAATCAGATTCATTCCATTCTAGCAACTGGGGAAATGTCTCTTCAAAATCGATTCCTTCAACCTGTGCGTATCCTTTACATACCAATCTAGATTTTTTCCTTGTAACATATCCATATTCATTCAATTTATTTATGAAAACGCACTTTGTGCCAATCACATTCTTATTCTTTGGTCTTGGAACCAATTCCCAAGTGTCATTCTTCTCTATTTGATCCAATTCTTCATCCATGGCCTCATTCCAAAATTCATCCTTGTTGGCCTCTTCAAAATTGTTTGGTTCAATCGTAGATGAGAGTGTTAGGTGAATTTGTTTTGGCAAACAGATTCTTCTTCTAGTCTCAACTCATGCATCTTTGTTTCCGATAATCTGATCTGTAGGATGATTCTTCTGTACTCATTTTCTAGGTGTCTTTGTAGGCACTTGCTGAAATTTATCTTCTACTTCTGTCTAATCCTCTTCATATTCCCCTTCTACTTCTTCTTCGTAAAGTTATTCCATTGATTCATTTTCTTCTTCCTTTAATTCTCGTCCACCTGTTTCATCAATTGTTACATTGATGCTTTCCACAACTTTGTTCAACCTTAGATTGTAACACTTGTATGCTTTCCTTGTACTTGAGTAACCAACAAGTACTCCTTTGTCCACATGAGAGTCAAACTTTCCCATTCTTCCATCTTCTCTTTCGATGTAGAATTTGCTTCCAAATACTCTGAAGTGCTTCACATTTGCTGGTCTTCCTTTCCATAGCTCGTAGGGAGTTTTGCCAGTGTTGTTTCTGAGCATTACTCTGTTTTGAATATGAATTGTTGTATGCACTGCATGTGTCCAAAAAATATATGTCAATTTAGAATCCATTAGCATTGTTCGAGCCATTTCCTGTATTGTCTTGTTCTTTCTTTCAACAACTCCATTCTGTTGAGGTGTCCTAGCAATGGAGATTTTCATTTTTATTCCATGTCTACTGCAGTATTCCATAAATTCCTTTGAAGTGAACTCTCCTCCATTATCATATCTCAAACATTTGATTTTTGAATCCATTTCATTTTCAACCATTTCCTTATAGACCTTGAAGTTTTCAAAAGCTTATGACTTATTCCTGAGAAAACAAACTGCAGTCATTCTTGTATAATCATCAACTAATAACATAAATTGTTTCTCACCTTTTAAGCCCTTTGTTGTAGTTGGTCCAACTAGATCAGTATGCACAATTTCCAGTGGTCTTTTTGTTGAGTATTCCTTTGATTTGAACCTGGTCTTTGTTTTCTTTTCTTGTTGACAATGCTTGCATAAAGTGTTGGTTGGTTTCGTGTTCTGGGGCATTTCTCTAATTGATTCCTTTCTGTTGACTTTGACAAGGTTGTCAAAGTGTATGTGACCCATTCTTCCATGCCATATCCAACCTTCATTTTCCTTTCCTAGACAATACTTTTCATTTCCAATTTCACTTAATACATATTTGTTGCTTGAAGTTCTTGCAACTATTGCAATCAATTTTCCTTAACCTTCTTTTCTTATCTCACACTTTTGTGAATCAAAAGTAATTTTATGACCTTGGTCACACATTTGACTTACACTTAGAAGATTATGTTTCATATCTTCTAATAGTAGAACATTTGATGCCTTGGTATTCTTGTTTCCAATTCTGATTGTTCCTTTTCCAATGATTTTAGCTGAATCATCATTTACGAAGGAGACTAATCCATCTCTTTCCTTTATTAATGTAAGAAACTTGTCTTTATCACCTGTCATGTGTTTTGAACAACCACTATCAACATACCAACCACGTTTCTTCTGCTTATCTTGTAGAGTGAGTGTGAATTCGTCATTGCTATATTGATTCTGCTTTCTTATCCATGTCCTTTTCTGAGGTTCCTGTCTGTGATTGTTGTTGTTCTGTTGTGGTTCTCTAGGAGGGATTGTCATTCTACAATATTTTTCCACGTGCCCAAAGTTGTTACACTTGTAGCATTCCACTTCAATGCTCAATTATTCAAAAATGTTGTGACTTCTTCTTTGTGTTTCACTGGGCCTTCTTGGATAACCCTTTTGTGTATGAATTTCAAAGTTGTTTATGTTCTTGCTATTAGCTATGCAAATCAAAAATTTATGTCCAAAATTATTGCATGCATAACATAAACCAAAAAAGATAGTTTGATACCTGGGAGTTGAAGATATTTTGAAAGGAGTTACTCTTATGAATCCTTCTTCTTCTCGAGGCCTATCTGTTTCTGTCAGTCATTGATTCTGAAATCTAAGTCTTCTCTGTGGAGGAGTGTCCCTGTAATATTCCTTGTAGGTCTTCCTATCCCCTTTGATTGTTTCTGCATATCTTTTTGGATATGTTTCTTGTTTTGTTGTTTTGGAGCTTGATCCCTTTTCTGTCTGATTATATCCAAGTCTGGACTTGTCATGATGAGGCTTTTGACGGTTGATAATGTCATCCAAAACTTTTGAGTTGTTTTGCATATTTTTTTTTTGAAGATCCTTTCTTAATGTGACAAACTCTGCTTCCAAATTTTCAATGATCCTATCTCTTTCTTCTAGTTGTTCTTTGAGTGTTTATTCAATTATTTTATCTTCTTCTATTTGAACCTTCAAATTTGTGATCATTTGTTCTAGTTCCTGAGTGTCCTCTTTCTTGTCTAGTTCCGCTTGTAGCTTCTTGTTTTTCTTCTTTTCTCTTCTTATAACTTCTATGGCACACAACAATTCTTATCGGTAGTCAACTTCTACCTCTTCATATTGTTCTTTAGTGTCTTATTTATCAGAGTCTTCTACTGCCATGAATAGAACTCTTTATGTCTCACTGTCACCAACTTCATCTTCATCTGATGAGGAGATGTCTTCTTTGGTGCATAAGATTTTCTTGAAACCTTTCTTTGTGGTTCTTTTGCCTTTATATGTTTGTTTTTTATTTGCGTAATATTCATTATTCCTCTTATTTTTCTTATGAGGAAATTTGTTAGCAAAATGACCAATACCATCACAATTAAAAAAATCAATGGAAGCTTACCTTTATATCTGTTATTGGTTCCCTTGTTCAATCTTCTGACAAAGTTGGTCACTTCTTCATCATCTTCCGAGATGTCATTGTTGATGTTATGTTCTTTTTCCTTTTACTTTCCATTTTTCTTTGACATTTTGGATTCTTTGAAAGCTACTTCTTTTATATCTAGATTTTCCTGTTCAGTTCTCATTTCATATGCTGTGAAGATTCCATGTAGTTCATCCATTCTTATTGAGTCTAGATCTGTTATTTATTTTAGCGATGATATCTTAGAATCAAATCTCATAGGAAGAGATATTAATACCTTTTTAGCAATTACATATTCTTTAATTTCTTCTCCCAATCATATGATTGCATTTACTGTTTCATCGACTCGTAAGAAGTAAGCTGCAATATTATCATCTTCCTTCATCTTTAGTTGTTCGAACTGACCTCTGTAAGTTTGAAGCTTTGTTGCTTTGAATTTTGAATCTCCTTCATAAATATTTTGAATTTTGTCCCAAATCTTTTTAGCGGATTTACAATGTATAACTTTGGTGTATATTGATCCACAAAGACCATTCATAAGTGCATTTGTGGCTTTGGAATTATTTTGACCGAGTTTTATTGCTCTTTCATTTGTCGACGAAACTGTTGGTTCTTTGTATCCATCTACAGCTGATTGCCAAATTTCAAATCCATGTGCCTATATATATGTTTTCATCCTTATACTCCAAAATGCATACTTTTGTCCATCAAATTGTGGTATTCTGTTTTTATACATGTTGTTTCTCTACATGATCTACCTTTCAGTGGTTAGACTGATTTTTGAAGGAACCTGGCTCTGATACCAATTGTTGGATTACTGAGAGGGGGGGTGAATCAATAATAGAGCAATTCAATCCTTTTTAACCTTAAAATGCAAGTGTTATATCAATGTAGCATTATCATCCAATAGTTGTAGAGTAAATAAACAATGAACAAATAAGCAATCATACACATACACATACATAGTACACCAGTGCTTTTACGTGGAAACCCAAAGCAAGAGAAAACCACATAATGTTTTTTCTTATATGTATTTAAGAATTACATTCATTGGAAGCACCAACTTCCTTTGTTTTCCAGCTACAACTGGAAGGAAGCTCCAACCCCCTAGTTTCTCAGGCTACAACCTGAGAGAAGCTCCAACTCCCCAATTCTCTAGCTACAACCATAAGGAGGCTACAAACCCTTATGTTCTCCAGCTACAACCGGAAGGTGGATACAACCACATGTCCTTGCCCTGTCCAACCGCCCTAACGTAGAAGTAGAATGATGGAACCATTGTCACACTATCACTGTGAGATATACCACTGCACAACTGTACCAACATGTACCACTGACCTGCAGCCAACCTGTACTACTTCCATGCAATCAATATGTACATGAATTGAACATGTATCAACCAAATACAACATATACGTGACATATAGTTCTCCAGCATGCGTATGTACGTGCCCTATCTGTACAACAGCCTACGTATGTACACATCTTGTTTGTTATAATATATTAAAGAGGCCCCAGAATATATTACATGTGGTTATAACCACCCAGAAGAAGAATTCGGCCCTGCCAGTGAAGAGACACTTCCACACGTGGCAGAATTGTATAAATAAGAGAGGCCAACGCCTCATTTAGACACACACTCAGCTCACTCATCTAGTGCGCAAGTTTTGAAGGAAGTTGCAGTTGTCGGTTGCCAGAAGAAGGAAGAGAGAGAGGCATGTTTCTCAGTGTTGGATATTCTTTGTTGTCTAGTTCATTATCTTGGCATTGTATTGGCTATCTATATTAAGGAAGTTTTGCTGGGTTTTCTTCCCAGGATAAATGATTGTGTACTCTTGTGATTGTGTTTCTCTCAGTGATCCTATGTTTGTTATTGTTATCTAGTAAATTGAAAGTAACCTAATAATAGCATAAACTTTAACATGGTATCAGAGCTAAGCTGAAGAGAGCATCTTTCACAAGAAAAAGAAAAATGTCACTGTTGTCGTACATGAAAATTAGGTATTTTTATTGAAGAAGGTTTTCAGCCCCAAATCCATCTAGAAAGGTGTACCCTACCTCAAGAAACATTTTGGCATCTTCAGCGCACATTTTCAGTGGCTAGATCTTTCGGAAAGTGAAACCCTAGTTTTCACAAAGTACCAGAAGTACCAGAGTACCAGAAGTACCAGAAAACCAGAAGCACCAGTCCAGAAATCCGCAGATCAAGTTTGAACAGATAAAATTTGGATTTTTAGAAATATGACTGTACCAGCATACTCGCCTCAGTCCAGTGCATCTTTTGGCGAGTTAAGTTTTCAGATCCAAGAAATTTGATTTTTTTATTATTTCTATAGCCCGAAGGGCTAGGGTTTCTACTGCAAGAAACAATGGCTACCAGCATGAGGGTAGAATATAGGATGGAAGGATCTAGAAACTTCAGATCTTGGAAGCATAGGTTGCAGATGATTCTAGATGAGAATGATCTCCTAGAACATGTTATAGTAGGTGTACTAGAACCAGATGAAGTAGAGCAAAAGACCAAGCATAAGAAGAATGAAAAGAAAGCAAAGAGAATCGTGTCAGATTCAGTAAAGGATCACTTGATCCCTCATATATCCAAACTACAGATAGCAAGGCAAATGTATGAAGCACTTAGCAGGTTATATGAAAGCAAAGACATCAGCCGAAATCTTACCTTAAGAAATCAGCTTCGTAATATGAAGATGGACAACTCAGAATCTGTCACATCCTATCTTATGAGAGTTTCTCAGATCAGAGATCAGCTTGCAGCTATTGGAGATGTCATTAGTGACAAAGAACTTGTAACCACAACCCTAAATGGGTTTCCAACATTTTGGATTCCCTTTGTATAAGGAGTGTGTGCAAGAAGCAAGCTACCCAAGTTTGATAAGTTATGGGCAGATTGCACACATGAAGAATCTAGACTTGCGGACCAACATAAGAGGTTAATTGTCGATGAAGAGGAAGCTCTTACGGCTCAAAATAACAAAAGAAGTTCCTTCACGAAGAACAATAAAGAAGCTAACTCCATAAGAGTTCCAGACAAGAAGAAATATGTTTCAAAGATCAGATGCTACAACTGTCAAAAGTTGGGAAACTTTTTCTATGACTGTCCTCAAGGAAAAGGAAAAAGAAAGTATCAAACAAATGTGGCAAAGGAAGAGTAATATCCTCCCTCAAAGAAAGCTTTAGAAGAAATTAAGGATTATGTACTTTAAGTTGAAGATAGTTGATCTGAAGAAAGATAGCAAATGGTGGAGTCCGTAGAGCCTCCCCACACAAAAACAAAAGATAAGTATTCATGTTTATTTTTAGTATCTTGTTTACTTTAATACC
>ML782725.1:234713-283924 GCA_009831015.1 Picea engelmannii
GTTAAATTGTGAATCTTGATTAGCATTCACATCCATCATCATTTAAAACTAAATGTACAATGACCATTGAACAACCTAACTTCATATTTGCAACAATAATGGGTTGTTAAAAATGTGAACTTATTTGAAATTTTGTAATATTTATTGTCCTTTGGAAATGATAAGTGAATTAAAAAATTGATATATTTAGAAGAGTGATTTCTAAATTACACTTCTAGCATGGATTTGAACCCTTTAAGGGTTGGGAATGGTTCAATTTTGATCATTGGGTCTGATTCAAGGGAATCCCATGTGTAAATGTTATTCATATGCAATACATCTATGTGGACCTATGGATTTATAGTAAAATTATAAGGCCAAGAAACCATAAGTGGATATTTCCATCAATAAGAAGTAAGCCCATGCACACCATATGATTTCCTAGGTTGAGCCTCAAGAGTGAGGTGAACATGATTTAAATAATCAAAATAAATAAAATTGATCATGTGAATAATAGAGGACAAGAGGGGTTATGAGTCAAGTTTTGGTAAGTGGGGTGAGGGTAAATTTGAGACACAAGTCTATTGATAATATCCATACATGGCTTGGATGAGTATGCATTAAGGGAAGTCGACACCTCCTTGATTTTTTTCCCTAGAGAAATATAGTCCCTCGCTCACCTGTTTATTAATCATTATAAGTGAGGACACTAGTACCTCACTGGTTCCTTACAGTTTCTCCCCCTCTTTACTGATTTTTCGGATGAAGTATGGAAGTAATCAACAAAAAAAATACCCGTTGGTAACTCCAAGGGACTCAATGAGATTTGAAAACAAGACTTTTGTGAACTTTTGCACAAGAGAATTTACCAATTGAGCTAACCCTTAAGGATGACACCTCCTTGATTATATGCAAACCCTTGTTTTTTATATAAATACCTTTTACACACATTTTACAATGTTCCCTTTAGACAATTTTTGTCGTAGACCCTTACTGTTTGATCATGCACTTGAACTATGACCATATTTGTAATTTTGGTATATCTACCTTGCTTCATTTTCTCATATGCATTGCTCACCATTGGGATTCCTTTGATACACTCCTATTTGTTAGAGCACTCCAGTGATGTCGAGGAGCACTAAATTCATCGAGATTGCTCATTGTTGTGCCTAAGCATTGGAGAGAAGGTTCACCAAGCATGCATCGAGTGTGAGTGTGAGAAAAACCCCCATGGAGTGCATAATGTCATGATGTGGGCTTAGGACATGTCAATATTGTTTTTTTTGTATATGGTTTATTCCATTTTTGGAAGGACATAAGTGAATGGTGGAATAAAAGTATGGCAATTTGAGGTGATCTGTTTTAGCAAAGAGGTTGGGTATATTTAAGGATCTTGTCTTGTGAGGCTATGTTTACTTGAATGTAGGTAAAAAAAATCTTAGATGATAATTGCAATGTCTCCTTCTAATAATGCTTGTGTTGTTTTCTCTCTTCTTTATAATGTGTAGGTTAGTGGGTGGTTTCTATGTGAAATGTTGTTGATTTTTGTTTGCTTGTGTGCATGTGAGAGTGCCCATTTCCCTTATTAGTTCATAGAAATCATGTTGGGTTTTCCTATGGTTGGGTCGGAATTCACTCTTCCCTTGAAATTCCACATAATTCATAAATCTTCAGTAGTAAATAAGTAATATTTGTATGTGGTATTTCACATATGGTGTCAAATGTTGTTTAAGAATAATCACAACATGTTTTTTTCAACATCTTAATTCATGAATTCACTATTTAACTATACTTTAAATAATAAGTATGGGGATTTTGAGTCACTGAACAATTAAGATGGATTCTCAACCATAATCTCTAAGTTGTAAGAGGGAAACTAGTAAGTTTTGAGTTTTAAGAGAGCACCTATTCCCATGAGGAGGTTGGGCATGCCTTGGATTAACAAAGACCTCTCTTTACAACATTAAGATAAAAGCACAAATGGTCTAAATAATTTGGTTTTGAAGCTGGGGTTTCCATGGGTGCCTTACTCCCTTGATGATGGGAATGAGATGATCTAGTAGATGATGAAGTGTTATCGAAGTGTAAGTTAGTATTGATGTTGTGGAACAAAGTGGTTGTGTATATTCTTGAGAAATTAGTACGAATTTTTAGTTGTTGTTTCACTATGTAGTTATATTTTTTGGGAACTCTACAAAAGAATTGGTTGTTGAGAATTCACCAAATAGGGAGGAGGACTCTATATAGTTAATATGCAAAAAATGTGTAAGTACCACTCTAGGTTGTGAAAAAAATGGAGAGGTTGGGGCCCCTTTGGAAAAACTCTGGAAACTTTGACGAGTATTTCTAAGTTTAATTCAATCTAGTAAAGGGATTAATTTTTTTTATAGAGGAAACAAAATCATTCACGCGGTTATCCATATAGTGAAGACACAGAGTTTTCAATGCAACAAAAAGATAACAACTTGAAAAAGAAAACAAATTAGTTGATGTGGCCTTTTGAGTAAGAGCAAGAAGTGGGAAAATCTTTGAAGCCTTGCTTTCTGTCCTTGGTAGGACTAAGCCATTATGTCTACCATAGGGAAAAAATTGATTGAGTGGCTGGGAGAAACTTGAAGTTTCACTCTGTCTACTAAGGATGAATCTTACTTTGTTCATTGAATAAATGAGTTCTGAAGTGAGAAAATATTTCATAACACCTTTATTGAACGAATCACTGTGTCTAATGAAGAGTTCAAATGGGGGGCACAAAAATGACTTAATCTAGTGAAGCAACCACTTCATCTATTGAAGAGATCGATTTTAGAAAAAAATATTGTGTTTGATGTCATATAGTGAGAGAAAATTACTCTATCTAGTGAAGAATGGAGTTTGGAGGACTCACTAAGTATTATTATCTATGTTGAGGACCACCTTATTCCATGAAAGAGTGAAGTGTCACTTAGTCTAGAGTGAAACACAAAATCAAGGTAAGAAGAAGAATATTCATCTATAACATGATGGTTGGAGTGATGCACCTCACTACCATGAGGGAGAAGGTCCAAGCTCTAGGGATTTGAATGGACGTGGAGTCGTCACTCAATGTTTGATAGAAACTAGGAAAACAAGGGCAATGGTAAAAGGGCACTAGGTTAACAAGAGTTTCTTAATGTGATACTTAGGGTTGGTGGTTGATTTTTGATGGTGAGTTCTCTTGGGTATTTAACAACAAATATAAATTGTAACAAAATTAACAAAGGATAGAGATCTAGTTAAGGTTAATTCTCCTCTAAACCTTTGGTGATCTAATCTATTTGCAAGGAAATAAAATGAACATGAAATGAAAGACAATGGAACCTAGCTACTCTATTTTCAATCGAAATGCAAAAAAAATAGCAATAAGCATTAGGTTTACTCCCTTTTCACTTTGGTGAGCAAGCACACTGCAAAAGGAGAACCTAGGGTTTATTGATTTCCTAAGTGGGCAAATCCCTTAACTATATGTGAGACCAAGAATGTAAGAAAGAAGGAAGGAGAGAAAGCCACTTGGACTAGGAACCAAGAATTGACAATACGAAGTAAAGGGAAGGTTGGAAACCTAAGTTAACATACTACATCTTTCCAAACATCACTTGCAAAATGAACTTGGAAAACTATCTTTGAATATCTATGCAATATTTGAAGCATACACCAATCTAATCGCACATAGAATATTTATGTATCAATGCAATCATGAAATCTTGGTGTGCTCAGATAGAAGGTAACTTCATCACCCAACATTGTGGTAGAACCTTCCTTGAGGTGACTTTTGGAAGACTAAGATGTGTGTATGGAGGGAGATGAAGACACCTTGACATAACAAAATGTTCCAATAAGAGAGAGATCAAGCCAAGAGGAAGACATACCTATTAAGGAGAAACAATGAGAAATGATGTTGAAAGAGATTAGGTCATAATCCAATGCAAATCCAAAAGTAATATTGTATAAGAGAATAGTTGAAAACATTTAACAAAGTGCTATGGAACAACTTAAATTGAATAAGGAACACTCAAAATGCATGGGTGAATTTTAGGCTAGCCATTAAACACCACTATTTTTGTATGAACAATGTCATGGGATATGACCATTATACTATTGGTATTTTTAATGTATTGTAAAAAATTATGGGAAAAATTTCTCATTGATCCATAGATTGTGAGATACATGGGTTTTAAGGTACAAAAAGTTGCAATACACTTCTTGTGCACAAATACCAAGGAGGGTAAACTAATGTTTGACCAAGTAAACTCCTTGAAAATCATGCCCAAATAGATTTGGTCATGTTAGGGACTCAAAATTATGCTTTCCCAACTAACTAGGATTAAATTAAGGGTGTGATTCCTAATGTTTGATCAATTCACTTGGAAAGTGCCCAAAGTTGAGAGCCCAAAGGGTCTAGCAAGGCCAAACATCTGAATAAGGTTCAAGAAGAGGGGGGCAAACATAGAGGAGGACCTTGTCTAAGCATTAAACATCATGTAAAAACTATAGTCACTCACTTACGTTATACAAGGTGATTTAAGGGATAATAAACCAACAAAAACGATTTGCGGAAAGGATAAGTTGAAGATCATTGTTATTCGTGGGGTCATGTATGGTGAATGCACTATAGGTACTCCCCATATCCACATTCGAAGGGGTATGTGTACAAGGAGAATGTATTGATAAATCCATACACTATAATATATATATTTATCCATGGTAGGAGCTTCTATCAACGAAGAGTAATAAGAGTTAGTTTCTCAGAAGGTCAATTGAAGGTTCTAAAGAAAAAGAGGGAAAATAGATAATGAAGTTGCAACAATTGGAAAAAACAATGATGAATGAAAGGGGGAAGGTTCCCATTGGAAAGTGTGGAACAATCCAATGCCTCGATATAAGAAGGAAAAACTCTGATGTGGAAAGGTCTAGCCTCATGGTAATAAGTAATGTGAATGTGAATGGAAGTGAAAAAGGAGAAAGAATAAAAACATGATACATACACTTATATGTGTGTTAATTATGAATTGTGAAGGCATGTAAAAACATGTTAAAAATGATTTACATGAAACACACAAGAAACAATGTTGACCAAGTCGTGTACCTATAATATGAATGTTAGAGGCTTGCCTCAATTAGGGAAATGCATACACATATTCCAAAAAGGATATGGGATCAAATGAAGGGAGCAATAATAGAATAAGGGGAAACTTTGTCGTGATTGGGATGAGGGATATACCTATTCGAAAAAGGATATGGGATCAAGTGAAAGGAGAAAAACATAAAAGAAGAAAGGGGAAACCTTTCCCTAAGAAAGGTGACACAACTAGTGAGTGCCAAAAGAGGAAAAATAAACTTTCCTTGAGGATGGGCAAGGGAAGAGAAGAAGGAAACCCTACCTCTCAATAAGGATGAGTAGGAGACACCCCAATTATCACTAGGGATGATAATGGGGTGTCCTACCTATCGATATGGATGAGAAGGGAACACCTTACCTCTTAGTGGCTCTACCTCACTAAAAAGAGTGAGAATATGGGGGTGAACCTTATCCCTCATCAAAGATGAGGATTCCCTTTTCATTGAAAGTGGTGGGCACTATATTAATTGATAGGGGTGACATGAATGATGATGCTAATAGGAGTTAGCAAAAGAAACGCGGGAGGAAAAAAACATACATCAACATTAACAAGTGCTAGTGAGGGTAGGTCACCTCATCCTTAGTGAGGGATGAGAATGAAATCATTGTCACTAAAAGGAAGAAAAACATGACCTACTTATCAATAGGGGAAAAGATATATAGAATGTGAGTAAACATAAGTGGAGTCAAGGAAGGAAACTTTGGATAATACTAGAAATGTGTATTGAAGTAAAATGGCATTCCTTGGGGAGGGGAAATGATAGATGTAGAGGATACCCTACCTCATGATTGGCCTGCCCCATAGTAGGGAGTCAGAAGGTAGAAATGAAACTTGTCTCTTTTCAGAGATGAAAAGGTTTCCCTTTCCATTGAAAGTGGGGGAATTTCTCCCCATCAATAAGAGTGATTCCAACAATAAATTTGATAGGAGCTAGCAAAAGTGAGGCATGAGGTAGGAAAAAATGCTAGCAAGAGATAATGAATGAAAATTACTATATCCCTTGTCATGAATAGGAGTAGAACCATTGACATTGTAAGGGGGGAAACCTTTCTTCTCCATGCATAGAGAGAAATAAGGGAGATAGTTGTAAATTCTAGGCAAGTTAGCATAGAGAAACCAATGTGGGGTGGACAATATAAAGGAGACAAGGGATGGGAGCCATAATACAAGACACAAGGGATATACCCATGAAGGAGGTAATGATGCTAAAGTCAAGAGACAACATCACAACATTTGTGGTATGAATAATATGTTAAGTGCAACCAAAACTCCACATACGTGACGCAAGAAGGGGAGACATGGGAAATGATTAATGTGAAATAGGGTGGAGTCATCTTGAGTTAGGCCCTAATGTTATAGAAAGATTTGCATCACCCTATGAAAATTTTCTCAGAAGGCCTTTTTCCATTTCCCTATGCAGACTTGAAGTCCCTTTTTGCAGTTCCCAGAGCTAAAAATAATATTTTTCCACATATACATGCCCTAACATTTATAAAACATGCTTATACACAGGTTGCACCATTACAACCCGCATACATTGGGTTTTGTGCCCAAATTAAAAAATGGTGTCGATTTTCCATGTCACGTCACGATATCCATGATCCTTGACCTTCCATATACTAGAAACATTCCAACTCGACCCTTCGGTTCCATTTGAAGGCTATAAATGGGCCCTATCCAAGTTGTGGAAAAGGGAGAAGAATTCAACTTTGAGATCAAATTTACTTTGGAAAAATTATTCACTTCATATTAAGTCTGCATCCCTTTATCCTTTTAAGTCTGAACACATTGTTCAGCCCCCAAGCTCTTCCCTACTTGATTGAGAACCTCATTGTCTCTCTTATATGAGATTTCCTTTGGTGGAGGATTGAAGTGGTGGAGGCCCAACTTGAAGGGACTTAGTTTCTCGATTTTGAACCGTGTCGACACGAAAGTTTGTAATTCATTCACTTCTACTGATTATATTTTAATAGAATTACTCTTTTCTTGTCCAATTAATGTCTTGAAAATATTTGAATTGTTATTCCATGGGAATATTTGTTACGAATATTGATAGATAATGATATTGAATGTGCTAAATTTATATATTATCACCATATGCTTGCGTTTCTTGGTTGTTGAGGACAAGTTGCAGGTATATTGCTTTGAGTCAAGTTCTCAACGATGGACTTCATTGAATGTCTGGATGAGGTAGGCTCTTTATATTGTATCGTTAGCATATTTGTTTATATAGCATACTTGAGATTAGAGTCGATTTCTGCAATCATTTATGTCTGTTGTGGTTTACCCTATGCCATAGAGAGATTTTCCTTGTAACATAATTGTCGACCATACTGGGGATAGAATCTTCTTTTCGAAGTTTGGAGTGTTTTCATCCTTTGATTTCTCTCATTTATATTGAGTTTCTTGTCGTCTGATTGCTTGAAAACCTTTGTTCATTTTGAGTCTGAGTTTCTTATCCTCATCCTTGACCTAATAGTGTTTTAATACATATATGTGGGTTTTTACCTGATAGTCATGTGCATACACGTGCTATCCTTCTGCAAGAGGTGTATATACACGGTTTTCTGTTGAACAATTGTGTTCATCTTTCTTGTGTGCTTGGTTTATGAGTTTGATGTTTGTTGGGGAAGTTTTGATGGTTTCTGAGTCTTCTTAGGTCTATGTTATGACTGTTAAGTGCTTGCAAAGTGATAGGAAACCTTTCTTTGGTTGAATTTTCGGGCGGTGCCTTTCTCATCATCCTTTTCATTGATTGTCCTTGCATCTTGGGTTGGGTGTTTGATTCTTGATATCCTACTTGGTTTGTCTCTGATTGCATTCAGTAGGATCTTTATATCAAGCTATTGTTCATTCCTTTCATTTTCATTCTTTTATATTGAAAATACAAAAATATTAAGCATTTTTCATTGTTGGCATTTGATCTTTTGGGTTCTTATCATTGATATTAGTACATGTATGGAAAGATTGCATTTTATTTTGAATTGCAGAATTAAATTGAAAATTGCATTTTGAAAAACGCATCATTTATTGGGAATTGAAGTTAGGACTATGCATTTTATTCATATTCATTTATTTTACTTGTTGAGACATAACATCATCAGTTTCACTACCGCACCTTTTTGAGTAAGCAAGGCCACTAAAAGAAACGTTGATAATTTAAAATTGATTAGAAACGATTTTATTTTCTAGGGTGCACAAACTAGCTTAGGATTTAGAGCATTGGAATAGGATTTTGTGAGTAAAATTCTCCAAGGCTATTAAATCAACATATGTGTTTGAATAAGGGAGTGGTAAAATCCATTGTATAATTGGTGACGTCAGGAGGCTCCGCTTACACCAGAGTTAAGCACGAGGTCGGATGAGGTTGGTTGAGGGGATATCCCCCCAATACCTTCTTAGTGTCAGATATATTTATGGGGATCTTGCTAGTACCTTTACCTCTATGAGAGGTGATTCTTTCAAGGTTTCAGGCTTTGTTACCCTGCGCATACGGTGGACCTAACTTACGATTGTTCATCTGCGCAACGGTTATATTGTGATTGCTTAGTTGCTTGACATATGTACCACATAGGTTACTTGCAGGGATTATTCTGCAGGCACCTCATGTTAGCACTGAGAGTCACACTTAGACTGTTGTAGGTGCAATCCCAGTACCCATCAGAATATAAATGGATTAAAATGGTTTGAGTAGGTGGATCAACAATATTGATAAATAAAGGGAGAGGGTAGAAAAAAGTCTGCAGAGCCATTCCATTGGGCATGGAGTCATAACATCCTACAGATCAAAGGCAATCAAACTGTATATCAAAAAAAGGGATATATAATGATGAGTAGAAGCATAATGAATATGAAAAAAGGAAGAACATCCATTATACATAGATCCTTTCTGCAACAAATAAAGATTTTCTTAAACAATGAACAATGATTTAATGGGCAAGCTAAAACAGATCCTCTATTGTTCATGAATCCATCAATCAATGGCAGCTATGATCCTCAAAACCTACAATATATTCAAGAAAGAAGATAGAAAAGAAATGGAAAAAACACAAAAGACAATCTGATAACATCTCTCATGAATCTTTAATGGCAGAAAATTTCATTACAAGCAGGCCCTCAAACTTACAAATGAGCAACTAAAACTGATCCTCCAACTCTCTCCTCTCTTGGCTCATGAATCCAACCCTTTTCTCATCAAAAACCCTTTCATTTATAGTGAATAATCTCTATCTACCCTAAGGAGGTATAAATCAAGGAGTTACATAGGATCCTCCTCCATTTAGGAGTCTTGTTACAAAAGATTCCAACAAAATCCTAACAAAATCCTATTTTTGGGGGATTTAAGCCTAACAACTAAGAATATCAGCGTCAAAATGTATTCATCCCTTATGGGTACCTTCGATTTCATGGCACCATTTCATCTTATTTACGCCATGTCTAGTAGGTTTGCTTCATCAATGTGGTATGTTCCTTTATGCACTTCATATTTTAATGATCCTTGGACCCTACCTTCCTCGACTGCGTCTTGTGAAGGTCAGTTACATACTAGAATGGCTATGCCATTATCGACAACGGAGATAGCGTATCAGGCTATTATTGGCTCTTACGCTGATCGAGATCCTGTTCTCGAGCCCGTGTGGGCCACCTCATCATCTTTTTCACGTGACTGCCTCGATGATACTTTACCCTTTGATGAAGAAATCGTAGAGGCCATGAATGGTTCTGACAGGCCATGGGATGATATGCACTATCGCTCTTATTTTCTCCCAGATCTTGCTAGAATCGAACAAAATGATTTTAGATCTACCTTGAGTGAGATAGTCGATCACGTTGTAGTTCCACTTGATACGCATGACATTTATGCCGAAGGAAATATGGTGAGTATATCTCCTACCGTCATGATCGATATCTCTTGTATCCCTAACAAGATTGAAAATATATACATCAGTGCATATTGTTTGCCAGAATAAATTATGATCTACACCGAGCTCTTCAAAGAATTTTGTGATCTATTCGCTTGGTCATATGAATAGATGTCACGAATCGACCCTCGAATTGTTGAACGTGAGATTAAAATCTACACGAATGCTAAACCTGTTCGGAAATGACTTAGAGATGTCAATCCTAGGAAGGCCCCTGTTATTAAGGCAAAGGTAGAAAAAATGCTTAACATTGGCTTTATCTACCTGATTCCCTTGACTGAATGGATATCCAATCCTGTTCCTGTGAATAAAAAGTAGGGAACCATCCATGTATGTATGTATTTTCATGACCTAAATAAGGCTTGTCCCAAAGACAACTTCTGACACCCTTCAATGATCATATTCTCGATGAATGTGCGAGAAGCAAATTTTTTTCTTTTATGGATGTATTTTCAGAGTATAATCAAATTCAGATTAATCCAGAGGACCAACATAAGATGACATTAATTTGTCTTTGCGGTACATTCGCATGCCAGAAGATGATTTTTGGCCTTAAGAACGTCGGAGCAACCTTCCAACAAGTTATGACCTTCGCATTTCATGATCTCAAGCATATAGTCGAAGCCTATCTCGACGATCTCGTTGCTCACTCCTGTAAGAGAGTGGATCAACCTACACACCTTCAACTATTTTTTGAAAGATGCCACCATTACTGCATCTGTTTGAACCCTCATAAATGCATCTTTTGCGTTAGGTCAGGTCGAATTCTAGGATTTTTAGTCTCTGAGACTGGGATCATGGTGGATCCGTTAAAGGTTGAGGCAACACTTTTATTGCTTCCCCCATGTACTATTCATCAACTTCAAGGTTTACAGGGGAAAGCTAACTTTTTACGACGGTTTATAGTGAACTTCTCTAAATAGAGGTAGGCAGAAAACCATCTACAAGTTATGATATTCAAGCTTTGATTCCAATTACTCAGGTCATTAGGCCATCAAAGCCATGAATTCTACCATTCAAACAAGGTAAAATAATTTTCCATCATCTAGCTCAGGAACAAAATGCATATTACAAAAAAACAACGAAGACAACATAAAAACTCAGAGTCACACTTATCTGAAATTGAAAATTAGTTGGAAACTACAGAAAGGGGTGCTCTTTTCCACCCAACCATAGGTACAGTTTGTTCTTTGAGTATTTCTCAAATGGCCACCCCCTAGTTAGACCATGATTCCATAAGATATATGAAGTTTTCCGTTTTACTTAGCTCCAACAAGGGACAAAGGTTACTCTCCTTTTTCCCACAGGGCCCTGGCAGTTCATTTTTCTTTCCACCAAGAAAGGGAGCCTACTATGATTTCTCACTCAATCACTACATCTATGTTTATCAACTTGATTAGAAAAATTGTCCAAGTGCTCCTATACCTAGAACAACATATATTTCTCAGTTCTCCTCCAAAACTAGAGAGCCTCGCACACTATGCTTCCTCTCGAATGGTCTCTCAACCCATTCGCGTGTATCTTCCACCCTCTGCCCCACAATTTTCCTGACTTTTCTTACCTTTCCCAACAAGATTTTGTGGGTCGGATCAGGAATTTTCCAGACGGGTACTCTTCTCATCTCCTCATTACTCTTGAGGAAGACTTCCCAACTATCGGCTTGACTGGTAATTAAGTTTTCTATGCTAGAAGATTGTTCTGGGTCTGAGCAATTTATATCTAGTAGTGTACTGGTTTGGTAGGGTCATCTCAACCATCAATGGTTCCCATTACTATCCCTTCTTATGCATCATGATCCATACTAGCCACCTCCTTTCAGAATTTACGATACAATTTTCCATTTTTATTTTAATAACGGAATATATATATATACCTTTAATAACAAAGGTTCATTTTCTTTGCAAAATTCTCATGACTGGTCTGTCCATAGTATTTTATCCAAATATAATTATATTTACAAGCTGGGGGAAATAGGGGTATCACAATCCCCTCCCCCTTAAAGGAACAATGTCCTTGATGTTCTACCTGCCATTTTTGTCTTTATGTACAATAGTGAACAAAAACGGGTATGCATGTTTCATGGAATCCTCCAATTCCCATGTATCTTCATATGTACCAACGTCTTTCCATTGCACCTTGACCCATGCAACGATTTTGTTCCTAAGTGGAATGTCCTTCCTATCTAGTATGCATTGGGGTTTTGGTAGGAATTCTCCTTCTGGTTCCACCTAGATCACAAAACAGTCAATTATATGATCAGAATCATGTACATATTTCTTCAACAATGAAACATGGAAAACATTGTGTGCTTTCACTATGGGAGGAAGTGCTAGTCTATATGCTACAAGTCCCACTCTATCCAAAATTTCAAAGGGTCCACAAAATCAAGGGGGCAACTTGGCACAAGTTCCCATTCTCAAGGAACTTCTTCTGGGTCCAATCCGAAGATACACATTATCCCCTACTTTGAACTCCCTAGGAGTCATATTTTTGTCTGCATAGTTTTTCTATCGGTCTTGATCCACCTTCAGAATGTGTCTTATTCGAACTACTTTTTGTTGGAGATACTTCACACACACCTAGGATTTCTTTTTCCTAAGGTTTTCCCTATGTTTATTAGTCATTATTCAGTCTCCTATAGGTTAGGGAGAATATTCTCTTTAGTTCACACTTTAGTTTGATCAGTTGAGTGGAGTCTAGATGCCACATTGGGATCATCACCATGCAACATTGGGATCATCACCAGCTAATGCGCATTGTCCTTAGGATTATCACCAGACTAGCGCATTACTCATGATTCCCTGATCTCCTCCTCACTTCACTATGTTTCAGTCAATTAACTGAAGACTGAGAGACTAGTTAACTCAAACTAGGTGGCAGTTCACTCCCATAACTACCCGAGAGACTAGACTAGGTGGCAGTTTACTCCTATACATGTTGGTGTGTGTCTAGATCACTCTAGACCACCACTATGGCACATTGGATTCTCCCCCAATGTGCACTATTTGAGTTATACATAGTATATCATGTGTAAATTATCATTCATTCATTTGGTTCATGAGAATTCTTCCATTCTTTCTCTCCTGCTTCTCTTTTCTCATATTTTCTCTGCCAATTGTGTATGTCATTTGCTATCTAGATCTATTATGTGCAGGTTCAATACATTTACACTTGTTGTTCCATTTCTTTTAATAGGTATAGACCTGTTAGAATATAGAAGATGGTGTGCTTGTTTTACCATTGACGATACCCTCGTCACCCAACCACAGGCCGAAGCCTCTCTTCGAGCACCTTAACCTTGAATGAGAATTCTTCTGGAAGCAAAACCTAGGCTAGATAGCCAAACAAAGGACAACACATCTCTCCCCAAGGATAGAGCAACACAAAAGACTAATCAGATAGTCCCAAACCCTAGCCAATAGATATCCAAGCTAGTGCACCACTTTCCCATCTCTCCCAAAAACTTGTGCACCAAAACTGCAACTGCCTGCACAGATTTGGCTCTCTCTGCAACTGTTGTGATGTAACAAATGAGAACTGGCGCCCTGTATTTATAGTAATCCTGGCAGTTTGTTGGGGCTGACTTCTCCTTCTGGGTATGTGTTTGTTCAGTATATTATTATTAATTATGGCCGACTTCTTCTCTTGGAGGCTAATAGCCTAATGTAAATTATCTTCTTGAGCCAACAAGGCTTCTAGGGTTATTAGCCAACTCATTAGGGTTTCTCTTGCTTCCCGGAGTCTTCTATTCTTGTCAGGTTCACACATGGGGGTAAATACCTCCCGCAGCTACCATAATATTAACAAGACTGAGTGTTATTATGTCCATTGGGTTATTTGAGATGATCGGAATGTTGCATTGCCTACCATAGAGAGCCTCAAAAGGACTCATCTTCAAGGATTCGTGATATCCATTGTTATAAGAAAACTCTACCAGTGGTAGGTAGATTTACTACTTCTTGGGCTGATGCATCACATGAATTCTTAACATTTCCTCTAGTACTTGGTTTACCCTTTCTATTTTTCCATCAATTTGAGGGTGATAAGTTGTACTAAATAGTAATTTATTTTCAAAACCAACATACAAAGATTTCCAAAAGTTTGAAGTGAATTTTGTATCCCTGTCTAATATGATCTCCTTTGGCATGCTATGTAATCTAAAGATTTATTTCATGAAGATATTGGAAATATATATTTCCTTGCAAGTTGACTTTACATGAATGAAGTGAGCATCCTTGCTCAGCTTATCTACAATTACCATAATAGCATCATTTTGCTTGGTGGATTTAGGCAATCATGTGATGAAATCCATGGAGATGGTTTCTCGTTTCCACTTTGAAATTGGTAGGGGTTGCAACAGCCCTACTAGATGTCTATGCTCCACCTTAACCTGCTGACATTCCAAGAACTTAGCCAAGTAGTCATCTATTTCCTTCTTCATTCTTGGCCAATAAAATAGTTTCTTGGTGGGTGTAATCATTTTTCGATAACCAGGGTGATCAGTGTATGGTCTTTTATGTAGTTCATCCAGTATGAACCTCTTCAAGTCGTCACACTTTGGGATATACGACCTACCTTTGTAAGTTAGTAGGCCATCATTCAACAGTTTATAGCCCTCATACTTCATCCCTATGGGTTCTTTCTCTAAGTATGATTTCAAAGTTTTGAAAAACTCAGCCACTACATGTGCACTTTCAACTCTCTCCTTGATGTCTGGTTCACAGATACTTACAGCTGCCAAATGAATCGCTTTCATACTTCTACCGAGGGTATCAACCACTATGTTTTCATTTCCCTTAATATGTTTGATTTCGAAATCAAACTCACTAAGGAGATCCATCCACCTAGCTATGGTCTGTGATAAGTACAAATATTCTTCCTAGAAGGTAATGCCTCCAAAATTTTAAAGCATGTACTATGGAATCCAATTCCAAATCGTGTGTCACATAATTGATTTCATGTTCATTCGATTTTTTTAACTCGTAGCAAATAATATGCCCTTCTTTCATAAGGACTCCTCTGAGTCCTTCCTTGCAAGAATCTATACACACAAGGAAGTCCTTGTTTGGGTCTGCAATTTTCAGTATTGGTGCATTGGTTAAAAGGTGTTTTAGTTGGTGAAAAATATCTTCACATTATGTGGTCACAACAAATTTAACTCCTTTTTTCTGTAGGGAGGTGATTAGATAACCAATCTGGGAAAACCCCTTTATGAACCTTCTATAGTATCCTACTAGGCCCATAAAGGATTTGAAATCGCAAACATCCTTTGTTGTAGGCCAATCCATGATGTCTTTGATCTTCTCAGGGTCAACTACCACTCCTTCCTCAGTGATGACATGGACGAAGTAATGGACCTTCCTTTGAAAAAAGTCACACTTACTAAACTTTGCATAGATCTTGTGCTCTCTTAGCACTTGAAGCACTAACTTGAGGTGATCTTCATGCTCTTTTCTACTCTTAGAATAGATCAAAATTTCATCTATGAAGACCAACACAAATATGTCCAAGAATTTGTTGAGTGCATTATTCATCAGGCACATAAAGGTGGTTGGTGCATTGGTAAGCCCAAATCGCACCACCACAAATTCATAGTGCCCATATCTTGTCCTAAAGGTTGTTTTATGGATTTATTCATCCTTAATTCAGACTTGATGGTACCCCGACCTTAAATCAATCTTAAAATATTGTAGAACCCCTCAGTTGGTCAAACAAGTCATCAATTTTGCGCAAGGGATACTTATTCTTAATGGTCATCTTGTTGAGTTGTCTATATTCTATGCACAACTTGAGTGTGACATCCTTCTTCTTCACAAATAAGTTTGGTGCTCCCTAAGGAGACGCACTAGGTCAAATGTAACCTTTGTCCAACATCTCCTTTAGTTGTAGTTTGAGCTCAACTAGCTCCGGTGTACTCATTCAATAGGGTTCTCTAGACATTGGCACCGCTTTGGGTACAAGTTCTATTGAAAAAACAATATCTCTTCTTGGAAGTAGACCTAGTACCTCTTCTGGAAACACATCTTTATACTCTCTTAATATAGGAGGGTCAAATAGGCTTGGTTTATTTTCCTCAATAGAGTTCAACACTTGTATTGCATACAAAGGACATCCTTTTCTGCAATACTTTTTCACTTGAAGGGTTGATATTTGTCTCACTAAGACAGGCTTTTGAATTCCTTGTAGGGTTCTTGTCCTCCCTTCCTCATCTTCACACTCCAATGTTTTATTATAACAATCCAAATTGGCGTTATGGGAAGCCAACCAGTCCATGCCAATCAACAGGTCATAAGATCCTAAAGGGAGCATGTTTAGGGTTGCTTGGGTGGGAAATCCATTCAAAATGAATTGGCATGCTACTATGACCTCTGTTACTTTTGTTTTTGTCCCAATGGCTAGATGTACTAGCCATGATTTAGTATGTTTTAAAGGGTGAAAATTAAATTTCTCCACATTTTGAGGGGGAACATAAGTTAGGTTAGAACCAGGGTCAATCAAAATAGAAATAAGATGGTTGGAAATCATACCTTCCATCCCCATTGTTGAATCTTGGTGATTAGCTTGTCGGTTATCCAGGGTTGTTTAAATTTTTGGCATGCTCCTAGCCACATAATTGATTGTGGTAGCTTCTTGGATGTTGTAGATGCTCCTATTGTTTTGTTTCCTATGGCGCCAGTCCCTCGATAAATGTTCTTCTCTGCATCCCCAACATTTCAATGGTTCTCTCCTTTTATTGTTACTCTTTCCTAGGACTGATTCCAAGGGTTTATTTCCACTTGGAGATGGAAAATTATGTTGATACACACTTTTTGTAGGGAGATTCATCCTAGAGCCTTTGCCATGGTTCCTAAACCTTGAAGGTTTAAACCCCTTCTTCTTGAACCCCAAATTTCTTTCCTTTTTCCAATCCTTATGAGGTTCTTCCATGTGCTTGAATTTCTCATAACAATACCTTGCCTTCCTAATGGTGTCTTCTAGAGTCTTGGGTTCATCAAGCTCAATTATGTCTCGATAGGATTGAGGCATCCCACTAATGAATCGTTGCACCTTCGCTTTTTCATCCTTTATGTAAGGCACATACCTCAACAAATCAAGGAATTTGTTTACATATTCATCAATGGTGAGTTGTCCAAACTTGAGTTCATAGAAATCCTTAGTCTCTTCGTCATAGTACCTCACAGATGGGTACTTTTCTTGAAATATTTCTCAAATTTTTTCCATGACAACTCCTTCACATGGATTCTTTTCACATTTCTAAGGTCCTCCCACCAATTAGGGTCCTTTCCATTCAAGTTAAAGATGGCTATTCATGCCTTTAAGTTCTCAGATTAGTCATGGACTCTTAAGTACTTCTTTAGTCCGAGTAGCCAATATTATGCTTAATCGCCTTTCTTAATATCTGCGTCGAAAGTGGGTGGTTTGGCTTTCTTACACTCTTCAGGATTATGGCTCCTGGAATGTTTCCTCCTCTTTCTTCTCCTCTGATCATGTAAACTAGTCTCGTTGCTAGACAATTCCTTGGATTTGTCAGTTCCCTCACTGGAGGATTCTTCACTTGAATCCTTGACGTCAGCATGCCTCTTGGCTCTGTGATGGGCCATCTTTGAGGTGCTTCTTCTTGTGTTGTTACATTCAATACCACATCTTCATATCTCGGGTGGGCTCCAGGTTTTCTTAGTATGATGTTTATCCATGTTATTGTTTGTTGGTCAATGTTGCATCTGCCTTTGTATATCTAATAAGCTTTGCAGTAGAACTGCATTAATTTCAATTTGTTTTTCCTATTCTTTTATCAACCTTTAATTGTCTGCCTTACAACTTTGTAATTCTGCCATGAGGATTCTTACAGTTTCAGCCAAATCCGGAGGGATTTCCACCACTCTCCTCTCATCAGACTCTTCTTCTCTATTAGGGGAGCTCTCTCCCAGCTCATGGTGTGTCACCATACTTTATGTTGTAGTTTTCCTTTCTTTCCTTGTTGTCCACTGACTGTTTAAGTGTTGATAACAACATTTTCTGTTAGTAAATTGTCCTCAAAATTTATGAACAACACATGTAATTTTATTTTTTTTGTAAGGTAAAATTAGCTTCATTATTCCACATATAACAATAATATGCAGTTCTGATTCAGAACATGTAAACAACATAAGGTCTCACTCCTTTTGGTAGTAAAGCTTAAATAATGTCTTACAGGTGGGTAGGGTAGGGTGCCCTACCCTTAAAGGTTTTCTATTAGAGTTTGTTCCGCTCTTTCATGAGCCCAAGCAGGTCAAGTGTTGTTGCCTACTTTGATACCAATCTGTCACACACCCGACACCCTAAGTACCCTTTTAATGGATGGGGTATAAATCTCCCACTTTCCTACAACTTCTCTCAGTTCCTCAAATAAGGGCATTATTGCCTTCTGATCTCTGAGAGATTTCCAACGACTATAAACTCATCCAAAACTGAGTTCTGAGTCGAAAGTTGTGGCTGCATGAACTTCTCAGGGTATCGTAGACTGGATGGCAACAGTCACAATATAAGGTTATCATTTCATTTCATTAGCCCTCTCTATTGGTTCTATAGGCTAACAACACTCACAAGACCTTATCACTCCACTCAGCCAGGACAGAACAGGACCTTACCTTCGGGAATCCACCAACACCCCATAGTCCCTACAGACAAAAGCTCCTGACAGAACCCAAATTAAGAATCTATGCTCAAGGGGAATTAAGTTGCCATAGAATGACCGCAAATTCCCTTTTCAAACATTTGGGGGGAATGACCATTCAAGATGGACAACCTTGTACTCAGTAAGGCCATAAGGGTTAAAGGACAATTTCAAGGCCAACTCTTCTTCGATCAAGGTTTTGTGAAGGTCATGTTTTACACTATTGGGAAAAGGTAAACCATCTATTTATAAATTGGCTATATCTTTGGGGCATAATGACTATTTTCAATGGATATTCAGTTGGATTTTAATAAGTAGATATAATAGTGGCTGACTCGTCTAGATAAAGGGGAATAGTTATAACTTGGTTACTAGAATTGTAACCATAACACTACAATGAGGTTATGACCTTTTGGCCAGCATGCTCAACAAGAGTGTTAATAGGACAATAAGAGAGGGGGTTTGGATTTATAGGGACAACATAGACTTTCCCTTTAGACAAGAAATAAATACATCGATATAATGATGATGGCATAGTGTGCATACAATGAATCCATGGTTTACCAAGCAACAAATTAGAATTAAGCTCTTTGTTGATAACAAAGAATGGAGTGGTAAGGATAACTAGTCTAACAATGATAAGCAAATTGACAACACCCACAACAACTATTTAATGAGAATCATATCCTCGGCAGGTCTTGGCACCAGGCCGATCATGGGAAAGAAAGCGTGCAGAAATGGAAGTAACAGCTGGAGAAAGAACAGCACACGTGCATGCAAGAAAGTGTGCACAAGGAAAGCGACAGTTGGAGGAAGAACAGCACGCGTGCATGGGAGGAAGACCTAATGTTGGTAGGGATAGGGTTTTGGTAATTTTAGGCCAGAAGGCTGAAGAGCCCGAAATGTATAAATATAGACATGCATGTATCATATAGAGTTTGGTTGATTGGGTTTTATATATTAGGTTGGTGTTTTTACAGTAAGTTTATTGTTTTGTAAGGGTTCAGGTTCTTATAACATTCCATTAGAGTAATACATGCATGGAGGCATTATGCAATACTGTTATGTACCACTTTTGTAAGTTGTTGAGAAAATAACAGAGGAGAGAAGGAAGATCTGAGGATTAGATCGCAGGCTGGGGAGCCTGGTGCGATCTAGTTCACCTCATATAGATCTTACCCATCTAAGGAGAATTGTAAACGTGCGGTGTCAAAAATGTAGAACTACCATAATAGAAGATGCAAGAGCCAAATATTGTGGATGTAGCCCAAGAGGGGGTGAACCATGGTAACATCTGTGTAATGTGATGAATGCCTGCATAACTTTACTTTCTTTCAGCAAATTATTGTTATGCTTAATAAATGAGTTAATATATTGTTATAGAACACGAATATGCTGCTTGGGAAGTAAACAGTGTAATGGAAATGTGTACCCGTGAGGAATAGGTAGATTACCTTCATAGTTCGTAGTGCATGGCTCTGGTTAACAAACCCCTATCTCATACTCAATCCTAGGTTGTAAACACCTGAGTCTTACAACAACCCATTTAAAGCTATCTCGGGTGAGTCTACGCATTGCATTCTTTGTATTGTGTTGTCTTCTGGTTTACCAGGGGGGGCGATAGTTTTAGAGGATTTGTTGGTAACCTAAAACATATGAACCTTGGGTCAACAACTCAGATAGTATAAGAGAGCAGTTAAAGCCAACAAATGGTTATTTTGCCATGTTAAGAGGAACAAGAGAGGACTGAGTAGATGAGATACAGTGCATGAGAAAAAAATGAGTGAAACAAGAAGACCATTGAGCCACCAGAAGGGAATGTTGAGACCTTGGAACCCCATGAAAGCAGAAATCGAAGGTTGGTTGAGAACCAAAGAGCTAGAGTTTGCCCAGAAAGACAATAGAAACCCTAGCATCACACCTCACAAATATCTGGATAAATACATGTTTACGGATTTACATGAAGTCTTTTTCTGTGATTTTCCCCACCTACTGCAGGAGTGGATACTAAGGTTGAAATATAACCACACCACGAACCAGATATGATAGCTAGATTGGACCCCAGTATAGGTTGAGCAGTTGCAACAGGTGAACAATAAATTCACCTGTGCAATTAACTTTTGGCTTGACAGTATTGTGGCACGCTTCATCATAGAGTTTGCAGTCGACACAGTGAAGTCATACAGTGCAGCAGAGAAAGAATTTCTATGTGGACATCGAGGAAGGTACATTCAATCATTGTATACTTCTATTAAAATATTGCTATATAACAAAGGTGTAATGACAATGGAATCAGACAACTAGACTTCCATGCATGCATGGGGGAAGGGGGAAGCAATGACAGAGAGAGGATAAATGGAAGAAGGTGAGGATAAAGGAAAGAAGGAGGAGGAACTCTTGGACCCGATCTTGATGGATGACGACCAGCTTAAGTGGATCTTGGCGTCGTCAGGAATGATGCGTAGTGGAGTACCCTACCAATATAAGGTGAATACCAAGAAGAGAGTTGTAGCCACAAGGGAAGGCTTGGCAAGCGATGAGGAAGAGGTAAAGGATCTTCGGGTTGTGGAGCAGATTGAGGAAATCCTGCGTGCAACTTATGAGAGGAAAACAAGAGGCCCAAGAATGGGAGGAGAAGGTAGCCATCCTATCCATATTAATGTCAGTGTGGAACCCATAAACCCATGTGCGACTAATACACCGAAGAGAACACCATCGCTTAGACAACCGAAGTTTGGAGGAAGTCCAACAGCAAGAATTACATCTACCATAGGAGTAATAACTGGAGGAGCCAGTTCAGGCAGTACTAGTCAAGTATCTACACCGCGTGGCGGAGGTAGTAGTTCAGTATTTAGAATGGCAGGACACGATCCCACTATCAGATTACCAGAATTTTGAGGAGAAGCAGCAGAAGATCCTGAGAAGCATTTGTTCATTTGTGAAAAGATCTGGGAGGCAAAGCAGATCATTGATGAAGATACCAAACTCGCGCATCTAGCGATGACGCTAAGAGACTGCGTACTAGACCGGTACATGAGTCTAGACACAAACAGTTCCCCTGGGACGATGAGGACACTGGCAGACATTAATAAGCTATTGATTAATGAGTTCCAGAAGCCAAGCTCAGAGGATCATTACATGAACGAGATGATCGAGATAAGACAGAAACCAGGAGATTCTGTAAGGGATATTGATCAGAGATTCAAGGGACTAAAGGGAAAACTAAAATAACTTATGACCGAGACGCAGCACCGGCACCTGTTTGTCAACTCACTACTCCCACATCTAAAATATCCCTTACGATAGCAGAAGCTTCAGACGTAGGCAGAGGCTCTACAGGCAGCCTTTCAACTGGAAGAGAACCAGTACCAGCAGACGAACCCAGCTATTGAGGAACCGAAGAAGTATTTGAAGAATCTAACATTTCAGTTGAACCAGAATAAGAACAAGGACAAATGAGAAATCGTTTGATGCACTACATGCAGAACAGAAGGACACCACAAGAACGAATGTCCAAAATTCACACAGTATATGGTGACAGATATGCCAAACCCGCTACCACAGGGAGGATTATGGTGCGAAATATGCAAGAAACTGGGTCACGACCCTTATCACTACACGATGATGCAGAAATACCAGATAGTTCCAAAGAATTCATATTTCACCTTTTGTAAGTCAGTGGGCCACGACGACAAAGATTGCAGAACTATGGAGTTGATGCGGGAAATAACATTAGATGCATATATAGTACAGGCCGAAATGATGACTGGGCAAGCAGCGCCCCAGTTCAACCAAGCCCCAACCCCATACAACACTTCACAGCAACAGTATAATACTGCGCAACAACCCTACAATAACGTGCAGCCACAGTACAACCCGGCACAGCCCCAGTATAATACTGCACAGTATAATCAAGCACCACAATATAACGCGTCGAGAGGTGATCAAGAAATCTACCGAGGAGGAGGACGAGCCAGAGGAGGCTTCGGATGTGGTAGAGGACTAGTCACATGTCACAATTGTCAGCAACTAGTACATTACGCACGAGAATGCCCACTGCCGCCAGCGACTTGTATGTATTGTTGCACATCGGACCATGATACAGAGGAATGTCTGACACTACTAGTAAAGATTCAGGAAAAGAGGAACCAAAACAATCAGAGTGTTCAGTGGATTTCAGCTGAAGCAAGGGACGATGGACGGAACATCAACATAGTCGCTCGTGGAGGAAAAAAAATAGGAAATGACGCAGTTCGATAGGAACTGGCACAGAACCAATGGATAAAGAAGATCATTGACCCCAAGAAGCAGTTTGACACGCCTAAAGAAAAGGAGACTTTTAGGGAAGCCAGACAAGAATTTCAGAAGGAGGACACAGCGTCGACTTCAACTGTGCAACCAGTCAAGGAAGTCTCGGAATATGAGATGCCACCATCGTTGGATCATACCAACGGAATGCAACCCAAGGGACAAGTAAGTACAATCAAAGGGTTTTTGCAATCATGCGTAAAAGTGTTGAGTGATCCTTCATCTGTGAAAATATTGCAAAACATACTAGAGAAATGTAGCAGCAAGACGGAAGAAAAGCTAGAACCAAAAACCATCAATCACCTACACACCCAAAGAAGAACAAGTAGGAAATTTAGACTAAATGCTAACAATGGGGATTTCAATATGGGAGACATTATACTAGACCTAGGATCCGAAGTGAATGTGCTACTCAAGAAGACCTGGCAATGCATTGGAGAGCCAACATTGGGATACTCAAATGTCCAATTAAAACTAGAAAACCAGCATAGAGTCCTACCAATAGGTAGACTGAAAAGAGTAACAATAGATCTTGATGGAGTGTGCACTAATGCAGACTTTGAAGTCATTGAAATAGTAGATGGCACAACACCGTAACTGGGACTACTCGGTCTGGATTGGGCGTTTGACAAGCAGGTCATAATTAACTTTAAAATAAGGAAAATGACATTTGAATCTGGAGATTACAGGGTCATAGGACCACTAGATCCATCAGAAGGGGAGAGGTTTGTATAACCCACTTGCCTGGACTTATAGGAGATCAGTCAATTGTAAAGAACAACAGCGCGCGATGAGGATTACGTAAACCCAACTGCAGACGGGGTACTCAGTTGGCGGAGCATTACTTCATGCGCAACAGACTCAGACACTGGGTTAGAAAACTGGCAGCAAAGACTACACGAAGTATCCACAAGAAGATGTGCAAGAATAGACCGCATAGTACGGTGGGTAGGCATAGAAATCAGAGAACCACCCAGTTTCCACGGACTAAATGATTTGGAAACATTCTTGACACAATATGAAGACAAAGTATTAGAGAACCAGAGGCTACTAGCACTGGATTTAGCACTCAAGGCCACACCCGCAAGATGGTGGAGCACACACAAGGCGACCATCACAGACTGGTATCAATGTAAGCGATTACTGCGCATATGGCTCGGCGAAGAACAGGCATATAACAAACAACAGAAATATGAAGGACCAGGGACACCAGAGAAACACTTGGAGGAGTGAAAAACATTGTGGAGAATGACACCACCAGAGGAATGGCCTCACCACTTCATTCACACTTTAGAGGGCATACCAGTGAACTGGTATACAGACCAGGAATTGTGCAAAGGAACTACAACATGGACGACATTGCAGTAGAAATTTACCGTCACTTTCTCATTCAAGCATGATAACACCAACATAGATGCGGCCCTGAAATGGATCAGAGGAATCATATTCATTGAAGAACTAGAAATAGAACTTATTACAGAAGGGCAGCAGTGGAATAAGCAGACAGTCAAGGAACTACTGTCATGTTACCATCTACAGGAGAAAGCACCAGAAGAAGATGACCCGCGCGATATTCAGATTGAAGAAGTTGAAGGCGAAAGAGATGTGGAAAGACCACCCATAGAATCAGAAGTCATTTTCGTGCCAATCAAGATAAAGAAGGTTAACATCCAAATTGCCGAGAAGCCTAAAATAGCCATCATTGGAGATTACTGGGATGAGCAGACCTTAGAAATCATCACAATTATTGCGCGAATATAGCAACTTTTTTTCCACAACATTTACAGAGATGAAGGGTATAGTTGGAGAATTAGGAGAAATGAAGATACCACTCATATCTAAAGCGATACTTATTAAACAAGGACCTTACAGACTGAACCCCATATATAAACAGAAAGTTAAAGATGAGATCGATAGGATGCTTGAAGCCGACATCATTGAACCAGTTGAGGAATCAGAATGGATAAGCCCGATGGTAGTACAGGACAAGAAACAAGGAAGAGGGATCAGGATATGCTTCAACTTGAGGAATTTGAATGATGCATGCCTACACAACCCATTCCTACACCATTTGCGGATGAAGTGTTAGAGAATGTGGGGGGACACGAAGCTTACTCATTCATTGATGGATTCTCAGGCTACCATCAGATTAAGATAGCACAGGAGGATAGACACAAGACCACGTTTGCGACAGAATGGGGATCTTATCAGTACACAATCATGTCATTTGGACTAAAGAATGCACCCGCCATATTCTCCGGAGTGGTCATCGCAGCATTTAAGGAATTCATCCATCAGTTTCTCAAAGTATACTTGGATGATTGGACAGTTTACAGTCTGTTGAAACACCATGTGGAAGTGTTACGACTAATGTTGGAACGATGCAGACAGTGCCAGATATCACTGAATATCAATAAATGCATATTTGGAACACTGTTTGGGATACTATTGGGCCACATAGTATGCAAACAAGGCTTACTAGTGGATCTGACAAAGATCGCAGTCATTGTTAACTTACCAGCACCAAAAATAGTCTGCTAGCTAAGAGAAACATTAGGCCACACAGTATACTACAGAAAAATCATCAAAGGCTATGCGTAGATCACAGCACCAATGAAAAAGTTGCTAAGGAAAGATACAAAATATCAATGGAATGATGTGTTTCAACATGGTCTGGACACTTTGAAGGAAAAGATGGTTACTGCACCAATATTAGTATTTCTAGACTGGGAAAATACATTGCATGTGCATGTAGATGCATCAGCAATAGCACTTGGAGCTATCTTAGCGCAACCAGGAGAAGGAGACTTGGATCACCTGATATCATTTGCAAGCAGAAAACTATCATACTATAACAGAATTATAACACAATAGAAAGAGAAGGCCTAACTATGGTTTACGCACTGCAGAAGTTTAGACATTACCTATTGGGAAAACACTTTAAGATGTTTACAGATCACTCAGCCCTGAAATACCTAGTCAACAAGCCAGTGTTGGGGGGGAGAATCTTCCTATGGTTATTTCTATTTCAAGAATTTGACTTTGAGGTAATAGTTAAACCAGGAAAACTGAATGCAGGACCGGACAACCTATCACGGGTCACAAATGGAGAAGAACCCACAAACTTAGAAGACAACTTTCTAGATGCACAGTTATTCTCAGTACAGAATGTTGATGACTACTTCGTAGAGATCATCCAGTACTTGAGCATAGGTACTGCGCCGCAAGAATACACCATCGCGCAGAAGAAGAACCTGGTAGTCCGCACAACCAACTATCAACTGATCGCAGGACATCTATACAAGATGGGTGCATATAGCATCTTGCGAAGGTACGTGTTAGAGCAAGAACAACCAAGAATTTTAGCAGAAGCCCACGTGGGAATGGCAAGAGGGTATTATGCAAGAAAATCTACAGTGCATAAGGTACTCCACGTAGGATTATGGTGGCCAAGGATCCATAGAGACTCGAAAGAGTATTGTCAAAGATGCGATGTTTGTCAAAGGATAGACAAACCCAATAGAAGAGACGAGATGCCATTTCAACCACAAGTGACATTACAGCCATTTGATAAATGGGTAATAGACTTTGTGGGACCAATTAACCCACCAGCCAAAAGAACAGGGGCAAGATACATCATCACCACGACGGAATACCTAACAAGATGGGTGGAAGCCACACCAGTAAAAGACTGCAGCGCAGAGACAACTGCACACTTCTTATTTGAACAAGTAATCACCAAATTTGGGTTCCCAAGAGTTTTGATGAGAGACCAAGGCACACACTCTATAAACAACACCATCCGCGCGATGCTCGAAGAGTTTGAAGTTCATCATCAGAAGAGCACACCATATCATCCACAGGAAAATGGCACAGTAGAAGCCTTCAACAAAATTCTCGAGAACGCACTAACAAAGATCTGTAATGTCAACAGAGATGACTGGGACCTCAAAGTACCAACAGTATTATAGGCATATAGGACAATATGCAAAAAGTTGACAGGGTACACACCATTCAAACTAGTCTATGGCCAAGAAGCAGTAGTGCCATTAGAATATTTAGTACCCAGCTTACGCATAACAGCTATCACACAAATGACAGAACGAGGCGCAATACAGGAAAGACTGAATCAGCTATTGTCAATGGAGGAAGACTGAATCCTGGCAGGATTCCATCAACAAGTGCAAAAGGCCAAAGACAAAGCTTGGCACGATCGACACATCAAGAAGAAGACATTCAAGGAAGGAGATCTAGTATTGCTCTATGACAGCAAATCGTTTCAGCACCCAGGAAAGCTGAGAATGCATTGGCTAGGACCATATGAGGTAAAATCTGTAACAAATCGAGGAGTTGTACAGTTAAGATATTTAGCAAGCACAAACCTGAAAGGAATGATCAACGGGAGCGGACTGAAGTTATACAAGGACAGTCGACCACCTACCGCGCAGTGAAAAAAAAAAACAAGATTAAAAGCACGCAGCATGCCAAAAATAGAAAGGTCGCATACCATTTGAAACACGAATTCAGCAAAGGCAAGGACAACGGTCATATCAAAAAGGGAAACAAGCGGGAAAATTAAAGTAGGCTGACAGGACAACACGAGATGAAATTAAAGCACGGTAAGGACTGATGGGATATCACATTAAACACGCCAACTGGAGACGGCACAACAAGCATAATGGCAAGTAAAAAACCGCCATAGATGCATTGAACCCACATTTATGGTGCATTAATCACATAATGGAGGAAGCGTCCTCGACAAGCCTTATGACAAGCCCATACAACACACGAGCTCAGAAGAAACTAGTCTATTCATGAAAGGAGAGCAAAGAGAGAGAAACAGTAGCCTGAACGAACAGAGTAAGACCACGAAGCTCACCAAAGCCATTTGAACCCAGCAAATGTTCGACAGCCACCATTATGGTACCTCCAAAGCCAGCAGAACCCGGCCAGATCGTCAGATCAACCAGGGTTCAAACTAGGTCACAAGGACCACTGGAAGAATATGAGCAGCAACAGTCGGAGATCGTCGAAATCCCATCTCTAGAGGAGATACCAACAAACCCTACACCAATATTGGAAGAGATTCGGTAGCCACAAGTAGAGACCGTGAAAGAGGATACGCCAGCAACGGCCCAGGAGCTTCAGAATGAGGAAGCAGAAATCCAATATGAGATACAATCGGAAAACACTAAAGCAGCCGTGGAAGTTAACAGAACGACACAAAAACTGGGAGCAGCGGTGCAACCAGATGAGTCGCGAGCACCCAGCCTCGGTCAACCAGTAGAGGAGACCGTTGGAACTATCTCGTCTTAGCCACAATGGCTTACAAGGGAGAAACAGGGAGTTGTTGGAACTTCAAACCAGCCACCACAGCAAGAAGATAGAGTTCAGATATCGAGCTCACCTTGCAAGAAACCGGCAGTAGAAATTCTGCTACCACGCATACCAGATGGAGTACAGGCAGATCCACATCTACTGGGTCACGTCGGAAAGCTCAAGTATTCCGACCATGACATATCAAACGAAACCAAGTACTCGAAACTTGCGTTGAGGGATTTTATGTAGAACATAGTTGTAAACCAACTTGGAAAAATGATCAGCCAACCACATCAATGGGTAGCTGGACTGGACAGAACGAGAATTTTAGGTTTTCTCAAACTACCATATTTTGGTAGAGGCCAGTACATGACATCATGCGTCAAGCAGTTGTTAGCAGTCACGCACGGAAGGAATATATGGTTGGACAAACCCGTCCCCATAAATGTTGAGCTTATTGCGTATATAACAAGACTACCCAGTCGGGGTATGGATCCCGCGTTGATTCTGGAGGATAAATCCAAGGAGAAAGCGTTAGCAGAGGAAATAAAGAAGAAATATGGTACCACCGGGGGAACAAGAGGCATTATAATCAAATGGATCAACAATGCAGTGACACAATTGGGCGCAAAGATGTTAGTCTATAAATTGTTAAGAAAATGTTGCAAAGACGAAGTACCAGCAGGAGTCATCGCAGTCACAACTTAGTGCACATAAGGAACCTCTGTGATTTGGGCACCTTATCTATTAAACTTGTTCCAAGTGGACTGCAAGGATGCACAGGACCTAGGTACATAATTCCATTACTCATGGCTGATCACCCTAATAGCCTTCATGGGATGGCGGGAACCAGAGTATGTAATTTTTTGTACTAGACCGCAGCCAACGGGAGCAAGATATCTATTACTGAGATCTGGGCCACAGGCCAAGCATAAGTGGGAGAATGGAATCGTATTTGAATCATACCTATGGGACATACAGGAAACTATCATCCAATCATGGAGAATAACACCATAGGATGTCGCGCGATATGGGGACATTGCTAACGTATGGGCTACACGTCAAGCCATGTGGATACAACCAAGGCAGGATCCAGATAAACAGTGGCTACAGATGCGCTACTGCATCACAGAAGGTGATATAGACATGGTCATCAGTGAATGGCCTGACGAATGGAGGATCCCATCCATTATCCAAGAAGTACCGGAAAGAACAGCAGAAGGAGAGGCAGTGTAGGCGAAAACACAGCTTCTGGACGTCCCAGTGCCCAAGAAACCAAGGACGGGCCAAAAAAAGTCGACTCAGGCAAACGAAGGGTCAAAGCAGATAAGAACCCAAAAGGGGCAAAAAGAGACCAAGAGACAGTCGAAACAAGCTAAGGGAGTGTAGAAGACTGCCCCAAACCCCATCACACAAGAACCAAGGGGAACTAAGAGACCGTTTGTATAGGCAGCAGGCACGCGCAAGAAATCAAAGGTGCAACGATCATCACCGGACTATACAATCACAGAGGAAGGTGGAGAAATGATCACCAGAATGGTCCAAGACTGTCTAGCAGAAGATTTCAATCATGCAGCACATCACAGGGATAAAGTGCAAAAAGAGCTGGCATAAATGGGACATCTCCTCGGGACATTCAGGGAAGCACAGAGAGCAAGCAATGACAGGGGCATAGCACCATCGCCAATACAGACCGAAGAAAGAGTGGAGGTAGAAGAATGAGACCCGGTCCACTCAATGCCACACACAAATGCAACAATCTACATCAAACCTAGCATGTTATGTATGGATGAAATCATGGGACAGACACCATTGAAGGACTTGAACCACATCCAATTGGTCTTGACATGGATGCCATCAAGGGCACTACACAAATTATAGGTTAGCGTTGACCATGAGGTACAGTCTTGTGCACAAAAAAACTTAGTCGAGCTACAGCAAGCAACAAAGAAGCGGGAAGCACTGGAAAAATTTTGTGAGTAGGACAAGTCTGAAACTCAGGAGGAGAAACAACGCAAAAGCGAACTGGAATGAAGAGTGGGAGAAATTTTTGAGACACTTCCAAGCACTGCGCAACAAAATGAACTCCTAGCCACAGAAAATATCAACCAGATTGCGTAGGCAATTGATCGATATCAGAAGGAGATCGAGGGTCTCCGAGAATAGCTCACACCAACGACTCCACTGACAGTAAAGGAGCAAAGGAAGCAGGAAGAAATGACGCAACTACAGGAGATAGAGCATTAGGTTAACACAGCAATCGAATTGTTCGATAAAGTAGCGCAAATTTGGACAAGGTTGGAGGAGGATCCGCAGGTCCAACGTTGGGGAAAGGAAGAGGAGAGGATCAATGCAGTGATCCAAGAACTCAAATAGCAGCAAAAGACCATATCAATCCCAGAACGAGTCAAAGGGACACGGGAGATAAAGTGTTGGGTATGTGTTATATTCTTTGCACGAGTAGTAATGTCTGAGTGTCTGCATTGGGCGTGCAGGGGGCTTAGAGGGGGGGGTGCAGGGGGGTGAAGCCCCCGCGCGGGGGTTCGGGGGCAGCGCCCCCGAAAAAAAAATTCAGGACGACATATTTCCGGGACGACATATTTCCGAGACGACATATTTCTGGGACGACATATTACCGAGACGACATATTTCTGGGACCACATGATATTAGGTGGTTTTTCGGCACATGGTTTTTTGCCGATGGTTTTCTATTTCCGGTTAAGGAATTAGGGTTTTGGACTAATCCAGGTCATTGGGTTAGGGTTTTGTATGTCGTTGGCTCCTATATGTATATTGTATTGTAAACAATGTAACACAATGTATGAATATAATATATGTTGGTTTTCCCGGTTTGGGTTTCCAGGTGAAAAATCTCTATGTAATGTTTGTATTTGCCATTGTATCTTTTCTGTTCTTTTATGAATATCAGTTTGCAGTAGATACTGTACAAGGTTATAATTTACATAAAGAAGATGCAGGTCGAACTTATCACTGCACAAACACAGAAATAAGAGCGTCAGGCTCAAATAGAGCCACTGCAGGAACGGGTAGCAGAAGTAATCGCACAGGTAGAAGGAGATAGAACACAGATAGCACAGACACAGGCAGAATGTGCAGGATTATTGAGTGATGAAGTGGTAGTTTCGGTAGTGGATACCATTAAGGAGAAGACCGCGCAGGCACTAACAAAAGCAGCAGAGATGAAAGAAAAGTTCTAGATGATCACCGAGGAGATCAAGGCAGCTCAGAAAGATTAGGTGACTCGGGACGAGTCACATGTCAGTGTTGGGGGCCTGTTGGCACTAGGCCAAAGTGGAAAGAAGGACAATCAATGCAGAAATGGAAGTAACAGTTGGAGAAATAACAACACGTGCGCATGCAAGAAAGCGTGCACAAGGAAAGCAACAGCTGGAGGAAGAACAACACGCGTGCATGGGAGGAAGACCTAACGTCGGTAGGGTTAGGGTTTTGGTAATTTTCGGTAAGAAGGTTGAAGAGCCCGAAATGTATAAATATAGATACGCAAGTATCATATAGAGGTTGGTTGGTTGGGTTTTATATATTAGGTTGGCATTTTTACAGTAAGTTTATTGTTTTGTAAGGGTTCGGGTTCTTATAACATTCCATTAGAGTAATACATGCATGGCGACGTTATGCAATACTGTTATGTACCACTTTTGTAAGTTGTTGAGAAAAGAACAGAGGAGAGAAGGGAGATATGAGGATTAGATTGCAAGTTGGCAAGCTTGGTGCGATCTAGTTCGCCTCATATAGATCTTACCCATCCGAGGAGAATTGTAAGCGCGCAGCGCCGGAAATGCGGAACTACCATAATAGAAGAGCCAAGAGCCAAATCTTTGTGGACATAGCCCAAGAGGGGGTGAACCATGGTAACAACTGTGTAATGTGATGAATGCTTGCATACCTTTACTTTCTTTCAGTAGTTTATTGTTATGCTTAATAAACGATTTAATATATTGTTATGGAACACGAATATGTTGCTCGGGAAGTAAACTGTGTAATGGAAATGTGTACCCGTGAGGAATAGGTAGATTGCCTTCATAGTTCGTAGTGCATTCCTCTGGTTAACAAACCCTATCTCATACTCAATTCTAGGTTGTAAACACCTAAGTCTTACAGCCACCCATTTAAAGCTATCTTGGGTGAGATTGCGCAGTGCATTCTGTGTACTGTGTTGCCTTCTGGTTTACCAGGGGGGTTGATAGTTTTAGAGGCTTTGTTGGTAACCTGAAATATATGAACCTTGGGTCAACAACTCAGATAATAGAAGAGAGCAGTTAAATCCAACAGCAGGTGCTTTGTGTCACTTTAATGTAAACATAAGTATAATTCAAGTGAAACAAAAATGAATATGACATTTTATTCATACTAGATACGTAATCAACGAGGACACTCTTTATATAACAAGCTCCTATAGTGTATTAAATATAAAGGGATGGATCATCAACTACCATAATTTCGGAATCAGATGGCATCATGGTAAGATAAAAAGTGAAATGATCACATGGAAAAGTGTAGACTTGTTGTGGTTTTGTATTTCTAGGCCATAAAGTAGATGCTATCTCATTTACTTTATAAGGTTTTTTATACTATAAGAAGGCTAATAAGCTCTAGGCACAAGGTATATTACCCCAGCTAGAGAGTCACATACTGAAGGATGGATGCACAATAATTCCATAATGGAAATATCAGCTCTAAGGCAAGCCAAGTCTTCCACCATAGAATACACAGATGATTATGATATAACTAGCCTTCCTACAAATCACTAGAGTGCAAGCTGGGAAGAAGCAGAGTACTAACGAATCTTCTTTTTTGGTGGTTTGGGACTAAACTCTTATGGTGTTGATTGAGCAGGCTAATTATGAGCACCACTAGCAAGCTAATATCATGTGATAACATTAATTTCATAAGACTCTCCTTTTTTAATGAAGCCAATTATGAAGTGAGCTTTTGGCTTACTAGTGTTTTAGGCAGATGGGGCTCTTTGTGAGGAAGTAGAGTGATGGTTAGACGACTAACATTAGGATGTAAAAGTGGAAGGTTGTGAAGGTTGGTTTGATAGCTATTGATGACGAGGCAATGAGTTGCAAAAGATCCTAAGGTTGGCATTCTTTGGATGTCAAATACCCTTTTCACCTTATAGAGCTATAGATTACTTATAGGTTAGGAGTGACCTAAGGATGAGTAAAGAGGAGAGTTCTTAAATAGTTTTGTTAACTATAGTATACGTTGTTATTCCTTTCCTAACGAAGTAGTGTAGTTAGATCAATATAGTAGTCAGTGTCATTGTCTTGGTAAAACTACATCGGAAAAGTGCTTGTTGAATTGAAGGCTAAGGTGTTCCATTGCAGCTCTATTTTGATGGGCCTTTATAAAGAGGTTTCAAAAAGAATATCCTATTTGTTAGAGGAAGGTTAGAGTAAGATATTCCTTGTGTTAGCTAAGCAAGAGTATATCTGCTGAGTCATTTTTTCCAGTTGATTCCTCATAGAGTATCAAAGCCTTTCCTTTTTATTCCTATTGTTAGTGTCGATTACAAATCTCCACGACAACCTTCTTCACCCGGTTCCAAAAAGATTCACCAATAGCATCTCGCTCCTCGGTATCCCTTCCAGTTATAGCTTAAGATACTCTAGTTGTAGGGGCAAGAGATCGAGTTTAGCCAGTTATAGGAGCATAGTGCCTAGTTTACCTCATTGAAGCACCCAAACAAGAAGCATATCGATATCAAGAGCAATTAGCCCTGGGTACATATTCAAATGAAATTGGCCCAGTGAAAACACCAATAATGAGGACAGAAGCACCTACAGCGAGCGGGGACAAAAGTGGTTACATAGGTGGTTGGAAATATAGATGTGGATCCTGTTTATCCGATTGACTTAGTGAAAGTAGCGGATTTAGATTGAGAGCGAGCATCTGAGCCAGCAACAGAGGCATAGACAAGAGCAGAGGTACCTTCTCATGTTCGGGTTTAAGACCCATATCTTGTTTGAAAGCAAGTAGCCAGGGTTGATTCAGAACCCATTTAGCCACCTAGGGAGATGTTGTAACTGATCGAGAAGTGCATTCTCTTGTTTTATAACCATAGCCTTTAGTTCCAAACCCATATCTTGTGACATCTCCCCCGGCTAGATAGACAGTGACAGATCTGGTTCATGAGCCAATTGATCCATTTTATCAAGTTGATTCAACGACTATATCCCTGCCAACACCAAGGCTAGCACCCCTCCTTCCAGGTTTAGATCATCCTATCCCAGCTTCCCTTTGCTAAGAGCCATACCTAGTTTACCCCACATTTGATTGATATAAATACCCACCACCAGATACATAGGATGGGACAGAAGCTACAACAACATCTTATATATATAAGCATTGTGCAGATAAGCAAGGGTGTACGAACCAATTCTAAAAGCACCAGTAGCAAAGATAGAGGCAGCGAGGTGGGCAGCATTTATGTTCTTACTTAGCTCATGTTAAGAATATCTTAGCTTTATATATGCAATTCAAAGCACGAGTCATTCTTTCTGTGATTGGGAATATTTCGTTGGTTAAAGACCACATGGTTCCACCTCATTCGTACCATCCTACATGGCACTGACACAACCTTGGTTGTCATCCTCTAACGATTACATGACCACTAGAGGGGCGGTTGTGGGGAAATATCTCTCGATCCTTCATGGGTAATAGGCCTTCGACCCCTTCGATATTCTTGTACAGGTCTACAAACTTTCTCGGAGTTCCGAAGTCTGAAGGACTATTCCCACTTTGGAATCTATGGTGGTGGTTATATCCATCCTTGTATTTGACCGCTAAGATTCATTTGTGATTAAAACGTAGCTTAAACTTGACAAGGGGAGAAGGGGTCCCACACTTAATTCATGACCAATCCCATGACACCACATCATCATTGCATACGTGCCATGTCCAACAAATATTGGACACCATACACAAGAATTTCAGCACTTGGACATTTAATGCACCATCCTATATCTTCACATCTCTCGGAGTCTTGGAGTCCCGGAGTTTTGAAATTATAGAACTCTCACCACGTACTCCGGCCTTTGGTGCTTTGTCATTTGTCCTGTGCACCAACATGTCAAATCTCCCGGAGTCTTGGAGTTTTGAAGTTCTAGACTCCCGAAGTAAGACTTCGTCAAAGTACGTACGTTGTCCTTCCAATATATGATCGAACGATTAGGAAGGGTCCCCAACGAATCCTTAGATCAATGAATCATATTTCTCCCGAATTCTTTCCCATGATCTAACAGTTGGCAAGATTTTTCCATTTTAGGGATTCGTGAGTTCAGAACCCTTATCGTTCTTAACCCTTCAATTCCCCAAAGGATTACATGTCGAAGGGGTCACAAAGTGGGGATAACTACTTGATGTTAGTTAATGATACCATTTAATATATTATTCCACTATAATCGATCTAACGGTCAAGAAGGGTCCCGAAGGATCCTTAGATCTATGGCTTGCATTACTTCGTGAATTTGACATTTGGGGATTCCGACCATTTAACACCTTTTCACTCCTGAAGTAGGTCAACGTTGAATTTTATTGTAGCGTATATCCAATGGTCAAGAAGGATCCCGATATTTCTTTGATCGACGAATCGTGTAACTTCACGGCCTAAAATATTGGCAGGGTTTAACGATAAGGAGGATCCCACGACAACGGATAAAAAACTGTTGGATTACTGAGAGGGGGGGTGAATCAGTAATAGAGCAATAAAATCTTGTTTAACCATATAATCCAAGTGTTATATCAATGTAGCATTATCATCCAATAATTGAAGATTAAATAATCAATGAACAAATGAACAATCATACACATACACAGTACACCAGTGTTTTACATGGAAACCCAAAGCGGGAGAAAACCACAGAATCATTTTTCTTATATGTCTTGAATAATTACATTCATTGGAAGCACCAACTTCCTTTGTTTTCCAACTGCAACTGGAAGGAGGCTCCAACCCCCTAGTTTCTCAGGCTATAACCTGAGGGAAGCTCCAACTCCCCAATTCTCTGGCTACAACCATAAGGAGGCTACAACCCCCTATGTTCTTCGGCTACAACCACATGTCCTTGCCTCGTCCAACCGCCCTGACGTATAAGTAGAATGATGGAACCACTGTCACACTATCACTTTGAGATATAATGTTGTGAACATGTACCAATAAACCTACACCAAACAACCTGTACCAATAAACTTGAACCATGCTCAACCTGTACCTCAACCTATAATCAACCTGTATCATAAACAAGTGCATAAACCATGCACCAACATGTACCAAACAACTTGTAATCAACTTGTACCATAAACAAGTGCATCCAACCATGTACCAATCATGTATCAACTACTCATCAACTATGACTCGTCAATATGTACCAACATCATCAACTATACACCTCATGTATGTGCCAACTCATCAACTACTTGTCTCAACCATGTACCCAACATGTACCTCAACCAAAATCCCTCATCAATTTCATCATCCAAATCTGATAATAGACCTTGTGTATATGATCACATCCCTGCAAACCTTCCTTAACTTTAACAACAAAAGACTAGCATTTTCATCAACCTTTTCTTTAGTCTCACGTGACTAGTTTTGGATTAGTCAACAACCCTAACTTGAAATAATCATAACTATGTACCTGCAATGAATAAAGATCTGAAAATAGTACACAATGTTCTTTAGTGTGTTTTATGCAATTCCTCTAGGTGTCACTACTTGGAACCTCTCAGAAAAGGAGTTATAGAAAAAAATGGCATACCTTGTTGAATTTTGGCTTATTCTAAAGACCGAACTTGTAGAGCGTGCCCCGCACGAAATATTTGTTGTATGGATCTGAAAATTTTACACATAATACTACAGACTTTACTCTAACCAACACATTTTGTCTTACTTAATTTGGATCTGTTATGAATAATTTATGACGTTTTGACTCGAAACTCATGTTTTAGACTAGTTTCAGAACTAACCACAAACCCTATTTTCCACGGAGTGTAACTCCAAAACTACAACGACCCACAAGCTGAATATCGTACCACAACTACTTGGATATGTTTTCTCAATGGCATATCAATTTCACAGTCTAAATCATTCTAAAAAAAAAAATATTGCAAAAATGGTGAGATGACCTGTAAATAACATACCTTGGAAAGCATCATCAAAAGAATTTATCCTCCCTTGAATTTCGGCATTCTTTACTTCATCTTCTCCCTGAAATTTGGCTTAGATATCCTTTGGTTACCTCAATCACCTGTAGATATTCAATATGCTCAAGTGTGATATAATAATAATAGTAATAATAATCCATTTTTAAGGTCACGGCCAAGCCAGACACCTAATTGGTGTATGAGACCCCCTTGTTTATGGGACAAGGGACCCCCTCTGCCCAGCGATTTGGCTGGTAAAGTCTACGGAGGTATACATGAGAGATCCTTGCCTCTTATTTATACTTTCATGTAGCTTCCTCAAGGAGTTACCTTTTAGCCATCTTAACCCACTTTCCTTATTTTAGGGTAAACCAACTTCTAAACACTTGTCCAATTAGTAATTTATCCATTAACTTTATTATTTAAATAATTTATTTTGTATCCACTTTGACTTATAGTACACTCATCACTTCACTTTACCTCAAGGGGTTACCTTCTAACCATCTTAAACCTCTTTCCTTATTTTAGGGTTAACCCACTTCTAACCACTTGTCAACTTAATAATTTCTCCGTTAACTTTATTATTTAAATAATTTATTTTGTATTCACTTTGAATTATAGTACACTCACCACTTCACTTTTTTATTTACCTTCTAAAAATCTCTTAAACCACTTTGACTAATTTGATCTTTTGGGGCTTCTAGATGACTCATGAGGGTTCTCAAACTTCACATGGCCATAAATCTCTAACCGTCGGGAGTTATGTGACGTTCCACGTACCACTGGAAATGGCATGAAATATACTATCTATATAGAATAATATTACCTGCAAATATATCAAAACTCATACCGTTATCCATAAAACAAACTTGTTTCCATTACCCAAACCTGGGTTCTCCAACTTCCTTCAAGGGTTGACATCAATGACAACCAACCTTAATCAACAATCTCCCCCTTTGGCATTGATGGAAACACTATGATGCAATAATGAAATCATGTCATGCAATACTGAAGTTATATCGCTCATGCTCCCCCTGGAACCATGCCTCTGTCCTCTACATCTGATAAATCTCTCCCCCTTTGTCATCAATGGCAAAGGTATTTTTACAATCGGGATTGCTCCCCCTAATGGAATTGTCCTCTTTATGGTGCTTTCTCATGTACATCTAAGACATATAAGATAAGAATTCAAAAGCATTCATTTTGGAGTAGAAATAACTTCGAGTCTCTGGCGAAGATACTCAAAGGCTTCCCGTGAAAGTGGTTTTGTAAAGATGTCTGCCATTTGTTCTTTTTTGCCCACATACTCAACTCTGATGTTCTTTTCTGCAACATGTTCCTGTAGAAAGTGATACTTGATTGGAATGTGGTTCGTCTTGGAGTGCATCACTGAGTTCTTTGAGATATTGATGGCGCTTATTGTTAGAATATGAAAGATTGTGCTCGTTTTACCATTGACAATACCCTTGTCACCCAACCATAGGCCAAAGCCACCCTTCGAGCACCTTGACCTTAACAGAGAAGAGAATTCTAGTAGCAATCCAATAGCCAAGAGAGGCTAATGCACCAAGCAAGAAGTAACCAAGTTGATCAGATAGTCTCACCCAAAAGTTGGCGTAGTACCTTCCCCAGGACTTGCGCACAAGACTGCAACTGCACTGCGCAGAGCTGGCTCTCTGCAACTGCTGAGAAGTGTGTCAAATGAGAGACTGGCGCCTTGTATTTATAGTGGTTCTGGTAGACTTACTGGGGCCGACTTCTCCTTCTGGGTACTAAGTAATTCATATTAATTATATTTTTGTTGCCGACATCTTGTCTAGGGTTTCCTTCATTTCTTTGCTTCCTTCCGAAACATTCTAATCTTATCAAAGGTCACAATAGAGGTTCATACCTCCCAAAACTACCATAATATCAACACCCCCTCCTAGCTAGGGAGGTATGGTCTTGAGCACAAACAGACCATTCAACTGGTAGTATCACGAGCACCGTCATTATTATCCAACTGGATAATATTCTATGACAACTGGTACATTATCAATTGATAGAACACAATTGTGTCTATCCACGGTAGTACACAACTACTAAAATTGTGACACATCGTCACAATCAGTGGAACATATCCACCACAGTAGTATATCTCTAATGTCTGGAGATAGGCAGTCTCCATAACAATCATCTGATGACAACCTGCACAGAAAATATTGTTAAAAATAAACTGGACCATCTGGGCCAATATTTCACTCATATCTGTGAGATCTAAAAGAATATCTACCCTCAGTATAGAACATCAACAATGGGCTATCTGCCCTATTCTTCTCAAACAAGGAAGAATGATTGTTTCTAATTTCTGAGCCTAGACCATTCCTCACCCTAGGCCATTCTTCCTACACTAATCAAAGTGCACCCTGGAGAGAATGTATAAACCCTAAGGAATGTCTGTCCCTGATTGTTGAGCCAAGACCATTCCCCACCCTGGGCCATTCTTCCTACACTAATCAAAGTGCACCCTGGAGAGAATGTATAAACCCTAAGGAATTTATGTCTCTGATTGTTGAGCCTGGACCATTCCCCACCCTGGGCCATTCTTCCTACACTAATCAAAGTGCACCCTAGAGAGAATGTATAAACCCTAAGGAATGACTGTCCAGTCCATTTCCTCTGTTAACTACAAGAGGAAAAGACTGTCCTATATCAACCTCCAAAACGGACCATTTCTCATGCTAACCACAGTAAGAAATAGTTGTCCGGCGAGGCAAGTCAGTCTTCTTGAGTAACTCTCAAGAAGAGAGACTTCCCTAGACCACTCCCTATGTTAACCACAATGGGAAGTCGTTGTCTATGATAAATCAACAATCTGGACCATTTCCCATGTTAACCACAATGGGAAATCGTTGTCTGTCAGAAATCTCAATTCACTTTCCGAACTGGAAAGAATCTGCCCAACTGGGCTATTTTTCAATCTCGAAAATAAATGTCTTCAATAATATTTTCAATGCTCCCTCCCAACCTGGAGAGTCATTTCTTCCCTTTCAACTAAGGGAGTTATTTCCACGATCCCCATCTTCTCTCGGAAATATGCAAACTTTATTCTGGATAGAGGTTTTGTTAGGATATCTGTTGTTTGTTCATCAGTGGGGATATACTCGAGCTCTACCTCTCCCTCCTGGACTTTATCTCGAATAAAGTAGTATTTGATCTCAATGTGTTTCGACCTTTCATGAAACATGGGATGTTCTGATAATCTTATACAACTCTGATTACCACAATGTATTATGGTCGATTCTGGAATCTAATCAAATAAATCAGAGATTAACTTTCTTAACCATATTGCTTATGTGCATGTTTCACATGCTACCATATACTCTGCTTATGTTGTTCTGAGTGCGACAAACTTTTGTTTCCTGCTGCCCCAAGATATCATAGCGAAGCCCAAGCTAAAACACATACCTGAAGTGCTCTTTATGTCTTCTGCACTTCCTGCCCAATCAGAGTCTGTGAATCCATGAAGTTGGATATCACTGGATCCGGTATATCTCAAGCCATAGTTTATTGTCCCATGAATATATCTTAATACATGCTTTGCAGCTATCCAATGTTCATGTCTTAGTTCCACCTGGAACCGGCTTAGTGTATTCACGGCAAAGCAAATGTCTGGTCAAGTATTTACCAAATACATCAATGACCCAATTAGTTGTTGATATAGAGATAGGTCTATTGGATCAGAATCTGGATCTTTCACTTTTCTTATATCCGCATTCATAGGATTTTCCATGGACTTACAATCCATCATTCCAAATTTCTGAAGGATCTTTATTGCGTACTTTTCTTGTCCAAGGAATACTTCACCACGCTTCAGCCATACTTCTAGTCCCAAGTAATAATGCATGAGACCTAGATCTTTCATATCAAATTCAAAAGCTAATTCCTTCTTGCACTGGATGATGAGAGACTCTTCACCTATTATGAATAGATCGTCAACATATAGTAGTAGGATTACAGGTGCATTGTCCACGACTTTATAGTAAAGGTTTGGATCTACATGACTCTTGGAGAAAACAAGTCTCATTAGATAGTTGTCCATTCTGGCATACCAAGCCCTTGGAGCTTGCTTGACTCCATATAGATCTTTCTTTGATCTGCAAACGTGAGTATCTCTGGAATGTACCTCAAACCCTTGAGGTAGTTCAATATATACTTCTTCTTCAATAGCTCCAATGAGGAAAGTTGTCTTTACATCCATCTTATGTAAGTTCCATCCCATGGAAGTGGAAAGATATATGATAGCTCTGATGGAAGTATATCTAGCCACCGAAGCAAACGTTTCGTCATAATCTTTTCCCTCCTTCTAGGAGAACCCTCTAGCTACGAATCTTGCCTTGTATTTATCCACGCTTCCGTCTGCTGCATGTTTGATCTTGTACACCCATTTTGATGTTACCACCAATTTTTCTTTAGGTCTTGGTACGATTTCCCATACCTCATTTTTCATAATGGATTGATGATCTTCCGTCATAGCTTTTTTCCATTATCCCTTTTGAATTGCTTCTTCAAATGTGGTAGGTTCTTCATCTAGAAGCTTCGTCATGTATGTTGCATAACTTGAGAATCTTTTAGGTCTTTTACTCTTTCTGAATGTTCCTTCTGGAACCTTGAGTCTTTTTGCATCTTGTAAGGTAGCTTCAAGCCAAGATGGTATTTTTTTGGTCTTAGGTACGATATCTAAATCGATGTTTTCACATGGATCCATAGGATGATCAGGTAGTTCATTTTCGTCATTTTCGTTTTTTGTGCTTCCTTCATTAAGTTCTTCAATATCTTCTTCTTCTATAGTTTCTTCTATGGATTTCTTGAAGGCCATCTTTTCATTGAATGTTACATCTCTGCTAACTTCGATCTTGTGTTGTTCTGGAATATATATTCTATAAGCTTTGGATGAATCATTGTATCCCACGAATATCCCTTTCTTTCCTAAAGATTCTAGTTTATTCCTCTTGTCCTTGGGAATGTGAGAGTAAACAGGAAATCCAAATATTCTTAGATTTTCCACATTAGGTTTCTTACCTGAGAAAGCTTCTTCTGGTGTCATGTCCTTCAATATGCGATGAGAACTTCTGTTCTACACATATATTGTTGTCATTGTTGCTTCTCCCCATAAGATCATGGATAGACCTTGATCATTTAGTAAGGATTTTACAGTTTATTCAATGGATCTGTTCTTTCTTTCTGGTACACCATTTTGTTGAGGATTATGAGGAACAGTTAGCTCCCTCCTAATCCCTGTCGATTTGCAGAATGCAACGAATTCCTTTGATGTGTATTCTCCACCATTATCGGTTCTTAGCGTCTTGATCTTCTTATTAGTGAGTTTTACTATTTCTGCTTTGAACTCTTGAAACTTGTTCAATACTTCATCTTTTGTCTTTAGTAGATACAGCCAAGTCTTTCTTTAATAGTCATCTATGAAGATTACGTAGTAGGAAGATCCTCCTAGATATTTTACTGGCATCGGACCGCAAACATCTGAGTGTATCAGATCTAGAATCTCGTTAGATCTGTTTTTGTTGCTTGGGAATGGTTTCTTGATATTCTTCCCAAGAGCACATCCTTTGCAGATTCCTTCATGTGTAGACTGCAACTCTGGTATTCCCTCAACCATCCTTTTGAGAAAGGGTAATGCTTGATAGTTAATGTGAGTGTACCTTCTGTGCCAAATCTCATTGGGGTTGACTTTGTTGTGTACAAGAGCTTCTTCACTTTGTTCTAGTAGTCTATACAGATTTCCTTCACGACTTCTGTACCATGCTCTAGGAGCCTGTTTTAGACCATACACGACCTTCTTTAATTTACACACATAATTTGCATTCTCTGACAACTAAAATCCTTCTGGTTGTTCAATGTAGACTTCTTCGTCAATTTCTCCATTCAACAAAGCTGATTTTACATCCATCCCATGCACTTTAATATTTTTGAAGCATGCATAAGCTAAAAGCAAATAGATTGCATCCATTCTGGCAACTGGGGAAAATGTCTCTTCAAAGTCGATTCCTTCAACCTGTGCATATCCTTTACATACCAATCTAGATTTGTTCCTTGTAAACTGTCCATATTCATTCAATTTATTCATGTATACCCACTTTGTGTCGATCACATTCTTATCCTTTGGTCTTGGAACCAATTCCCAAGTGTCATTTTTCTATATTTGATCAAATTCTTCATCCATGGCCTTATTCCAAAATTCATCCTTGCTGGCCTATTCAAAATAGGTTGGTTCAATCGTATATGAGAGTGTTAGGTGTGTTTGTTCTAGTAAACGGATTCTTCTTCTAGTATCAACTCTTGCATCTTTGTTTCCGATAATCTGATCTGAAGGATGATTCTTCTGTACTCGTCTTCTAGGTGTCTTTGGAGGCACTTGTTGAACTTGCTGTTCTTCTTCTGTCGGATCCTCTTCATATTTCCCCCTCTACTTCTTTTTCATCTTATGTTTCTTCTTCGTAAAGTTGTCCCATTGATTCATTTTCTTCTTCCTTTAATTCTTGTCTACCTATTTCATCAATTGTTACGTTGATGCTTTCCAAAACTTTGTTCAATCTCAAGTTCTAACACTTGTATGCTTTCCTTGTACTTGAGTAACCAACAAGTACTCCTTTGTCCACACGAGAGTCAAAATTTCTCATTCTTCCATCTTCTCTTTTGATGTAGCATTTGCTTCCAAAAACAAGTGTTTCACATTTGTTGGTCTTCCTTTCCATAGCTCGTAGGGAGTTTTGTTGGTGTTGTTTCTGAGCATTACTCTATTTTGAATGTGAACTATTGTATGCATTGCTTGTGTCCAAAAAATATCTATCAATTTGGAATCCATTAGCATTGTTTGAGCCAATTCTTGTATTTTCATGTTCTTTCTTTCAACAACTCCATTCTGTTGAGGTGTCCTAGCAACGGAGAATTGTCTTTTTATTCCATGACTGCTACAGTAGTCCATAAATTCCTTTGAAGTGAACTCTCCTCCATTATCAAATCTCAAGCATTTGATTTTTGAATCCATTTCATTTTCAACCATTTCCTTGTAGATCTTGAAATTTTCAAAAGCTTATGACTTATTCTTGAGAAAGAAAACTGCAATGATTCTTGTATAATCATCAACTAATAACATAAAGTATTTCTCACCTTTTAAACCCTTTGTTGTAATTGGTCCAACTAGATCAGTATGCACAATTTCCAGTGGTCTTGTTCTTGAATATTCCTTTGATTTGAACTTGGTCTTTGTTTTCTTTCCTTGTTGACAATGCTTGCATAAAGTGTTGGTTGGTTTCGTGATCTGGGGAATTTCTCTGACTGCTTCTCTTTTGCTGACTTTGACAAGGTTATAGAAATTTATGTGACCCAATCTTTTGTGCCATAACCAACTTTCATCTTCCTTTCCTAGACAACACTTTTCATTTCCAATTTCACTTAACACATATATGTTGCTTGAAGTTCTCGCAATTGTAGCGATCAATTTTCCATAACCTTCTTTTCGTATCTCGCACTTTTGTGAATCAAAAGTAACTTTATGACCTTGGTCACACATTGTCTCACACTTAGAAGATTATGTTTCATATCTTCTACTAGTAAAACATTTTCTGCTTTTGTATTCTTGTTCCCAATTCTGACTATACCTTTTCCAATGATTTTAGTTGAATCATCATTTATGAAGGAGACTGGTCCATATATTTCCTTTCTTAATGTAAGAAACATGTCTCTATCACCTGTCATGTGCTTTGAACAGCCATTGTAAACATACCAAACAGATTTATTCTGCTTAGATTGTAGAGCGAGTGTTCATTCTTCATCGTTGTATTGATTTTGCTTTCTTATCCATGTCCTTTTCTAAGGTTCCTATCTGTGATTGTTGTTGTTTTGTCATGGTTCTCTAGGAGGGATTATCATTCTGCAATCTTTTTCCATGTGTCCAAAGTTGTTACACTTGTAGAATTCCACTTCAGTGATTAATGATTCAAACCTATTGTAATTTATTCTCTGTGTTTCACTAGGCCTTCTTGGATAACCCTTTTATGTATGACTTTCAAAGTTGTTTATGTTCGTGTTGTTAGATCTACAATTCACAGCTTTATGTCCAAACATCTTACATGCATAACATAAACCAAAAACGATAGTTTGATACCTAGGAGTGGAAGATATTATGAAAGGAGGTGCTCTTATGAATTCGTCTTCTTCCTGAGACCTATCTATTTCTGTCAGTCGTTGATTATGAAATCTTAATCTTCTCAGTGGAGGAGTGTCCCTGTAAATTTCTCTATAGACCTTCCTATCCCCTTTGATTGTTTATGCATAGATTTTTGGATATGTTTCTTATTCTGTTGTTTTGGAGCTTGATCCCTTTTATGTTTGATTGTATCAAAGTTTGTACTTGTCATGATTAGGCCTTTGACTGTTGATAATGTCATTCAAAACTTTTGAGTTGTTCTGCATATTTTTCTTTTGAAGATCCTTTCTTAATATGACAATATATGCTTCCAAATTTTCAATGATTTTGTCTCTTCCTTCTAGCTGTTCTTTGAGTGATTCTTCAATTCTTTTATATTCTTCAATTTGAACCTTCAAATTTGTGATCATTCATTTTAATTCTTGAGTGTCTTCTTTCTTGTCTAGTTCCGCTTGTAGCTTCTTGTTTTTCCTCTTTTCTCTTCTGATAACTTCTATGGCACTCAACAATTCATCTTGGTAGTCAACTTTTGCCTCTTCAATTTCTTCTTCGACTTCTTCATATTCTTCTTCACCTTCTTCATATTCTTCTTCAGAGTCTTCTTTATCAGAGTCTTCTACTTTCGTGAATAGAACTCTTTCTGTCTCACTGTCGCTGACTTCATCTTCATCTGATGATGAGATGTCTTCTTTGGTGCATAAGCTTTTCTTGAAAACTTTCTTTGTTGTTTTTTTTCCTTTATATGTTTGTTTGTTTTTTGAGTAACCTTCATCATTTCTCTTTTTCTTATGAGGACATTTGTTAGGAAAATGACCAATACCATCACTTTTAAAACAAATTAAAGGAAACTTACCTCTATACCTGACGTTGATTCCCTTGTTCAGTATTTTGACAAAGTTGGTCACTTCTTCATCATCTTCTGAGACGTCACTATTGCTGATATGTTCTTTTTCTTGTTGCTTTCCCTTCTGCTTTGATATTTTGGATGATTTTAAAGTTTCTTCTTTTACATCTGGATTTTCCTGTTCAGTTCTCATTTCATATGTTGTGAAGATTCCATGTAGTTTGTCCATTCTTATTGAGTTTAGATCTGCTCTTTCTTCTAGTGCTGATATCTTAGAGTCAAATCGCATAGGAAGATATCTTAGTACATTTTGAACAATTATAGATTCTTGAATTTCTTCTCTCAATCCCATGATTGCATTTACTGTTTCATTGACTCGTAAGAAGTAAGCTGCAATATTCTCATCTTCCTTCATCTTTAGTTGTTCAAACTAACCTCTGTAATTTGAAGCTTTGTTGCTTTAACTTTTGAATCTCCTTCATAAATATTTCGAAGTTTGTCCCAAATCTCTTTAGCGGATTTATAATGTGCAACTTTGGTGAATATCGTTTCACCAAGACCATTCAGAAGTATATTTTTGGCTTTGGAATTATTCTGACCAAGTTTCACTGCTTTGTAATTTGTTGGCGTAACTGTCGGTACTGTGTATCCATCTACAATTGATTGCCAAATTTCAAATCCCTGTGCATGTATATATGTCTTCATCCTTATGCTCCAACATGCATACTTTTGTCCATCAAACTGTCGTATTCCATTTTTATACAAGTTGTTGCTCTCCATGATCTACCTTTTAGTGGTTAAATTGATTTCTGAAGGAACCTGCTCTGATACCAATTGTTGGATTACTGAGAGGGGGGTGAATCAGTAATAGAGCAATAAAATATTGTTTAACAATATAATCCAAGTGTTATATCAATGTAGTATTATCATCCAATAACTGCAGAGTAAATAAGCAATGAACAAATGAACAATCATACACACACACAGTACACCGGTGTTTTACGTGGAAACCCAAAGCGGGAGAAAACCACAGAATGTTTTTTATTATATGTCTTGAAGAATTGCATTCATTGGAAGCAACAACTTCCTTTGTTTTCCAACTACAACTGGAAGTAGGCTCCAACCCCCTAGTTTCTCAGCCTACAACCTGAGGGAATATCCAACTCCCGAATTCTTTGGATACAATAAGAAGGAGGCTACAACCCCCTATGTTCTCAGGCTACAACCAGAAGGTGGCTACAACAACTTGTCATTGCCCTGTCCGACTGCCCTGATGTATAAGTAGAATGATGGAACCACTGTCACACTATCACTTTGAGATATATTGTTGTAAACATGTACCACTAAACCTACACCAAACAACTTGTACCAGTAAACCTGAACCATGCATCAACCTGTAATCAACCTATACCATAAACAAATGCATCAACCATGCACCAACATGTACCAAACAACCTGTAATCAACCTGTACCATAAACAAGCGCATCCAACCATGTACCAAGTATGTACCAATCATGTATCAACTACTCATCAACTATGACTCATCAAGATGTACCAACATCATCAACTATAACTCATCAAGATGTACCAACATCATCAACTATGACTCATCAATATGTACCAACATCATCAACTATACACCTCATCTATGTGCCAACTCATCAACTACTTGTCTCAACCATGTACCCAACATGTACCTCAACCAAAATCCCTCATCAATTTCATCATCCAAATCTGATTTGAAACTCTGTAATAGACCTGGTGTATATGATCACATACCTGCAAACCTTCCTTAAATTTAACAACAAGAGACTAGCATTTTCATCAAACTTTTCTCTAGTCTCACATGACTAGTTTTGGATTAGTCAACAACCCTAACTTGAAATAATCATAACTATGTACATGTAATGAATAAATATCTGAAAATAGTACACAATGTTCTTCTGTGCATTTTGTGCAATTCCTCCACGTGTCACTACTTGGAACCTCTCGGAAAAGGAGTTATAGCAAAAATGACATACCTTGTTGAATTTTGGCTTATTCTACAGAGCGAACTTGTAGAGTGTGCTCCGCACGAAATATTTGTTGTATGGATCTAAAAATTTTACACAGAATACTACAGACTTTACTCTAACCAACACATTTGGTATTACTTAATTTGGATATTCTATGAATAAGTTGTGATGTTTTTACCCGAAACACATGTTTTAGACTAGTTTCAGGACTAGCCACAAACCCTATTTTCCACGGAGTGTAACTCCAAAACTACAACGACCCACAAGCTGAAATTTGTACCACAGCTACTTGGATATGTTTTCTCAATGGCCTATCAATTTCACGGTCTGAATCATTCTAGAAAAAAAATTCATTGCGAAAATGGTAAGATGACCTGTAAATAACATACCTTAGAAAGCATCATCAAAAGAATTTATCCTCCCTTGAATTTCGGCCTTCTTTACTTCAGCTTCTCTCTGAAATTCGGCTTAGATATCCTTTGGTTACCTCAGCCACATGTAGATATTCAATATGCTCAAGTGTGATATAAAATGAGATAGCTTTGCCTCTTATTTATACTTTCATGTAGCTTCCTCAAGGGGTTACCTTTTAACCATCTTAACCCACTTTCCTTATTTTAGGGTTAACCAATTTCTAACC
>ML782725.1:283974-305126 GCA_009831015.1 Picea engelmannii
CATGTACCTCAACCAAAATCCCTCATCAATTTCATCATCCAAATCTGATTTGTAACTCTGTAATAGACCTAGTGTATATGATCACATACCTACAAACCTTCCTTAACTTTAACAACAAGAGACTAGCATTTTCATCAAACTTTTCTCTAGTCTCACATGACTAGTTTTGGATTAGTCAACAACCTTAACTTGAAATAATCATAACTATGTACCTGTAATGAATAAAGATCTGAAAATAGTACACAATGTTCTTCTGTGCATTTTATGCAATTCATCCACGTGTCACTACTTGGAACCTCTCAGAAAAGGAGTTATAGCAAAAATGACATACCTTGTTGAATTTTGGCTTATTCTACAGAGCGAACTTGTAGAGCGTGCTCCGCACGAAATATTTGTTGTATGGATATGAAAATTTTACACATAATACTACAGACTATACTCTAACCAACACATTTGGTATTACTTAATTTGGATCTTCTATGAATAAGTTGTGATGTTTTTACCCGAAACACATGTTTTAGACTAGTTTCAGGACTAGCCACAAACCCTATTTTCCACGGAGTGTAACTCCAAAACTACAACGACCCACAAGCTGAAATTCGTACCACATCTACTTGGATATGTTTTCTCAATGGCCTATCAATTTAACGGTCCGAATCATTCTAGAAAAAAAATTCATTGTGAAAATGGTAAGATGACCTGTAAATAACATACCTTAGAAAGCATCATCAAAAGAATTTATCCTCCCTTGAATTTCGGCCTTCTTTACTTCAGCTTCTCTCTGAAATTCGGCTTAGATATCCTTTGGTTACCTCAGCCACCTGTAGATATTCAATATGCTCAAGTGTGATATAAAATGAGATAGCTTTGCCTCTTATTTATACTTTCATGTAGCTTCCTCAAGGGGTTACCTTTTAACCATCTTAACCCACTTTCCTTATTTTAGGGTTAACCAATTTCTAACCACTTGTCCAATTAGTAATTTATCAATTAAATTTATTATTTAATAATTTATTTTGTATCCACTTTGACTTATAGTACACTCATCACTTCACTTTACCTCAAGGGGTTACCTTCTAACCATCTTAAACCACTTTCCTTATTTTAGGGCTAACCCACTTCTAACCACTTGTCAACTTAGTAATTTATCCATTAACTTTATTATTTAAATAACTTATTTTGTATTCACTTTGAATTATAGTACACTCATCACTTCACTTTATTATTTACCTTCTAAAAATCTCTTAAACCACTTTGACTACTTTGACCTTTTGGGGCTTCTAGAGGACTCATGAAGGTTCTCCAACTTCACATGGCCATAACTCTCTAACCGTGAGGAGTTATGTGACGTTCCACATACCACTGGAAATGGCATGACATGTACTATCCATATAGAATAGTATTACCTGCAAACAAAACAAAACTCATATTAGTATCCATCAAACAAACTTGGGTCCATTACCCAAACCTGGGTTCTCCAACTTCCTTCAAGGGTTGACATCAATGACAACCAACCTTAATCAATAGAAACCACCAGTTGCTAGAAAATTGTCTGGTCATCGTTTCGACAGGTTTCCTTCAACGGGATTTGAATGTTGTGAGGTTCCAACATACCGAAGTCCCGAAGCCCGGAAGGATTAGCTCCCTTTTAGTGTAGCACATGGTTCCAAGTGTTGATGATTGCAGCTATGTGAGACATTCTCCATATTACAAACCTGTGAGATGTGGATCATTGCAGCTATGTGAGACTTTTTCCAGCTTACAAACCTGAGATAAATCCCCTTAAAAGGGTACGTGGTTCCTATCTGAGACACAGCTAGAACGTAGATATGACCTCCTCCATTTAGAGAGTTGAGAAGAACTCTAGATGATTATCCTATGGGAAAGGCGATCTACTGAGTTGGACATGCATGTGGTTGAGCACAAGGTGAACGTGTAAAATCCCAAAGTGTTGGGTGCATCATCATGAGAACATAAATGAATATGATGTATTAGCCTCCTCTCAGGAGAAGAGTTGATGAGAAACTCCATATGACTCTCCTATGTAATGCAGTGGGAAAGAAGATCTATTGAGTGAATGTGCCTGTGGACGAGCACTAGTGAACATGTGAAGAAGTGGGTCTTTTGTGTAATGCAGTGAGCCAGAGATACGGACATCCCTATGGATGTGCCCCTAGTGGATGAGCACTAGTGGGTGTATCAGATCCCTTGTTGTATTGTTCAAGAGTCAGACCTGCATGTAACCCTATTTGTAATATAAAGGGTACAGGTCGGCCCCACCTTAATGTGATTACTAATAAATGTAAAAGATAATTAATCTAATTAATGTTAATTATAATGTGACTTAGAAAGGTCGGCCATATTGTGCCAATAGACATTTTTTTTGATAAGACAAGTCTAATATAAGTAAAGGAAAATTCCCCATTGTGGAATCACATCCTTCACACAAGTTTGGAAATTTCATCAAGTACATCTTCTTGGGAAAGCGCTCACCTCTCTTGGGCGCTAGTCTTCTAGGGTTTGAGCACCTTCTTGTGTGTTAACTCTTATTGGTGGTGAAGGTATTTCTCTTGAAGAATATAGCAAAGGATTTGGCTAGGTTTTCTTCCCTTCTTGAGAAGGGTTTCCCAGGATACTTCTTGTGTTCTTGTTCATGGTGTTTCTTCTTGTGATCTTGGTTGTTGCAACATTATTGTTTACGGCTAAGAAAAATGCAAAATTGAAATGAACTACATGCTTAACCTAGCTTATTGAAAAATCAACATGGTATCAGAGCATTGGTCTTGAAGATCCCATTGCACAAACACTTTCCAACCATTCTCTCTCACTTCTGCAGAAACAGTACGGCCCTTCTAAGGTTTCCAGAAATTTCGTACGGCCTTCTCTTCTGATGGTTTTCAACACTCAAAACTTGGACACTAAGGATAAAAAGGACATAGAAGTGTACAGCCTCCTTCAACACACCTCCAACAAGTCTCAGATTGCATTTTCGAGCATTTTGATTTTTTGGCCCTAAGGGTTTCTAGGGTTTCGCCAATTTCTGTAGAAAAGTTCAAAATTGTATTTCTGCAACTCCTTGAAGAAGCTCTTCAGCTTACCAGGGATATCATATTTCTCAAGACTTATTGTTGCCAGTCATAAGCCCAACAAAACCTAAAATTTCTAGCCTCGCCTAGCCGATAGATTTTCTAGCCTAGTTGACAAGGGTTTGTGAAGATGAGCAAAATCATGATGGGAGGCAAGCTTGATGATTCAAGAAATCTCAATTCCAGGAAGACAAGACCTCAAAGAAATGAATACATCAACATCTCAGCACTCTCAGGTATGGTTCCTATCAATGACATTACTTGGCTAATTGACAGTGGTGCCTCCAGGCACATGACCAGTCTTAGAAATCATCTAACACACTTCGTTGAGAAAGAGACACATCTACATGTTGTTCTTGGAGATGATTCCAGATATAATGTGAGAGGATTTGGAACTTCTACCTTCCAACTAGATTCAGATATGCAACTTAAAATAGAAGAAGTACTATATTTACCTAGAAGGAGGAGAAACTGTGTCTTTATTTCGACCTTGGAAGACAAAGGCTAAAAAATCACTTTCTCAGAAGGAAGAGTTCTTGCATGGCACAAAGACTCTCATATAAGCTCTTCCAAAGTAATTGGTGTCCAAGAAAACAGCTTGTACAAATTGACCATCAAACGAGTCCAAGCCTTATTACATGACACTATCAACTTGAGTGAGTTATGGCATAGAATACTTGCTCACATTCATTATGGAGCTCTTTCAGCTCTAGGGAAAATCGTAACAGGTATACCAGAGATACAGATTCAGCATAAAGGTGTTTGCAAAGGTTGTGCCCTTGGAAAAAATCTTAAAGGATCCTTTCCAAGCAGTGACAATAGATCCAAGGAAATCTTGGACTTGATACATTCAGATGTATGTGGGCCAATGATTATTGCATTTCTAAATGGGTACTTCTACTATGTACTCTTCATAGATGATCACTCTAGCAAAACTTGGATTTACTTTCTAAAGAACAAGGATGGAGTCCTTGCAAAATTTCAAGAATTCAAAGCTCAAATTGAAAACTAGACCGGAAGAAAAATCAAAATATTAGGATCAGATAATGGAGGAGAATACACCTCAAAAGAATTCAACAGTTTTTGTATTGAAGCGGGAATAAAGAGGGAGTACACAGTTCCTTACAACCCTCAAAAAAATGGGGTTGTTGAAAGGGAAAATAGAACTATCATTGAGGCAACTAAAGCAATGATACATGATCAGAGTCTACCTATGACTCTATGGGCAGAAGCATGTATGACAACAATATATGTTCAAAACCGAAGTCCACATTAGATCCTGAAGAACATTACTCCAGAAGAAGCATTCACCAAAGTGAAGCTTGAGATCGGACACTTCAGAATATATGAATGTTGAGTATATCTTCATGTACCCAAAGAAAAGAGATCCAAACTAGAACCTTCAGGAAGAAAGGGCACATTTGTAGGATATAGTGAATCCTAAAAATCATATTGAATCTACATTGTAGGTCAGATACAAATTGAAGTAAGCAGAGATGTTACTTTTGAAGAAGAAGTAGCCTTCCATAAATATAGAGAAGCTCAGATGGAAATTGATAGTGAAACAATAACTTCTCCTCCTTCAACAGTTCAGAAGGAGACAAATATTATTCTAGATGAACCAATAACTCCAATTGATCTAGTTGCTCCAACAGATTCAGTTGCTCCAAGCAACATACCCAAAGACATTACAGTTGGACATAACAGGCCTGCTTGGGCCCGACAAAATCTACAAGAAGCAGAAGGGCATAAATCCCCACAAGGAACAACCAGAGAAAGCAAGAGACCGAAAATATTCTCAAGCTACCTTTCAACCATGACCCACATTATTGACTCAGAGCCAACTTGTCATGGAGAAGCTTCAGGTGAAAATTATGGCAAGATGCCATGACTAAAGAATAATAATCCATATTAAAAAATGATGTATGGGATGTTGTTCCAAGACCAGAGGGAAAGTCCGTAGTGACTCCCAAATGGATTTACAAAATCAAGCATGTTGTTGATGGAAGCATTGAAAAATACAAAGCAAGATTTGTGGCCAGAGGGTTTTCACAAATAGAGGGAGTTGACTATGACGAGACTTTTTCACCAATAGCCAGATATACCTCCATCTGATCTATCATTGCACTAGCTACTTCCATGGATTGGAAGCTACATCAGATGGATGTAAAGACAGCTTTTCTCGATGGTGAAATTGAGGAAGAAGTTTATATTGAGAAGCTAGAAGGTTTCGTTGTACACAACGAAAAATCTCATGTATGCAGGTTGAAGAAAGCCCTATATGGTCTAAAGCAAGCACCACGTGCTTGGTACGAGAAAATGGATGGATTTATGATGAGTTTAGGCTTCAACAAAAGTGTTGTTGATCCAAACTTGTATTATCACATTGATGGCAATGAGTGTCTAATTTTGGTCTTATATGTGGATGACCTTTTCCTCACTAGTTCAGAGAGACTCATTGTTGAATGCAAACAAGCATTGACTGCTAAATTTGAAATAAAGGATTTGGGATTGATACATTATTTCTTGGGAATAAAAGTATGGCAGAGAACAGATGAGATTTTCCTAAGTCAAGGAAAATATACTATGGAGATACTGAAAAAGTTCAGTATGACAGAATGCAAATCCATGCCTACTCCAATGGTAATGGATTTAAAGAAAATGAGTGATATTGATTCATGAGATGTATATCCACACTTATACCGACAGTTGATTGGATCTCTGATGTATCTGGTTAACACCAGACCGAACATTTGCTATGCAGTAAATGTGCTTAGCTAGTTTATGAGCCAACCGAAACATACACACTAGATAATTGCAAAACATGTATTGAGATAATTACGAGGCACAATTGGTTATGGCCTGAGATATGCATCCAATGTGCACTTAAGCCTACAAGGATTTGCCGATGTAGATTGGGCAGGAAATGCAGTAGACAGAAAAAGCACCTCTGGTTGTTGCTTCACCTTAGGATCGGCCATGGTTTCTTGGTGTAGCAGAAAACAAAGCTCTGTGGATTTAAGCACCGCAGAGGAAGAGTACATTGCACTGAGTGTGGCAATTCGTGAAGCAGTATGGCTTCACAAACTTCTGACTAAATTGTTAGATCATGAGATGGATCCTACTATTATTCATTATGATAACCAAAGTTGTGTAAAGCTCTCCGAGAACCTGGTGTTTCATGACAGATCGAAACACATTGAAATCAAGTATCATTATATTAGAGACATGGTGCAGAGGAAGACAATCCACATGCAATATCTTTCTACTCATGAACAAATTGCAGATACCTTCACCAAACCACTTGCCAAGAAAAAGTTCAAATATTTTCGTGAGAGACTTGGCCTGGTGGAAAATGCCTCCCTAGTTGAGAGGGAGTGTTGATGATTGCAGCTATGTGAGACATTCTCCATCTTACAAACCTATGAGATGTGTATCATTGCAGCTATGTGAGACTTTCTCCAGCTTACAAACCTGAAATAAAGCCCCCGAGAAGGGTACGTGGTTCCTATCTGAAACAGAGCTGGAACGTAGAGATGACCTCCTCCATTCAGAGAGTTGAGAAGAACTCCAGATGATTATCTCGTGGGAAAGGCGATCTGCTGAGTTGGATGTGCCTGTGGTTGAGCACAAGGTGAACGTGTGAAATCCCAAAGTGTTGGGTGCATCATCATGAGAACAAAAATGAAGATGATGTATTAGCCTCCTATGAGCAGAAGAGTTGACGAGAAACTCCAGATGACTCTCATGTGTAATGCAGTGGGAAAGAAGATTTGTTGAGTGGACGTGCATGTGGACAAGCACACGTGAACGTGTGAAGAAGTGGTTCTTTTGTGTAATGTAGTGAGACAGAGATATGGACATCCCTATGGATGTCCCCCTAGTGGATGAGAACTAGTGGGTGTATAAGATTCCTTGCTATATTTTTCAAGAGTCAAACCTGCATGTAACCCTAATTGTAATATAAAGGGTACAGGTCGGCCCCACCTTGATGTGATTAGTAATAAATGTAAAAGATAATTAATCTGGTTAATGTTAATTATAATGTGACTTAGAGAGGTTGGCCCTGTTTCATGTTTTTCCAATAGACACTTTTGTTGATAGGACAAGTCTAATATAAGTAAAGGAAGATTCCCCATTGTGGAATCACATCCTTCACACAAGTTTGGAAATTTCAGCAAGTACATCTTTTTGGGAAAAGTGCACACCTCTCTTGGGTGCTAGTCTTCTAGGGTTTGAGCACCCTCTTGTGTGCTAAGTCTTATTGGTGGTGAAGATATTTCTCTTGAAGAATATAGCAAAGGATTTGGATGGGTTTTCTTCCCTTGTTGAGAAGGGTTTCCCAGGATACTTCTTATGTTCTTGTGCATGGTGTTTCTTCTTGTGATCTTGGTTGTTACAACATTATTGTTTATGGTTAAGACAAATGCAAAAATTGAAATGAACTACATGCTTAACCTAGCTTATTGAAAAATCAACACCAGGGTCATGGTTATATAGGGATTTGACAAGCCCCGAGGGGTACACTCTAAGATATTATCTAAGATTTGGTTAAGGCCACAAACTTGAGCCTTCGGTCACTAATGAGAATGGTTTGAATGAAGCACCTTTCACTTCATAACCCATATCATGTAACAGGACAACGGTAATTCCACTGGATTTATAGGTTTAGAGTTATTCCATAGAGTCTTTCCCGACTCTGCATTTCTAGGTTTGGTCCTTAGATAGTCCCTTGAGGACTTTCCAACCAACACAGGGATCAAAGTCTTATACTTATAGATTCATTTAAAACTCATTTCTAACAATTTTCCTTTTCTAAACAGAGGTAGGCAAAAAACCATCTACAAATTATGATATTCAAGCTTTGCTTCCAATTTCCCAGGCTACTAGGCCATTAGTTGCACGAATTCTACCATTCAAACAAGGTAAAATAATTTCCCATCATCTAGCTCAGGAACATAATGCATATTACAACAAAACATCCAAGACAACATAAAAACTTAGATTCACACTTATCTGAAATTGGAAATTAGTTGGCAACTACTGAAAGGGGTGCTCTTTTCCACCCAACCATAGGCACAATTTGTTCTTTGAGTATTTCTCAACTGGCCACCCCCTAGCTAGACCATGATGGGGGCATATGATAGATGAAGTTTTCCTTTTTTCCCAGCTACAACAAGGGACAAAGGTTACTCTCCTTCTTCCCACAGGGCCCTGGCAGTTCAGTTTTCTTTCCACCAAGCAAGGGATCCTGTTGTGATTGCTCACTCAATCACTGCATATTTTTTTATCAGATTTATTAGAAAAACTTTCCAATAGCTCTTGTACCCAGAAAAACATATATTTCTTAGTTCTCCTCCAAAACCAGAGAGCCTCGCATGCTCTGCTTCCTCTCGAATGGTCTCTCGGCCCATTCACATGTATCTTCTGCCCTCTGCCCCACAATTTTGCTGAATTTTTTTGCCTTTCCCAACAATATTTTGTGGGTCATATCAGGAGGTTTCCAGATGGGTACTCTTCCCATATCCTCATTTACTCTTGAGGAAGACTTTCCAACTACTAGTTTGACTGGTAATTAAATTTTCTAGGCTAGAATATTGTTCTGGGTCTGAGCAATTTATATCTAGCAGCGTACTGGTCTAATAGCGTACACAGAGAATGAAAGAATATCATGTCAGAGGAATGGAGGCTTGCCAATGTTGAAGAGTTAGTTGGATATGTAGATAAGATAGTGGATGGATTGGATGATTTCTATTAGAAAGTTGATGAATTGCAACGAAGATCAGAGGAAGTCACAGAGATGAGGATGTGGAAGTAGTTCATTGAACAGGAGCAGAGACCATCCATGGACAAAGAGGACGTAAGGGAGACACAAAATCATTGGTGGAGGAGAACCAATGAAGAGGTTGATTCATCCTTTAGAAAACTTGGACATGGTGAATGGTCGTATGACCTTGAGTTAGAATGATTGATGGAGGAGTGCGAAGGAAAAATAGGTTCAAGTGTATTGTTGCTTATGTGCACAACGTAGAAGTACGGTGACTCCCATCGATTTCATATGGACAGATTGGAGATGAGGGAGATGGATTAATCAACCATCCCCCTACACCTTCATATTAGACTGCAACACATGGCCTCACTATCTCGGTGGGAGGCAGTGAGGCCAATGGGGCGCCTTAAGGAGGTGCCTTAGTGAAACCTATTAAGAATGCAGTTGGATGACTTAACATATTGGAGGAAAGAAAGAGTTGAAAATGTGATGAGCTTGCAGACAGAAAATTATGTTTAAACATGTAGATGTGAGTTCTTGGGATAGAGGTGTGACAATTGGACTAGCTACCCAATCAGTTGAAGTCACAAGGGGATTAAATGCATGGAAGCATGGGTAGATAGACCGAAGTATGGAAGCAATAGTAAATCAGAGAGAAATTACACTTCATAGACTCATGTAACTTCCTAAGGGGAGTTCACCTTGATGACAATAGTTGAGGAGACAACAATCGTTGAGTGGTGACGAGATCTAGAGATTGGGCAGAGACACCATAGAGGTTGACAGATGTTGTCAAGGATGAAAAAAACTTCGAGTGGGGGAGGATGTAAGGTCTCCCATGACACTCACCGAGTGCATGCACTCTTTGGGAAGACTTGGAGACGAGTCAAGCAAGAGAACACCAAGGGGCATGCAATCAATTGGGTGAAAGAATACATGTGGGTGTGAGCAAGGGCATCTTGGGCGCACAATGGTGACATGGGGCACCAAGGGGGAACACACCTCACTTGCCTTAGAATGATTGATGGAGACTTGGGTTGTGTTTGGGAAAGAGGGAGGAAACTTGGTAGCATGCCCAAGGAGTGGACCTATCTGCCCTCGACAACATGGGAACACCAAAGAGGTTGGACAACCCCATTGGATCCACAAAAAGTCACGACGATTGGAATAATGAAGAGCACAAGGAAAGGGACGTGCGCCCAAGGATGGGGTGTGTTGGGTCAAGATACATGATGGTTGATGGGCGTGTGGGCTTGTTTGGGTGCACCGGGTCCATAAAGGTGCATGAGGATTCGTTTGAGTGTGGGTTCCCGAAGGGGTGTGACACACCCAAAGGACGCGATGTTTCACATGGGTGACCCTTGGAGTCCCTACAAGAGCACAAGGGTGCACAACCAAGGCAAGAGATTTGGAGAGAACAAGTCTGAGGAAAAATTTTAATGCAAGGAAGAACCGAGGCAGAACTACCAAGATGGAATACAAGTAGCCAAGGGTGGGACACTCTAAGAGATTCTGGGGAAGTCTGGCTGCATAGGTCTATTGGAGGCATGTGTGAGGCAAAACCAAAATATTTGTTAACTTAATGAAGTATGTGGTAATGAAGAGATAGAAAGTATACGGTCAAGGGCACGTCTGAGGTGCACCACAATAGGTTATTGAGACAGTTGCGACATAGAGTCTTGGTGTGACGAATATGTGTATGAGTGTCTTGGTGAGGTGAGGCGAGTCATGCGACTTTGACCAAGTTGTAAACTGAGTCGATAGTGCTCATGTTTTAACTATTTCATAATAACAAAGACTTAATTGGGTGTCAGGTAAGGTTTGTGTCGCCTACACTATTTATGTGTATGACTTTCATTTGTTCCACAATTGTTCTCTTGGGTTCTCATGTTCTTGGATGTATTCTTGTATATGAATAAGTGTTAAATTGTTAACAAGATTGTCTAAGTATACAAGAGTTACACTAGAGTAGGAGTGTGACTCACCCATAGCCTAGAACATAGTATGGGTAGGCTCTATGTGAAGAGGCATAGTCCAGACAAAGTATTATTGGTGTTTCCAAGCAACCAATTAAGAACCGTCATGGTGTCACACGCCCTCAGGAGGTTAACAATCGCAATATTTGAACAGGCATCGTGTGGGGTCATGACAAATATTAAAATGAACAACTTTTATATATTATGTTTTTTCTAAGTAAGAAAAAAAAATTCTAGGTTTTTGCGTCATCATATGATGTATTTTTTTCTCCAAGCGTTATTATACTTGTCACATTCACTCACCATTTTTATTTGTCTAGTTAGCATGTGCAGGTTTTTACTATCTCACCTTTTTCCATGGGGCCTTTAAGATCCATTTTTGGCTCATTCAAGGTTGGAGGATAGATTATTTAGCTAAGCTCAATTATGGGTATCCAAAACAACAATTGTTGTTGATCCAAGGAATGATTGTCCTTATAAAGAAAATTAGAAGCTCATTCAAAATTTCCTTTACGAGGTAATGACAATGTTTTTTAGGACATCCCCATTGATATTTTTGTATCTAAATATGAAGTTATTTGTGAAAAATATAAACAACATGCATTGTTATGCTATTTTGTTGTTGGCATGCCTCTGAAGGCAATGATTTATGTTTGGATGAAGGGGATATGAGAATCACACAGCTTACATTGTTAATACCCACAACTCAACTAAATACTTGTTTTCCATATCTTTTTTTAAAGAGTTCCACTATGTTTCCATTATTTTTTAGATCCTTGGGTTTGTTTAGACACCCTTGTTATCTTCTCCCAATGATTTATTAAGGACTTTTTGGTTAAACATAGCACTCCACGTCATTGCTATGTGTGGGTGTATTTACCCAACCTTCCCATCATGTAGTTATGAGATTTCTTGAGTGCATTTCTAATCCATTAGGAAGGTTCATATTCCATGAGCCTAAGAGGTTTTTAAACCCTTACCTCAAAAGGGGCTCTGAATCAAATTTTATTTGTCCAAAGACTTGAAATAGTTCATCTTAATTTGAGTGGGGCGTAGCATGCTCAAGCAACCAATCTGATACATCAAACTAAGTGATACTTCTTTAAGATGTCAAATATGAAACAATAAGATCCATAAGTGATTGTTAATGATTAACCTTGAGGCACCCAAGCCCTTGCCATCTATGGACCTCAAGCTTAAAATCAAGTGACTACTCAAGCCACAAATGATTCTAACAATGGATGGGTTCAAGATATTTTCAATAATTTACAAGATAATAAGTTTGTTGACTCCATAAGGATAGATCCATCATGTCATTGACCTTTGTTACATTAACTCCCAGTGAGTCTAGGACATTAATTTTTGGGAAGGAGGTGGACCACCCCTCTAAAAACATCACCCTTCAAGGATGTAATAGGAGGGTGTGCTCCCCAACACCTCTCTAGAACACCAATGAGTCCTTCAACCTTGAAGATGCTTAAAGAAAACAAAAAAATTGCACCTTTATATGATTGTTTTAATGCATTCTTAACCTTGAACATGTTTAACCCACTGGATAGGTTGCAAAACATTGATATTGTAGACAATTTTTACTCCATCTTTGCACTTTCTCATTGAAGGTAGTGTCATGGAATGTTAGGGGCCTCATAGATCCCTATATCAAAGTGATGGGTCATAAGATCAAGGTTTTGTTTCAAGATCTTGATATCTTTTGTTTGCAGAAAGCAAAAATTTATGGTTTATGGTAACGAGTGCTTTAAATCATATCTAGCCAAATGCGACCAAAATTCACCTATGATCATGAAGAGGGAAATGGTGGGGTTGCAAACCTGGTGTAAACCTAGCGTATTACTTCTATCATTTATGTGAGAGTTGATCCCACCTAGAGGTTAAGTGTGGATTGTGCTGAATTTGGATGGACACATGTTAAGCCTAGCTAATATATCTGTGACTAGTGATGTTAAGGAGAGAGAGCCCATTTTTGGAGATGGATTGTAAATGAACTCGACGAAACCCATTGATTTTTTTGTGAATAATTTAACATGGTAGATGCACAAGGAGAAAAATAAAGCTTACTATTGATTAAAATGTCACATTGTGAGAAAACAACTTGGAACACCTCAAATTTGACTAGGTTGTATGACCCCAATGTATTTGTAGCAAAGGATTTACTTGGGATTTGGTTTACGTGATCCAAATTTTTGAGGGGAAACAAAAAGTCCTTAAAAGGCTTGAAAAGGCCATGCCTTCTAAGAATGACACATTTTTCCTTCACCATGAAGGATCTCAACCGGTGAAGTCTTGGTGGTGGGGCATGCAACTTTTTGACATTTAACCTATCTATATCTCTATTTCTTATGAAGCAACCAAAATGTGGATCCTTGCTATATCATGAATATTTCCTTTTGAATAATTAGATTTTCCTAACTTATATCAATAGTTTTTTAAATCTTATTCACAAATATATATGAGAAGATAGTTGGGTTGTATGGTAAGAAGACCCCATTGCTTGTGTTGCTTCTTTCATGAGGGGTAATAGGAAACATATCGCCTTAGTTCGATGCAAACAACATGAAGGAATTAAGGAAGAACTTGAACAAGTTAGGTAGTGACTTCAATATATTTTTCCTTAAACTAAGAACTATATGTCAAGGCCACCAAGCTCCAATACCTCGTAAAAGTGGATGAAACGTGCTTTTCTTGAAGAGCCCAGAGGTAAGCAAGGCTCAACTAGTTAAAATGGCGACCACCGAATGTTTTATTTTTTTAAGTAATGGCCTCTAAAGGAGCTATGAATAAGATTTTTGTGATCAAAACCCTTAATTGAAGGCTAATTAAACAAGAAGTTATCGAAGAGGAATTTGCGTCCCACTACATAATGGTGTTCAATCTTAGGGAATCACATATGAATGTACGTTGGCCATGCATATAAATGTTAATGCGGACCCTTGTAGATTTTTCAAAGCCTAGACAAGGATGTGTGAATAATCGTTGACCTTGAATGAGTTGATAGTTGCCTTGTTGGGTATGGCCAATGATAAGTTTCTTGGGCTAGATGAATTTCCATGTGGATTTTACAAGGCGAACCAAGGTTTTGTTGGTCCAAGCTCACTTCAAGTGAACCTAGAAGCACTTAGAAAACAACTGCCAAGGACCAATAAAAACAAATATATCATCTAATTTATCCCCAAACTTGAGGACTTTGAACTTATCACCAATCGGAGACTGATTAGCCCCACCAATGTCTATTATGAACCAAACGCCTTAAAAATGATAAATAGTCAATGAATACAACCCACTTCAATGGGGAAACCTCCTTTTACAATATATCCAATTCACAAGACAAAATATGATCATCCTAAGACTAGGTCTCCTTAGTATATTTAAGAGACAAAGGATACAATTATAATGAAAGGGTGCATTGAAAGGTTATAGATGACCTATTAATATAACACTAGAAATGTAATAACTCAGTATCTATGGCTTAATAAGGGGTTTTATGATTAACATGGGGCTTTGTCTAAGGCTTAACATGCCCCTCCCCTTCAAAAAAATGTTGTCCTCGAGGATTGACTAACCATGGGTGTTTCTGCAAGAAGAACTCATCTTCCCATGTCGCCTCTTCCACTGGTAGGTTCTTCCATTTGACGAGGTACTTAGTAATTGCTTGATTTCATGGTTGCTTAATCCTTGTTTCAAGGATTGTTTATGGTTCTAGTATGATTTTTCCTTCTTCATTAATCTATGGTAAAATAGTTTAGATTGAGATCGTGTCACCGATTACCTTCTTTAAAAAAAAAATATGGAAGATTGAATGTACATGTGATTATGGAGGCAACTCCAATTTGTAAGCCATACTTCCAATCCTCTGCAACGTCTTCTAGGTCCCATAATTTTTGGGTTCTAATTTATTGTCCTTCTTTTGTTGCTCGAGGGGAATCTATTTATATGGTTGTAGCCTAAAAAATACTCAATACCCCACTTCAAATTCCTTTTCACTGCGATGTTGATTTGTTTTTTGTTTCATCCTATTTTGTGCTATAACTAAATTGTCGTTCAATAGTTCAAGAACCTCTTGTTGGTGCCCTATGTGGTCCTCCATTGCATGAACCTTTGCAGTCCCTTTCAAGGGTAATGTGATGGATGGAGGATGATATCCATAAAGTGCCATAAATGGGGACATTTTTTATGTGTTGTACCACCATTCCACCAAGGGAAACCACTTGACCCATAGTGTATGTTTATCATATGCAAAGAAATGAATATATCCTTCAAGACATTTACTCACATTCTCAATTTTCCCATCGGATTAAGGATGGTAAGATGATTTGTGAGCCAATTAAGTACACAAACAAGAAAATAATTCGGTCCAAATAATCTTGGGGATTCCATGTAGATTCTGAATTGTTTCCATGAATGATACAACTACTATACTTGCATTAAAAGGGTGAGAAAGAGAGCAAAAATGGGCATACTTTGTCAGTCAATCCACTACTACCATGATGACATTCTTTCCTTCAGATTTGGGTAAACCTATAATAAAATCCATTGAAACTTCTTCCCAACGTTGACTTGGTATAGCTAAAGGTTGTAGGAGACTTGGTGTCTTGATTTTCTCTCCCTTATTCTATTGGTAGACCACACATTCAACCAAAAAAATTTGAACAACAGTTTTAAGACCTTCCTACAAAAAATCCTTCTTGATCATGTGGTAAGTTTTCCAGAACCCTAAATTTCCTCCTGTAGGAGAAGTGTGCAATTCCAGAAGGGCCTTTTGTTTGAGTTGGGAAGTCTTACATAAATATGGGTGATCATGATACCATAACAAATCATTCTTCCCTGCACATTTATCTAATGCACTGGGGTCTTCTTATATTTGTTGAATGATCTTGCATACCTCTTGATATTTATTCCATTCTATCCTTGCTTCTTCCACCCAATCATAGTTTGGAATAGAAATAGCACATAGTAAGCCCTCTCCTTCTTCTTCTTTCCTTGAAAGTGCATCTACCACAATATTATGTTTTCATTTTTTGTAGATAATTTCAAAGTCATAACCTAACATCTTTGTAACTGATTTTTGTTGCTCTTCTAAAGATAATCGTTGCTCCAAGAAGTAATTCAAACTATCGTGATCTATTTTTACTTTGAAGTGTCTTCCTATTAAGCAAGGGCACCATTTATTAACTACATGTAGTATGGACATCGTTTATATTTCATAAAAGGGTTTGAGTAAGTTTTTTTTCCTTTAAGTAGGATACTCCCAAAGTCAAGGGGCCTTCCTTATTGCATTAAAACCACACCAATTCCATGGCCTAAGGCTTCACACTCCACAATAAAGGTTTTTGTGAAGTCAAGTGTAGCTAGGAGAGGAGTCGTACACATAGCCTCCTTAAGCTATTCAAAAGCTTTGGTTGCTTCTTGAGTCCAAGAAAATGCTCTCTTATTTAATAATGTTGTTAGAGGTGTTGCTATTTGACCAAAATTATTGACAAACTTGTAGTAATAGTCTGCTAATCCTAAGAATCCTCTAAGTTTCTTCAAGGTTTGTGGAATTGGTCATTCCCTCGTAGCTTTAATTTTGTTAGGGTCCACTTTGACACCTTCATGAGATACAAGATGACCCAAATATTCCACTTCTTGAACCCCAAAGGCACACTTGGAAGGCTTTGTATAAATTTGTTGCTCTTCCAATAGTTGTAATACTCTGTCAACATGTTGTACATGCTCTTCCCAAGATTGGCTATACATTAGTATGTCATCAAAAAATACTAACACAAATTTTCTAAGGAAGAGTTTGAAAATAGAATTCATCAAGCTTTGAAATGTTTAAGGTGCATTAGTAAGTCCAAGTGGCATAACCAAAAACTCATAATGACCTTCATGTCTTATAAAGGCTATTTTGGGAATGTCTTCCTACCTCATTCTAATTTGATGATATCCCAAATGAAGATCCAACTTAGCAAAGAAAATTGCTTCATGCAGTTCATCTAATAATTCATCAATGACAAGAATAGGAAACTTATCTTTGATGGTCATTTTGTTGAGTTGTCTATAATTTGGACACATACACCATGAACCGTCCTTTTTCGTAACCATCACTATTTGTGAAGAAAAGGCACTTTGGCTAGGTTGAATGATGTCAACCTCTAACATTTATTGGATCATATGCTCAACCTCACTCTTCTATGCGCATGGATACTTGTAAGGCCTAATGTTAGGTGGTACACTTCCTGGTTGCAAATGAATAACATGGTCATGATCTCAAGCAGGTGGAAGACCCTTATATATATATATCTCCAAATGCCTTAGAATAATTGTTGATAACTATTTGGAGAACCATTGGAGTAGAGGATATAGATGCTTGAACATCTAGTGAGCACAATTGTGCAATTACACCAAGGTGTCCCTTTTTGAGTAATTTTGTCATGCTATTAGAGCTTATTAATTTATAGGGTTTCCCTTGGATACCTTTAAGCTCAATTTCCTTGTCTTCTGAGGAAAATCTCATGAAAAGATATTGAAAATTAAGGTCCATTGTTCCCAAAGATTCTAACCATTGGACCCTTAATACAACATTAGCACTGCCAATTTGGATGGAAATCATGGGAATATCCAATCAATACTCCCTCATATTGATCTTAATACTATGGCACTTCCCTAAACAATTTATGGTACCTCCATCTGCAATCATTACTTGAAACTTTGGTGTTGGAAATGCAAAGCAATTGAGACTTCTTGCTAATTTGTAATTGATGAAATTATGGGTACTACTATAATCAATCAACATTGTTACCTTTTTCATTTTGATGTATCCTTCTATCTTGAGGGTTTCTGGAGTATTGATGTTGACCAATGTATGACAAGATGTTGTTGGAGCAGTCTCTTATAGATCTAGATCTTGTGATGGTTCCAATTCTTGATCTTCTTCCTCTTCATAGTCTATATAGAATAATTTTGTCTCACAACATTTATGCCCCTTACTGTACTTGTTGTCAGCATTGAAACATAGTCCCTTTTCTCTTCTTTCATCCATTTGTTGAGGTGCCAACATTGACGGTTGAGTGAGGTTAAGAGAGGGAACATGGTGCTCTTTATAGTTGTTAGTGACCACCCTTCTAGTAGCTATATTTTTGTTTTCCTTTTTCCTTGCCATACTAAAAGCCTGCTCTAGGGATTTAGTTTCGAATAGACACACCTCATGTCGAATGTTCTCCTTTAAAGTGCCGAAAAAGAGGTCTAACAAATTATCTTCTAGAATGTTCTTTACCCTGAGACTGAGCTTTTGGAATTTTTGAATGTGCTTTGTAATTGGACCCTTTTGCCGAAGATTTATCAATCAGTTAAAGAATGTATTTCTCTTAATATCCCCATAATATGCTATCAATTCTTCCATAAAAATAGACCAAGCGATAACAAAATCCTTTTTTCTTTCACAAAGCCATTGATACCAAACAAATTGATCATTTTCTAAATACAAGGATATAATACTTACCTTTGTAAACTTGGCACTTGGTGTAGATAAAATAATTGCTCCATCTGGAATATCCATGTTATAGGATCTTTACCATCAAACTTCCTCATATCAATCTTGGGAATCAAGTAGTTCCTTGTTTCCGAGTGGAATGCGTAATGATGTCAATCTAGAGGTGATGAATAATCATGATTTTGGAGCTCAATATTTATTCCCTCCACATTTATATGATTTCCTTGTGTTTTAATATCTCCTTGAGAGAATCTCTCTTCTAGGGTACGTAACAAGATGGTTGTCATGAAAATTTTCAATTCTTCCATCTTTGTATCCATTTTCTTTTCTATCTATTCCATTTGTACCCTATTTTCATCCATCTTTTTCTCCAACTTTCCCATTTGGTGAAAAATCTATTCTCTTTCTTTTTTAGTCATGGTTGAGCTCTTTGGAGTTTTACTTGGTGAAGTAAATTTTGGATCTTTCTTTGGAGCCATGTGGAAAATTTATTGGGTCCTAAGGACAAGGGAGCGTCAGGTGCTATAGATCTCTAATATCGTGTGAGGTCCAACATTACTACTCGGCCCAATATCCCAGGGCACTAACTAAGCAGGCTCAATCGTTCCCTTAGTTGTACTACCTGACTACTCAGGTACTAGAGAGTGGTCTCCCTGAGTGTTATTCTTGGTGTACTATAGCAACAAGACGATCGAATAGATTATCTAAGTCTGGCTTTAAGCATACCTACGGTACTTCCTATATACCCAAAGGTACGTGGAAGTGATATTCCATCTATAGGTACTGTCTAATGTGGTACTACTTGAAGGGTTTATAGTAGGGGTTACAGGGGTTTCCAACCAAGTGAAACAATGTGTTTACAACCACATGAAACCATGTGTATTTCCTATGTTTATTCTTCCTCAATCGTAGTTTTACACACTTAATGATAGAACTTGTGTTATCTAAAGATGTCGGAACACGTCTCTAAAAAAAATGAGTTTTCTAACCACAGAAAAAACTCTTAAAATCATGAGAAAATAACTTGTGCAAAAACCCTAACTTCCACAAGCAATATATCATAAAATTTAATGAGTCAGAATCTGAAAAAAATTCCACTTCACTATGTCAACTCAGGATTATGAAAATTTCAGAGTATGAAACTTCTAAAAAAACGTTACAACGAAAATGCCAAGATAATTGATTCCATGATTAGTCACAAACCTTGTCTTACATAGGCTATATCTCTGAAAGTATAACAAACTAGAACTTGAAATATTTACCATACGTATTGTGATATGTCTCTTGAGTAACCTCCAAATTTCGTTGTCTAAATCGTCCCAAAAACAAAGTTATGGCAAAAATGCCAAGATGACTCGCTTGAAGCAGCAAAATCCTAGGATCGATGCTCTGAAACCAAATGTTATGAACCAAGTGCCTTAAAAATGACAAAGAGTCAATGAATACATGCCACTTCAAGGGGGAAACCTCCTTTTATAATACATCTAATTCATAAGACAATATATGATGATCCTAAGACTAGGTCTCCTTGGTATATATAAGAGACAAAGGGTACAATTATAATGAAAGGGTACATTGAAAGGTTCTAGCTAGCTTATTAATATAACACTAGAAATGTAATAACTCAATATCTAGGGCTTAATAAGGGGTTTTATGCTTAACATGGGGCTTTGTCTAGGGATAAACAATGTCCCTTACAAGATTCTAAATAAGGGCATGGATATGCATGTCAAGCACATTCTACATAAGATCGTTTGTTTGTAACACACATGCTTCATTAGGGGGTGATTTATTCTAAACTATATCATAGAAATATGGAAATGAATGGAGTGGATCGATGCTTCGGCTCAACACTCTCATAACCAAAATTGACTTTGAAAATATCCTTGATAGGGTTGAATGACCCTTCATCTTGGCCATGATGAATGCACTTGGCATTGGCCCCTTTGTCTCGGGGTCGCATAAAATCTTTCCTTAGAGCTAACAACCTATCTTTCCACCAACATATGTAAATCAAATGAAGCAGGGATTGCTGAGGTGAGGAATGGCTATATCCTTACTCGAGCATTTTGTAATCCCATTAGGTTAGGTGAGATAGGCAAGATTATCACCCTAGGCTTATAGCCTGATCAAAAATATTAATCAACCCTCAAGAAATAAGTTCTTAGGCCTGATACTATTATCAAATTTGTATGTTTTCCTGTAAAACAAAATTTAAAAATAGAAAACTGCTTGTAATTGAAGTTTATAAGAGTTAAATGAATATATACATGAACACATACATATGAAAATTCAGTACACAACAAGTCTCAAATTTATAAGAAATGAGAAAATGATTTTATTGATATATTTTCTGAATTACAACCAAGTTTCTCTTTACAAATCCCTCCGAGGGTTTGGGCCAGAATTAGACTTAGAATTCTAACATGTAATTTTGATTCATACAAAGACAACCAGTGTCTCAAAGAAAAAGACTGAGATTGAAAATAAACTAGATCAATCTAAGCTACAAAATAGCATCAATCAACACTTAATCTTATGCAAAATAGCATCAATCAACACTGAAACTTAATTCATAAATTTCAATCAAGACTAAACAGACTATCAAAACGAATGAATGACCTTCTGAAGCATATCACAAGTCTATGCTTCCCAGTCCTTTCTTTTTTTCACCTTTAGAGTAACCTTGCTATCAACAAGAGGACTTAGCTCTGATGAAACCCATAAATGAATGAATGAATAAGTAAACTCACTTGAGGCAAGAGAAAACCTTATTAGAAGTATCTCTCTGTGTTTTCTCATGTCCCCCCTCCTTTTTTTGTCCTTGCTCTCTT
>ML782725.1:314011-327222 GCA_009831015.1 Picea engelmannii
TGTGTGTGAATTTATTTAAGTTTGAATTAGTGTATTTTGGCGCTGGGGCCTGGCTGGGGCTTAGCCCCAGCCCACGGTTTTGGTGTTCACATATGTGACCAGTGGTTATACATTCGCGTGCACGCATTTCAAACGGAGTCTAGCCCTCGATCGCACACACTACCATGTGACCGTTCTACACACGGTTTTGTTTGCAAACAGTGCTTATCTTTGCGCGCGCGGGATTTGGATTTTCAAACGGTTACACAACCATACGCCTGACACTTGTTGTTTATCCATTCGCCCTTGAAACGTAGCCCTTTTTGTGCAGGAAACGAGATCACATGGTGACCCATATGCCCATGGTTTTGGTGGTTAGGGGCTGGGCGCGCCCTAACCATCCTACAGTTTTGCTCATTTTTGCGGTTGCGCCCGGTGCTAGGTTTTAGCACGAAAATGAGTGTGTGTGCTAGGTTGGACGTACAGAGGTGCGTTTTGGTGAACCAATGACAACAAACTTGAAGGAGGGAAATGGCAGGAGGCCTAACTTCTTCATTTTTTGGCCAAATGAGGTGCCGAAAAAGCCCAGCTAGGGGTTTTTGGACGTTCTGAATCCATTGGCACTGTTTTCAAAGCCATTTGAAGAATTCTTTTGTAGGTTTTTCACCATTGAAGTTTCAGGAAGCTCCAGGGAGCTTGAAGCCCTCATTGATTGAGGCCATGCTTAGATGAGCCCAAGTCTGTTTTCTGTGATTGAATAGTCATTTTTGGCTAATTGTTATGCTCTGAACACATTGGGATAGGTTTTAGAGGATTTTGAGGATTTTTACAGGCATTTTTGCCACAGGGAAGATCAGGGAAGCTCAAGGCCACATGTAGAAGAGGTCATGCCCAGATGAGCCAAGATCCGTTTTCAGAGTTTTATTAGTCATTTCTGGGGTTTTTATGTATTCTGAACCCAATGATACAGTCAGAAAATCCATTGGAGTTGAGCAGCATCTTGTAAAAGAATTTTTGACAAACTAATCCCAGAGAGCCAAGTCCATTGAAGGAGGCTCAAGGAGATGTAGCCCAGAGAGGGGTGAACTCCTTTATCATCTTGTTATTGTTGTGAGTTTGATGGTTTATTTGTTGCAAGTTATGTTTGTTGTGTATTTATTTAAGACACATATTTAACCATTTAAAAGAAAATTTCCTCACACATGAACATTTAAAAGAAGATGCATAAACTTGGCACATAATCTATCTTGCATATTTTAACACATTGACCAAGGTCCTGAAAAGTTTATTTAAATGGAATAGAGGGTGCTTCCATAGCATAAAAAGTCAGCCCCCTATTTTCAGATCAAGGTGAAATATACGAGCCCGCCCCAAAAGAGACCGATATACAGAACAACAAAATAAAAGGGGTAGATTCGCAGAATCCCAAAGTAAAAGAGGTTGAGGCCCATGCAAAAGAAATTAAGACAGATGAAACACATATACCGGTAAATAAACTCACGGGAAATAAATCAGCACAAACAAATAAGTTAGAAAAGAAGGAGTCTGAGGTTTCAACGAAAGAAACGGACAAAGGTAGTGGAGGTTTCATCCTTGAAAATGAGATAAATAAGATCAAAATACCAATCCCTCTAGTCGAATTAGCAAGGAATCTTGTTTATCGAAAGTAGGTAACCAAAATGATAGGTTTTTCGGATCCAGAAAGTCACTCTGACATGATAAACTTGGAAGATGATAAGCCTAATATCACTTTTGGTCCACATTTCGAGGGTGCCAGAGACACCGTCACTCCCTTCTATATTACCCTGAATGTGCATGATCGACTGTTGTATAACTGCATGCTTGACTCTAGAGCCTCACATAATGTGATGCCCAAGTCTATTATGGACAGACTAGGCCTCGAGATCACCAGGCCCTACAGAGATCTATACTCTTTCGATTCAAGGAGAGTTAAGTGCATGGGTATGATAAAAGATTTAGTAGTCACTCTTGCACAGGTTCCGGTGAAAAGTGTCCTAATGGATGTAGTTATCGTCGATATACCTCCGAAGTATGGCTTGCTACTATCTAGGTCGTGGGGAGCCAAACTTGAGGGGTCTCTTCAACTAGACATGACCTATGCCACGATTCCTGTGTTTGGTGTACAATTTACTCGGCTATACAGGGAAACGAGGCTAGCATACACAGTGAGCGACCCACAGAATCCTAACAATTATCATGTTTATGTTTCCGATCAAGATCTAGGGAATTGTATTTTGTCTTTTGATGATGGTGTAAATAGTTATACAAAAGACAATTACATAAATGAAAACGAATCAGGAAAGATAGACGAAAATATGTATAGCACTGGAATTTGGAAAATGTTTTTTGAAGGTGCCTTGTCATATGAAGGAGCAGGTGCAGGAGTATTGTTTGTAGCACCTGAAAATGAATTTGGTATTCCTTTCTCTTACTGGCTTCAGTGGGATATAGATTACACCAATAACGTATGTGAGTATGAGGTTCTAGTCTTAGGGTTGGAAGCTGCCAGGAAACTGAACATAAAGAACTTGGAAGTATACGGAGACGCAGAGTTGATAGTGAAACAGATAAATTGGCAATATCAGGCCAAACACCCAAGACTAAGATCTTACAGGAATTGCACCTGGGATTTAATAGAAAATTTATTCTCATCGGTAAATGTTCATTTCATCCCAAGCTCTAAAAACTTGCAAGCCGATTCATTAGCCAAAGCAGCCTCAATGTTCGCCCCCCCTACAACGTTCAAACTAAGGTACCAAATAGAAGTGAGGAATAGACCTTCCATACCAAACAACATCCAACACTGGCAAGTGTTTGAAGATGACGAACAAATTAGGAAGTTTCTTAAGATGGTGGATGACTTCGTTGAAACTCACGATGGCCAAGAAAACCAAAATGACCACACATGGATCATGCAAGAGGGAGAGGATCCTCACGGGTTCCAGGAAAAGATCGCTAATCATCGCATGTTGATTTTAAAGAACAAGTAGATTCCAAAGGGACTAATCCCTTTGGAGAGACTGTTCGACCAAAATGATATGCCCTTAAAATCTGCTTTGCAACCCCAACCAGAAGAGGTTGAAGACTGCGACATAGGGACCGAAGAGGAGCCTAGGATAGTAAAAATATTAAAGTACCTTCCTCCCGAGGTAAAAAGAAAGTATAAAGACTTACTCGGGCAGTATAAAGACGTTTTCGCTTGGTCATACAAAGAGATGAGAACCTATGACACCACTGTGATTGAACACAAGATACCCCTAAAGCCTGGTGTCAAACCTTTTAGACAAAAACTCAGACAAATCAATCCTATTTTATTGCCCGTGGTTGAAAGGGAAGTCAAAAAAATCCTAGACGCAAAAATAATCATACCACTGAGATACTCCGACTGGGTAGAGAACCTGGTCCTGGTTAGAAAGAAAAGTGGGGAGATCAGACTGTGTGTTGATTTTAGAAATCTAAATAAGTCCTCCCTCAAAGAAAATTACCCCCTACCCAAAATGGATCACATTTTAGAAAAAGTAGTTGGGGAAAATAGGATGTCGATGATCGACGGGTTTTTCGAGTACAACCAAATTGTTGTCAATGAGCACGATAAAGAAAAAATATCCTTCACCACCCCTTGGAGTACATTTATGTATGACAAGATGCCTTTTGGTTTAATGAATGCAGGTGCTACTTTCCAACATGCTATGGATATTGCTTTCATCGGTGAAAGGGACAAGTTCATGGTTATCTATCTTGATGATCTAACCTTTTTTTCTAAATCCGATGAAGATCATCTGATACATCTCAAGAAAACGTTTGAGAAATGCCGCAGGTTTGGTTTGTCTTTAAACCCCAAAAAGTCTCACTTTGATATGCAAGAAGGTAAACTCTTGGGCCATATTGTGTCTCGAGATGGAATTAAAATTGATCCTAAGAGAGTTGAAGCTATAGACACCATAAATATCCCTAGGAATGTAAAAGAGATTCAGTCATTCTTAGGAAAAATAATTTTTTTGAGAAGATTTATCCCAAACTTTGTTGAAATCGTGAAATTGATCACAGATATGCTAAAGAAGAACAACGAAGTGAAATGGACAGCAGAAGCCAAAGCATCGTTTGCACGCATCAAGAAGGTTATAAGCGAGGCACCCGTACTGGCTAGCCCTGATTATCTAAAAGATTTTTTGATTTTCTCATTCACCTCTGAACACACACTTGTCGCGGTACTCCTCCAGAAAAATGAAGAAGGTTTCGAGCAACCAATAGCCTTTTTTAGTAAAAGTCTTAGAGACGTTGAACTCAAATACGATATAATGGAAAAACAAGCATACGCTATGGTGAAGGTGTTAAAGGCTTTCAAAACCTACGTGTTACATTCTAAGGTAATTGCGTACGTACCCACTAGTTTCGTAAAAGACATTTTAGTTCAGTCCGACAGTGATGGGAAAAGGGGACGGTGGCTCACTAAAATTCAAGAATTTGACCCAGAAATAAGACTGACGAGACTAGTAAAAGGACAAGGTTTGGCTAAGATCTTAGCTGAATCAAACTTCAAAGCCCTCGGAATAAATGGCCTGCAGGGATGTGAAGAGTGTGTGGACATGAACAAGCTCGATGAACAAATAACTGCAATAATAAACGAAGAGAAGTTTGCCTCATCAGATTGGTATAAAGACATAGTGTCCCACCTGCTGACCTTGAAATGCCCGAGCAACCTATCCCCATCTAAAGCCAGGACGTTGAAGCTGCATGCGGTGAAGTATTGTATATCCGAAAGCCAATTGTATTAGAAAGACCCACTAGGCTTCTTGTTGGTTTGTTTAGTTGAATCAGAAACAGAGAAGGTCATAAACGAATTTCACGAAGGAGTGTGAGGAGGACATCACGGTTGGAGGGAAACAACTTATAAGATCCTGAGGGCAGGATATTATTGGCCCAAACTTTTTTCATACGTCAACGCCAAAGTCAGAGTCTGTAACCCTTGCCAATTGTTCGCAGGCAAGCACAAACTCCCAGCGCTACCGTTGGTTCCAGTCAAAATGGAAGCCCCTTTTCAACAATGGGGACTAGATTTTATAGGCAAAATTAACCCTCATTCCAGTGCTCAACATAAATGCATCCTGACTGCTACAGATTACTTCACCAAATGGGTGGAGGTTATTCCAACTAGAAAGGCAACGGATTCGGTGGTAATGGATCTCCTAAAAGAAAATATTTTGTCTAGATTCGGTTGCCCCCAAAAGATAGTCACAGATAACGCCCAGGCATTTAAATCAATGGCTATGGTCAGCTTTTGCCAAAAGTATAATATCGTGCTCAGTCATTCCACGGCATATTACCCCCGAGGAAATGGGCTAGCCGAGTCTTCAAACAAGAGTCTAATCACTGTAATTAAGAAAGTGTTGAGCGAAAACAAAAAATCTTGGCATGTGCATTTGAAATACGCTTTGTGGGCAAATCAGATAGGTACAAAAAAATCTATCGACACTTCTCCTTTCCAAATGGTATACGGGACTGACGTAGCATTACATATAAATCTAGCGCTTCCCGTAATGAAACTTTGGCAAGATGAGAAGGAAGAACCAAATCATGTCACAAGAAGAATAAACCAACTGATTGAAGTCCAACAGCACAGGGCCGAAGTGGATGAAAGGCTGCAGAAATACCAGGACAACATGAAAGCGTTATTTGATCATAAGGCCAAGGACAGAGAATTTATCCCCGGCGATTTGGTTTTGAAATGGGATGCTAGGAAGGAAGACTCGACAAAACATGTAAATTTGATCATATCTGGTATGGACCGTTCAAAGTCACAGCTCCTGAAGGAAAAAATTTGTTCCTATTAGAAAATTTGGACGGTAAGATCCTCAACGCCCCTGTCAACGGGCGTTATTTAAAGCACTATATGCAATAGATGGTTTCCAAAATTTCCACTGTATATACCGGTTTGTGTTTTCTTTTTATTTTATAATTTTTCTTGGGTAAGTCTACTTTCATCACAAATAAAATAGGTCAGTGTTTTTCTAAAAGTAGGGATACGAAATTTTCAACGCATTCAGTTCTTTTAAAGCCCTTATACTCTTCATGTTGTCCCCTTACAAGATCCCAGCTTGCAGCCCAAACGAGCGAGAGGAATAAACATACGGTTATATATCGGAGAATAAATTCGCCAAAAACAGGTGATAGAAAATATTTTCCGTTATTTTAGAAGAGAACGAAGTGGTAAGGCAAAGGTACAAATTCCAGAGAGGTCTGTATTTCAAACGAAGGTCTCTAAAGTACCGTGAAGGTCTCATAAGTATGATATGTCATTAAAAGAACGAGTTCTTACTCTGGGCCCTAAGAGTTCACCTAGATAAAGATAAGAGGTAATTAAAATAAGCAGGGAAGAGTAAAGCGTCTCTAAGAAAGGGTTCCAAGAGTCGGGTTTAGTCCATGACCCCTGTTTTTCGAATTCCAGACCTTTCTCCGTTGCCCTTTTTCTGTCCTCATATTTACCTCTTAAAAAGCCAAGCACCTTTCCGGGTTTCCCACAGGGAGAGAAAAGGTTACGTTTTAGCTTTGGAAGATGGAAAACAGACCTTAGAAAGTAAGCCAGTGCTCATAACTCCTCAGTCTCCTACTAAACAAAGTTATGCGTAGGTTGATCCTGATTCTTCTAGGTTTTTAAACAGTCTTCGAAGGATTGAGGCTTGCTCAAAGGAAGGCCCCTGGAAGTAATTTTTCCCATTTTCCCTGCGGGCTAAGGTGTTTTGAAAGTTAAGAGAAGGTTGGTCCCGAGTAATCAAAGCAAGTTGACAGACCTCCACTGCGAATATTACACAGATATCATCCTTGGTATGCCTTATACAAACTGATTGCCCCCACTTCGTGTTTTAAAAAGTAAAATATAAGATAGATGGTGAAAGGAAATTCATATTTGATTGCCCCCATCTAGTCCAAGAAGACGATGAAAGGAAATTCATAAATGATTGCCCTCGTCTCAGCATTTAAATGCATAATTATGATTCGAAGTGGTGAAAGGAAATTCAGTAAAAAGGGCCAGATAACTTCACCGGTGTACTGAACAGGCTCGTTGGTAGTGAAGCAATATCTGAGATATATGTAAGGTTGTCATACGTAATTTTCACTCTACTCTGATAACCAGCCTTTTCGAAACCAAATATGCATCCCAAGTTCAGACAGGACCCCCCTGATTAAAAGCATGGAATTTACTTCGTTTGATGCAAGCCAAAATCCACAAGATCTGTTGAATTTCCTGGGACTGTTTTGATTATCTTAAAGCAAACCTGAATTCAGTATCGAGAAGGAGAAATTCATCGAAAGGGCTGCAGCTAAGTTTAGAACGCAATTGAATTTTGAAAAGTTTTTCAGAAGTAAAGATGAAATCTCTTTTTCCCTCTGTGTCCCCTTCCTAAAACAAGTTTCACAGAAAGAAACCAATGACTCCATTTACCCAATACATGCACGTGGTCTACTGTTCTCCCCGTCCCGCAGGGAGATGGGATCCCTAGTTGGAGCCTATGTTGGAGCCGCCTTTTCCAAATGGTTGAAATATAATTCTTAAAATCAAAAGTTGGTTTTCAGGCTGTCTTTTACTTTATGATCTTAACCCACTGAAAGCCTCATTACCCCGATATGTGAAGTGGCAATGGTTGTTATAGTCCTAAATCACCATCTTTTAACTGTTAAGCAAGATTATCACTTTTACTACCTCGTGCTATCGTGCTTCAGGAGTTACAAGTCACATGTTTTCCAAAGTCCGATATGCGAAGTCGCGAAACGGTTTGAAAAGTTTACCCGGGTTAGTGTCAAGAGTAAGTTACTTTAAACCCTAGTTAAGCATTGTCGGGGTTTCGCGACTCGGCGATCACTCTCCCAAAAACCATACCTTCGTAGCTCCGAGTCGCGAAGTCGCGATATTCCTTAATTAAGCATGGATTAATTAAGCACTTAATTCAGACCACGTTTTCTTTTAACTAGATCGCATCATCGCGATTTCGGGATTTGGGGGCTCAAAGGGTAGGAGTGAAATCTTTCGATACGGAAAATGCCGAAAAAAGGGGGATTAAAGACTAAAGAAAACTTAATTAAAGGAGATAAGATGGATTAATTGATGCGCTAATGCAAACTTTAACATGCACCATCTACGAAGTAAATTTAAATGTTTTTGCGTTGATTCGTGTTACGACTCGTAAAACATTATGGCATTTATTTGAAATACAGCGAAGTGAAAGATAGGAGGATGTCGCTTTTACTGCTAAAATCTTTCTTTAGATGATTTGACCATTCTGTTCGCAAGGACGCCAACGTTTTAAATATTAAGATAAAGAGTTTTTTCTTTCATTATTTCAAATTCTATTTCTATTTTTCTACGCGTAGAGATTTTTTCATCAGGATAACTTCTGTCTGCATTTACATTTTTACTACAGGAGATCTGAGTATCGAATCCTCTATCATGGCTCCACGAAAAGCGTCCAAGGTGGCTGCCGAGAGTTCAGGTCAGGGCTCACATGTTGTTTCCGATACTTCACCCCGAAGTATTGATATTGTCAAAACCTGGACATACATCTCTGACATTCTTCAATCTGAATCGGTGAATTGTTCAGATGATTCCAACGATAACGAGAGGGATGATTTGGCCACCAAATACAAAATCGTCATTCAAGCAGAGATGCACAAAATAGCGGCAAGGCCATGGCTCCTTCCCTATTATGATATGATCAGATGGGCTAGACCATGTGGATATCCCAACCAGGACTATTATTAGCGAGCAGCAGGTGACGATTGGGACTTTTAGACCAGGACATTTGCAGGCAATGTATCAACTGTCACCCACACCAAACTTCGTGTACGATGACGAGTTTTTGGAAGGTTTCAAGCGGAAGGAATGCGAGCAATATGGTAGAAACTTGTCCGATCTGATCAAGGATTGGATTTCGCACTCCGCAAAATTCAGAGCGGATGGTAATGGAATTCATTCAATCTCCTCCTTAGAACCACAATTCACGTATATAGCAATGATGGCATGTAGGTTGTATGGGAAGGAGGACACCGCACGCTTTTTCCTCCCGTGGGTGCCTCTGATTCATAAAGTCGCTGAAGGTTTTTCTTTCGACTGAGCCAAACTGTTGTTGGACAGTCTAACCAGTCGAATTACCGAATAGCAAGCGCAAAAGGCGAGTGGGAAAGCAACTTCATTTTTCGTGTCCACCTACATCATGGACGCTATTTGTTTCATGACGCCTTTCCCTCTATTGAGTTGGAGCTGGACTCCATCTAATGCTGAGCCTATTCATGTCTATCACTCGAAACTTTGGGAGGACAAGGCCAAAGAATTCATATACGAGATTTTCAACTGGGTAATGGTACCGATGCACGTCTCCATCTTTGGTAACCCACCTCCCAGGATTTCAGACAACATCGCGACCAACTTGAGTAGTGTGGTTGACTGGTATGTAGAGGTGGAGTTTTCATACATCAGGGTTTTCGACGCCTCTGTTCCCCTGTATGCTCTACCACTATTCGTGTCGGATAAGCTGGTATGTCGCGAAATCGCCAGGTAAACCATGATCGGTGGCATAAGCAAAGAGCTCAAGGGTTTTTCGAAGAAGGTATGGCCGCCCTTCCCCATTCATTTTTATACATATTCTTTATTAGATTTCGGACACGCCAAAGCCGAGGCTACGGCCTTGGAGGATTTTAAATTGGTCAACATTGAGTTTAAGAAACATGACCCACACAAGATCGTGAGTAATCACATGGCGAATTGTGGCCTGAAAAGATACGAACATGAGCATTCGCCTCATGACGACATATAACGAGGTGCGAGATCCTATGCCGAGCTCCTAAGTCGGATTCAAGCCCTGTCGCCTGGGGAGATGGATGATTTCTTCAAATTTCAGGAACACCGACGGAGATGCCTTCCCCCAGTTTTACAGGGTAAGAACCCACAGATTGCAAATATACAACAAACGGAAGCCAAGGGTTCAAAAGATTCAGATCGTGACCAAGAGGAAAATCAGAAAAAGAAAAAGGAAACCGGGGACCCGAAACAGGAAGCCGAGATCCCCAACCCATCAAACAAGCTAGCCACGGTTGTTACCCCAGAAAAACCATCCAAGGAAATTAGCAATCCCATCGTGTCTATCACTCCCCTACAGTCTACAAAGGGGACCCCCGACGCGGGATGGATTTTCGGCGAAGAGCTAACGCCCATTATTGTAGAAGAGTTGCCTCCGAACGAGTTCTTCTTCGATAAGAAGAGAAAGTTCGTTGTGAAATAAGAGCTTTACCGAGAAGCGGACACAGTAGCCAAAAAATTCAAAATCCTAGCCGATGGGAAGGCCATGAAAAAGGAGGAATTTGCCACCCAGATAGCAGGGATGTTGGGGGATTTTGCTACAGCAAACCAATTTTTCGTCGGATCTCTAAAGGAACAGTTAAAGCGGAAGAACCATTTGATCAGAACATTGGAGCTAAGCTAGCTACATCATAATAAAATGCCAGAGATCAGGTGAACACAGGTCTAGAGCAAGCCAGAGTAGCCGATCAAAAGGAAATCGAGCGGCTCAGATCCGATCTCGAGCAAATACATCAATCGGCCCAGACCAACCAAGCTCAAGGAAGCCAGCAAGAAGAACTGATCAGGCAGTTATAGGTAAAGTTGAATTATGCCGAGAGCCGGGTTATAGATATCGGGATATTCAAATCCCAATCCATTGAAATCCCAAAAAGAGTGTCAGTAGCTCAGCAATATTTATTTGCTAAAGTGGAGGCCATCCAAAACCATTGCCAGACCATTGACCAAGTATTGGAAGACATTTCTTTGAGAGAAAGAGAAGTTGGGGCGGCTCAGGTCACTTTCCAAGAGTCTATTATAGCCACGACGAGAAAAGAAATGGTCAGTAGTTCCAGCCTTTCCATCCCAGAGTAAACCAGAGGTAATATCTTGTTGAAGGCGTGGGAGCGTAATATATCCGAAAGCAGAGAACGAGCAAAAGAAATGAGAAACTCTTGTGAAGAAAATTTTGGCTTGATAAATGAAAGTTTGTTGGATCTCGATAGGGAAAGCAACGCTGGGACACTGGGCCTGATCGATATACCCAAGCGTCTGCTCAATATCAACGAGAACGAGGAAAAAGAGCAGGCTGAAATATCACAGATAAGCCAGACTGATATAGTCCAAGTGGATAAATGGCTAATAAAACCAAGTGTACAATTATGTTCTATCATCACTGAAGACTGACAAGTAGGGGAAAGGTTGCTACAACTAGCGAAGGATTGTTATGCTTTTGAGGCAAACAACCAAGTAGAGCCTTCCAGGTTGATAGCCCAGTTGGTAGAGAGGTGCGTCACTTGCACCAAGCAGACGAAGGGGCAGGTTTTCGATGCCAAATAATTACAAGTGTCTACCTGTTCTATTTTTAGAACCCGAAGAGTAAAGAAAGGAAGGTGCTCTACCTGCATGAAGGAAGACAAAGACAAAGAAGCGAAACACTTAAAATTCCCATTTTGTAACCTAAAACTTCGGGAACGATTGAAATTCGAATTTTTAGAAGTTTGTATGAATAGGCATTTTTGAAGAGAGAAAGGGGCGGGACCTTTCTTGGCCGATTGTAATAGAGATTTTCTTCCTTTTGAAAATTAATACAAAGCAATATGAAGATTCCTGATTCCGTGAAGACTGAGTTATGAGTTTTGTTTTCTCCATTATCTTATATTAAATTTCATTTCGCATATATATTTTTTATGAATGCTTAGCTACAATTTAGTGCAACTTCTACTGTGGTGACCAACTTTTTAGTTGTCTAATCGCTTGTAGTTTTTCCTCTGTATCGGCTATCAGCAGGTACAAGACCTGTGAACTTTTTAGATCTCTATATTTTATGCTTCGTTAGATTACTTCTTGTCTTTCTCTTCTTTTGTTTACAAGGCGAGATTCTCCCTTGATAGGAGCCTCGCATTGTCGACTGCTTAATGTTTTCTCACATTTCATACACGATTCTTTAAAAAGTTAACTCAGTTACGAGAGAAGGCCTTTGGTTTGTGTTCTACCTTTAACATCGGTTTTCGAAAGTTCTCTTTTATATGGTCAAAAAATTGAAGGAACATTTTAAACCTCGAACTTTCTCTTCATTTTTTGTTCCCCCATGACTGTGCCCTTTGTAAAACAACCCAACATTGAACCCGGCCTATCGAATCAAACCAGCATTGCTTTGAACCTTTTTGACACCATACTTAAAACCGCCATCACCCGGGTCGAACTCGAACGTTCATGGGCCGCAATTGAATGGGATATAAGCATCCAGGAACGTTTGGAAGCAAGATAGAGACAACTTAGAAATCAGCGTTAGCTTCCTTTTCCTGAAGGTTGTTTTTTCCCCTTTTTATCTTTTACTCACTTTCAGATGCCTAGACCCTGTACTTTCTAGCCTTAAGTACAGACTCTGGAACAACAGGATCAACTGGTGACTGGAAATTTTTTACTCCTCTTGTAATTTGGTTGTAAAATAATGTTTCATTTTGCAAATTATTTCAAAAGAAAAAGAATAAAAAAGGGCATAAAAGAAAATGGATAAAGCCCCATGCAATAATAATGACTTGATCCATGCAGTTAAAACCATGGTCAAGTCTTTTTGAATTTATGCCGATAGGATTAGTGAATAAAGCTTGGCTAAATTTTTTAATCTTAGCCAAGCAGATAGGTTAGTTAGTGAATAAATTTGATCAAACTGTTTAAACTTGATCAAATAGCCCCAGGGTAGAGTAATTTCTTAGCCCAACAATCTAATCTGGGCTAAATGTGTTAGGTAGGTAGGATAGGACATAGGCTAGCTAGTTTTCCTTTCAATAAAACATGCATACAATTGGATGAATTTCTTTGTTTGATGTTAGAAGGTTGTGTTCTAAACCCTTGGTGGAAAAATGAAAGAAAATAGCGCAAAAAACCCACAAATCCACACCATCCTAAGTTTCTGCAGTGCAATATGATTTGCGCCCCATGATTAAAGAGTGCACTGAGATCTACAGCTGAGCAAACGACGCTCAGATTGACAACCGACAAGCAATATCAGACCCCCCCCGACCATTCTCCCTTTAATGGCGGGGGGGGTCCGAGTTGGTGGTATTTCCCGGCGGGCCCCATCCTAACATGTCACCATTGTGTTAACTCGGACCTCTCTTGCTCCAAACCGGTTACCACCTACCCCCCCCCCCTCAGAGTA
>ML782725.1:327329-353221 GCA_009831015.1 Picea engelmannii
CTGATGTCACACTCCACTACTACCTCCTTTAAGTCATGTCTCATCACTCCGCCCGCATATTCTCCTCCACTCACCCATCACACATTAGATCCCATTCACTTATCATCCAATCATAGCCTTCCACGTCATTCTCGCACACGCGTCACCCATCCTTTGATTTCCACCTCATCCTCGAGATATCCATTGGCCCTTAAATGCGGCTAAAAATATCCGTTAAGCCTATTAATTTGTCTCCCGTTCCCAACGGATACCCATTCGCCCAATTTAATCTCGTCTCCACCATTATCGCACTGTGTGTATTTTCAATAAACCAAAGCTCTCATCCCCCGCCATTTCCTGTCAGTGACTGAGCTAAAGTCGATAACCAGCTGACGTTTTTGTTTCAAATTTGTAGGTACCAGTTGAATTGATGGCGCCAATGTCTAAACATTTAGAGGTCGAGGAAAATCCATTCCTCCCACCGCCCATTAACCTCGACTAGATTCCTCTGGCTAACAAAGACCACCTAATCTCATAAACTAGATGAGAATTTGATTTTGCTGAGCTACACTCGTGGTTCAGAGACACTTTCTCAGACCAAAGTGACGAGATCGGACTATGGGATTCCAATCTCCCCCGATACTTGTTTCCCCAAATTCATAATTTCCCCGAATTCGCCCTCAAGTGCTAGGCTCGTTACCTTCCCAATCAGAGAGCCATTGTTTCATACTCTAGAGAGGCCTTGTTCACTGTCACACCCGAAGCCATTAACCAGATGTTGCAAATAACCAAAGTCGAATCCTTCTCTCCTTTTACCATTGAGATCCTAACTGAAATGTATCAAAAATTGTCTTTTCCCCAGAGAGCGCAGATTTTTGAACTTTTTCTCCCTGAGAGTGCCCCATTACCCAAAGCAAATCCCCTTATCAATCATCGATTTTCTCAGTAAAGGGAAATCAAATTATCTCCTCCCTTTGCAGCCTACTTGGATACTACTCGGGCGAATGGGTAGATGAGCCAATCTTGGGTTATCTATCTATTTTCTCTACCGAGGAAAGCTCCATCATGCAGTTCGAATACAACAATTTTTTGGTCGAGAATATTCATGAACAACTGTTCAAATTCCCCATAGAGGCAAATGAAATCATCAAGTTTCTAAATTCGAAGACTAAGGATGAGCTGGAAAGTTTGGAAATTAAGGATTGGACTGAGACTATCCTCGAGGTTAAGAAAGTCCTGACCAAGAGAGGACTAATGTTACAGTTGGAGGAGAGAACCCAGAACATGGATATCAGAGTTCAAAGATTCTTCAGCAAGATTGATGCTCTGCAGAAGAAAGGTCTTCACAATTTGTTGGTCTTAAATGACAAGTTGATGACTCTATCCGACTACAAGCAAAAGATTGCCATGGCTACAAAGGATAGCTCAAATTTTTTAGGGATACAGGGTAGCATAACAGGTGAGGCATTTTTAGAGACTCTGCAATTGGACCTCAGTATCCAACATGAAATAAAGTATATTTTCATCACCAAGCCAACTTTCGCCAAATATACAGAAATGGATGAAGTCTACAGAAGGTTACTAAAAGTCACCATTCCCAGTCAGAAGAGATGGCAGGATCTGTGCACTCTGATTGAGTAAGGAATGAGGTGTACAATCCAAGTCAGCATGCAAAATAGTCAAAGTCAAGTTGATGACTCGCCAACAACCTTCCCCAAAATCAGCATGGAGAATCTGACAGATCATTAGCAGTTCCTATAATCTTGTATTTTGTTATCTAGATTAGTTAGCTTTGGATTCTACCACGTCCTGATCATTAATGACATGATCGTTTGTAATATTTCTTATAAATACTTCAAACTTCGAATTACTGAGGGTTGATCTTTACGCCCAAGCAAGCTGTAAGCACTGTAATCTTTCTCAAGAGATCTACCAGTAATAAAAAGGACGTTTCACAAGATTCCTGTGTGTTAATTGTTGGTGATGTGTACTCCTCTTCGTTGAATGGTTTTTCTGTCTTCATAATCATTTTTGTTTTCTATATATGATCATTTAAAAGGAGCTAAAGTTGCAGAATTTATCTTAGTATACTTTGTTTCTAGCTTTTAAATATTTAAATGTTTATCTTCTGATGTTATGATAAAGAAATTCTTAAATGCTTCTTTGTTATAATTGATTATCTCATCTTTTCTGCTATCCATCATTTTAATTCTAAAGGATCCAACGGTTGCATTATCCTGCCCTATGAAAAGACCTAATAAATTTGTTCTTTGGTCTCAAACTTTATAAAACAGACCCCATAGCCCAATGGATGCGTAAACAATATTTCAACCATTTTATAAAACAAACAACACAACCTTATTCATCTAACTAGACTAATATCTGAAAACCTGAAACATAGTTAAATCTCACAGAGAGATCCCTCTCTGAAACTGGCAGGGCTAGATCCCAGTTTCGAAGTGGTTGGATAAAGCTACCTCTGATAAATTTCTTCTACCTCCCGACAACCTCTGTGAATTTACAGAGTGATAACAAGATGCATCTAACATACATAAAGATAACAGTACTAAGCATAAATCACATCAAATGCACAAAGCAACCATAACACAGGATATATGTGGTTCACCCCTAGTGTGGGGCTACGTCCACCAACTCTTCTTCTGCGTTATTATCTTCTGTCAATCTTCTTATAAGCACAGAGCATCAAACCTCACTCCGCATAGAAAAGGAGATCTGCATGCACCAAGCCAGATCCTCCTTCCCGGAGCCAGGTCACAACACAAAGCCTCTTACAATCTATCTGAACAAAGCCTCATAAAATCTCTTACAATCACTTGTAATTAGCTTTACAAGTCTCACACAGAATGCACAAAGCCAAATCACACAGATCCCCCCTTTCTTACATCACCTAGCTTATCTATTTATACATTACAAAATGGGCCTAAACATGGATAAACCCATGGGCTGACATCCCATACCCGTTACATAAACCCTAAACCCAAAAATCCCTGAAAAGGGGTCGAGATCCCGTGATATTTACTTCGCCTTGTGCTCTGCCTTCGACCAGCCTGTCGAAGTCCCAAAATCAGTCAAACGTGACCAATGTTTCCACAAAATCCTGTCAAGGGCCAACAGGCCCCCAACACTCACCTGTGACTCATCCCGAGTCACTTTGATCTGGGCAACTCTGCCTCAAATGCCTCGATTTGCTTCAACCTATTGCTTTGCCAGAGCCTCCTGCTCTGCGAACTCTTGAATAACCTTCTCCGTTATAGGTCCTTCCAAGCGTTGTTCCACTATGGTGACCACTTGTTCTAGTTCTGCACCTCGTCCTTCAATCTCCTCAAACAATGTGCAGGCTTCTTCCTGCATTGACTAGAGTTGTTGAGTCACTTCCATGACTTTACTCTGAATGGCATGGACCTGTTGTTCGACGGTGTGTTGTTCCTGGGACCTTTTCATCCTCTTAACTACTTACAATGGCTTCAACTGCGCTTGCACTGTTGTTGCTTGTTGCTTTGCCTCCAGGAGTTGTGACTCCAGTGTCCTAAGCTCAAGGTCCTCTCCAAGGCGCTCGTAGGTCTGCGCACTTTGACTGCGAAGCTGTTTGCATTCTAAGGCCAAAGCCTTGATCCTCTCGACTGCGCTCCTGGCAGTTTCTTCTCTTTGGTCTCGCACTTCTTGCGGAGTGCTTGGCACTGTCTGTAATTCCATTTCTGCCACTCTTGCTTGGAGCTGCTGAATGACTTATGTCAGCTTCCCAACCTGGCTCTCAGTTGTCTCCTCTTCCCTCTGTTCTAAGCTCATTGCAGAGCGAAGTGCTCTAGTGACCGCTTCTTTAACTTCCATCTGCTCTGCAAGAAACTTTTCTTTCTCCCTCTGGATCTGCGCTCTATCCTCTGCAAACTTCGTTTGGAGGTCGTCTTTTTCCTACTGCGCAACTCGACGTTGCTCTATGGATTCCTCTTTTGCTTGTTTCAGGGCCTCTGTGGCCTGTTCTTTTTCTTCTTGGACATGACGAAGGTGGGTTTCTGTCGCATCTGCTATCCTGCGTAGCTAGGCAGGCTCATCTCCCAACTCTGCTCCTTATGATGGCGGTGGCGCAGTAGACACTGTGCGGCTGGAGTAGAGGGTTTGTTGTACCTCTTTCAACACTGCTTCAATGTGATCATACATGGTCTCTTGCTTGGCTTCATTTCTCTGCAAAATGTCTTCCGAGGAGTCTGATACAGCTGCGACAATGAAGTCGAAGTCATCGACCATGAACATAGTCTGCAGCTTCGGCTTACTAGCTTTGGACTTCTTCTGCGATGTAGGTTTCATTGGGGAAACCTTTCTTTTCTTGGAAGTCTCTGCCTCTTCAAGGGGGTTCCTAGGTGGTGTTGCTTTGCCCTGCTTCTGCTTGTCTTCTTCCCCTTCTTTCTCTTCTTTGTCCACTTCATCATCTCCTCCTCCGCTAGGTTAATTTGATGCAATCTCTTTTGATGTGTTGTGTATTTCCTGTACATCTTCCTTCTTTTTCTTCCTGCTACTACTGGGTGCATCATATTCTTCGCGAGTAACCACCAGATTTCCAATGAGGTCAAGGTCGGACAATTCTGCGTGGTTAACTAGCACTAGGAGTTCTTCAAGCCACTCCTTGGTGATTTTCTCCATGTCCTCCTCGGTGAGCTTGTAATAGGATTGAAGCTCTTCTTTATGTTCGTCTCTACGCACAGTGATATATATAAAATGCTTATCTGCGCAGAACTTCGCAAATGGTATGAACCTGTCCAGGGTGTTTAGCGTGGTGAACTTCGCAACTAAGGGTTCTGATGGCTCAATCTCAAGGAACGTCTCACCTTTCGGCATTTCACAAGCAATGAAAGCGATGAGGATCAGTAACCGGCTTAAGTGGAACTCATAGCCCTAATCCTGAGCTTCGCGACGGTCTTGCTCTAACTGGTTGACGAGGTAGCTCGCCCAGTTCATTTGTAGATCTTCCATGCATTTTCTCACGAGGTCAACAACAAACCCCGTGACCTATGTGGGTGTTTTCTTCCTTACTAGCTTACCAACGATCAACTAGCAGGCTAGGCGCACTACGCCATTCTGGATAGAGGCTACCTTGTATCCCCACTTCCCTTTTTCCACATCGCCATAGGTATCTTTGATTCTCTGCACCAGGGCGCGATATGCAACCTTCCCTGGGTAAAATTCTTTTGGGTCTGGTCCTTGCATGCTTAATCCAGTGATCCTATGGATCAACACCAGATCAACGGTAATGTGTCTGTCCAGCCATAGATAACCACCATGGAAGCACGACAGCAGGAGTTTAACGCACACATTAACCTCCTGGTGCCTTCCAAAGTGTGGCATCTTCATCATATTCAAGATAGTCGACCTTGCAATGTCCATAGTCCACGGATGTGGTATTATCTTCGACTTCTTCCCCTTTGTCTTGGTCAAGTACTTGTATGGCGCGAGCATGCCATAGTTCTTATGGTCTCCTAGGTTATATTCGTTGATCTTTAACGTCAGAATCCTCTCCAACTGTGGTCTGACTGCGTGTATCCCCTTCGGGAGGTACGTAGTGGTCACTGTGTAGTTGAAGTCCCTCGGGACACTGTCACGACTCACCGTGCCAGCTAGAGGCAGGATGTAGTCGGGAAATATAGATGGGATGAGCTTCACATTCGCTAAGTTGATGCTTCGTTCGTTTCTCTGTCGCAGCTCGGGATGGTCCAGATCCACGAGCAATTGACAGGGATGCTTGTTGCACTCCTCTCGTCGATGAGGCTTGGATGCCTATGGACATCACCTTCTCGGCCATGAGGTCTATTAGGATCTCTTCGACGAAATTTTCCGTTGTACTAATTTCGTCCGACATGCACACTCGAGATCTAATATCTTAGGTCGGTGAACAAACACTCAATGTAATAGAATGGATGGTGAGGTCACAATAATCACTACGCGAAATCAACTAGTTCTATGTGGGCTCGGGTAATTGGCAAAAGTGTTCTCGATGCAACGCTCGACAGGATAAATAGATATTATCATAACGGACTCTTCCAATGCGCAGGAATGCCTCAATCAATGCAATTCTATCTGTTATGGCACGGTCCCAATGGTCCAAGGGTGAATGTTCTAACAATAACTGCATTTCTAGCCATTCTAGAGCGTCGTTCTAATGATCAGGACGCCTCCAACTGTCATATTTCTCCGCCGTGGCGAAGTACCAATCTTCAATGTTCTAATATCCCAACGAAGTTCCAGTTCTGCAAACCTTCCTTCGGCGAAGTCCTCTCTGGAACCTCCTGCAATTTTTCTAGCTTTGCTACCTTCTTACTGAGCTTTCTGGCCTTCTTTCCTGTGATCTAAGGTACTAAGTTCCTCTTTCCATTCTAATTCTTATATGTACTTAACATGGTAACTTCCCGCTGGTGAGGGTCTTTCATAAGGTTCAAGGGTAATACTTCTTCTCGTTCTAGAGTAGGTGCTCTACTCTCCTGTATGGATAAGTTCCCTAAGTCTTCTTGTGTTCTTTCAACTCCGACAGCCAGGTCTCTGGCCCTCAGTAGCTCCGACTTGTCCTCTTGCTCTTCTATTAAGCGTGCTATTCTCCTAGCCATGAAATCTCTTAGTTCTTGCTTTTTCTATTCTAGAGTTGCCTCTTCTTGCTTCCTTCGTATCTGATCTTTCTCAACCTAAGTTTTTCCTAGCAAAATAGCAAATGTGTCGTTGTTCTCAACAAATTTAATGATCTCAAATTCTTCTTTTGTCGAAGTGCCATGAGCACTCATAGGTATCTGGGTTAGTCTTTCACATAAGGTTATCAGCTTTCCCCTAAATAATCCTATTCCTCCCAGTGAAGGAACCATAACAGGCTTTCCCAAAATTTCGCAAGTTCTTTCTGTCATGATCTTCACCTGTGTTTCCTCATCCAGGACACAGTCTATGTCGAAGTCTCCTATTCTTGTTTCTATGCACTCTTTCTCTTTTAAGATCTCTGATAAACTGGTGTCTCTGTGATCATTCAGGGTTTCTTTCATTTGCAATAATACAGTCTCTGATTATTTTTGGTTCTTAGTATCTTGACCTTCCTTAGGGTTTTCTTGTCTCATATTCATCTTTTCAACCTTAGCAATCATTCTAGGGCAATCCAAAACTTCATGGTCCACAACTTTATATCAAAGACAACTAGGACCTCTACCAAGGCATTCCTTAGCAAGATGTCTCGGTCTTCTGCAACTATAGCAAAGAGTTAATCCTCTCTTTCTCTTGAACGATCCCCAACCTTTCATGTACTGCGCACTGGAACACAGTGGTGGGTCCGCAAAAAATTCTTTCTAGGATCCTGCATCCATTTGTTAGTCCAAACATTATTTCTATGCATAGGAATAACATATCTTTCATTATTTTTATCAGATCTATTCATATCAAATCTTCTTTCTTGTAGTTGTACCCTAGTTTTTAGACTAGGACCAAATCTATTAAACATACCTAGATCCATTCTTTCGAAATAATTTTTTTTACTTATCTTACCTTTATCAGAGCACAAAGCTTCAAGATCTTACCTCTTTTCTTCAAATCAAACTTCTCTTCTTAGCACAGAGCTTCACAAGTCAAGTAGAATACTGCGCACTAGGGAAACATATCTATGCATAGAGCTTTCTTTTTTCTTCAGTTCCCAGCAATCACAGTTTCAAGTCCTGATAACAGAGCCATTTGTTGGCACAAGAGCAGACCTAGGGTTCAACAGCGCACCAACAAAACCCTAACTACCGACCCTTTCGGCAACACCTGCGAAGCAAATAAAGTCTCACCCGAGGTAGAGGCAAGGGGGGTTGCAGGACTCAAGTGTCTACAACTTAGCTGGGACACAGATCTGTGATTATAGCACTCTAACAAAGCACTTAACAGTTATCATTTATTAGCATTTAGCTCTTATTCACATCGCAGGTCGGAACCCTTGTTACAGAGCAGCGCAGTATTCAACAAGATCTAATACATCCAAGCACATAGCATATAGAAATAGATCAGATCTAGCATTCATTCACATTACTAAGCACTAAGCTACTACATCAGATGCATCTAGCATACATAAAGATAACAACACTAAGCATAAATCACATCAAATGCATAAAGCAACCATAACACAGGATATATGTGGTTCACCCCCAGCGTGGGGCTACGTCCACCAACTCTTCTCCTGCTTTATTATCTTCTGTCAATATTCTTATAAGCACAGAGCATCAAACCTCACTCCGCATAGGACAGGAGATCTGCGCGCACCTCGCCAAATCCTCCTTCCCTAAGCTAGGTCACAGCACAAAGCCTCTTACAATCTGTCTGCACAAAGCCTCATAAAATCTCTTACAATCGCTTGTACTTAGCTTTACAAGTCTCACACAGAATGCCCAAAGCCAAATCACACAGATCCCCCCCTTCTTACATCGCCTAGATTATCTATTTATACATTACAAAATGGGCCTAAGCATGGGTAAACCCATGGGCAGACATCCCATACCCGTTACATAAACCCTAAACCCAAAAAGCCCTGAAAAGGGGTCGAGATCCCGCGATCTCCACTTCGCCTTGCGTTCCGCCTTTGACCAACCTGTCGAAGTCCCAAAATCGGTCAAACATGACCAGTGTTTACACAAAATTTGGTCAAGGGCCAACAACAAGCCAAGGTACGTGCTTACATTTTTGGATGATTACTCATGTTATACTTGCGTATTTTTTCTCAGGCAGAAGTCTGAGGTCTTTGAGCATCTCAAAGAGTTCAAAGCACTTATTGAGACTCAATCAAGGAGAAAGATCAAAGCCATCCATACAAATAATGGGGGGGAGTATGTAAACAAAGATGTTCAACATCTTTGTCACGAGGTTGGGATACAATTGCAACACACAATACCATATACTCCACAACAGAACATGGTTGTTGAGTGAAAAAACAGATCTCTCAAAGAGATGGCCAGTTGCATGCAACATGCAAAGGCAATTCCTCCCAAGCTTTGGGTTGAAGCACTTAAATATGCCAATCACATTCAAAACAAATCCCCTCATAGATCTATTAAATACAAGACTCCTTTTGAGGCATGGAGTGGAAACAAACTGGAAGTCACCCACTTCCGTATCTTTGGATCACGAGCATGGGTCTACATTCCCTCTAAGAAGAGGAATTCATTAGATCCGCAGAGCCACCCATTCATCTTTGTTGTTATCCCGATAGTGTGAAGGGATACAGATTACTTGATCCCTCTACAAACCAGCTCATCATTGAGCGCAATGTCTAATTCAAGGAAAGTCCCTCGCATGCTCCACATGAGCCACATGCAGAGGCTTTTGTACTTCCATCAGTGGCAAATAATGAGTCCACACATTCGGAGCACACCATAGATCTGAGTTTTGATACAGAGTCAAAGGATTTAGAGGATACATATGCACAGACAGAGAATTCAAATGCACAGTCAGTACATTCAGATGAGGAGATAGAGCATATGCCCAAGTGGGCACAATCCACACTTCAGGATGTAGGAGACCTTTTGGGGGATCCAACAGATCCGAGGAGGACCAAATCTTAGTTTGAGGATCCTTCTCATGTACTCAGTGCCACTGAACCCACAATGCCTTTGCATTGTTATATGGTTCAATATTCATACCAACAGTCCTACAGAGAGGTTGCAGGGAACCCCTTGTGGGAAGCAGCCATGCAGGAGGAGTACAACTCTCTACTAAAGAACCAGACTTGGGATTTGGTTCCACTTTCTTCAGACAAGAAGCTTGTTATATGCAAATGAGTTTGTAGGACCAAAAAGGCAGTGGACAGACAAGTGAGTAGACATGAGGCAAGACTGGTTGCCAAGGGATTTCAACAGATCCACAAGATTGACTATGATGAGACTTTTGCTCCAGTAGCAAAGTTGGATTCTGTTAGGTTATCCCTTGCTATTGGAGCAACCAGGGGATGGCAAGTACTTCAGATGGACATGAAGAATGATTTTATTCATGGGGATCTCTCAGAGGAGATTTATATGGAGCAACCACCTGCATTCATACATAATTCATCTTTAGTTTGTCGACTCAAAAAGTCGCTCTATGGCCTCAAGAAGGCGATTAGAGCATGGTACACAAAGATAGACTCCTACTTTCTCTCCAATAATTTTGTCAGATGCAAATCCGATCCAAATGTCTACATGTTAAGTACCACTGACTCACATATGATCCTAGTCCTATATGTGGATGATCTCTTGATCACCAACAACTCAGTTTCAATGATTGCTATGGTCAAGGGCATTCTTCATGACATGTTTTCAATGACGGACATGGGTCCACTCCATTTCTTTCTTAGTCTCGAGATCAACCAAGTAACTATGCTTAGGATCTCATGGAGAGATTCCACATGACAGACTGCAAGTCTACACCTACACCCTTCTTATTTGGGGTTGGACTTGAGGATGGTTGGGATACACTAGTGGTGGACAACACCTTGTATCGACAGCTTGTGGGGAGCCTTCTGTATCTCACCCACACCCGACCAGATCTATCATATGCAGTAGGAGTAGTCTCCAGGTACATACAGGAGCTGCATGAGTTACACTAGAAGGTTGTCAAGCGCATCCTCAGATACTTTTAGGGCACCATCAGTTATGGGATCCACTATGCAGCAAGTTGCAAGTTGGATCTCATAGGCTTCATCGTTCCTAACTAGGTTGGCGATGACACTAAACGCAAATCCACCTCCAGGTACATGTTCAGTTTGGGATCCCTCCCAATCTGTTGGTCGAGCAAAAAACAGTCAGTTATTGCTCTATCTTCAGCAGAGGTCGAGTACAAGGGAGCAGTCAACATCATCGTCCAGGAACTATGGCTACATAAATTCCTCACCGAGCTTGGCATTCAGTTCCACAATCCGACTGTGATCTGGTGTGACAAACAAAGTACACTCAAATTATGTTAAGATCTAGTACAGAGACAACAAACAAAACATATCGAGATCCATATGCATTTTATCAGGGAGTTGGTTCATGACAGAGTCATCGATTTGCAGTACTGCACTTTCGCCGAGAAAATTGTCGACATCTTCACCAAGACTTTCACTAAGCAAAAATTCCATAGTTTGCGTGATTGTCTTGGAGTGAAGGACACAGTTTCATAGCAATTGTATTTGTCTTTTGTTGATACATTGTATTTTGAGTGGTGGGGGGGGGGGTTCCCATGAGGTTTTCCCTCTTTCCTCACTTTATTTCAGTTTTCATTAGTTGCATTGTTCATGGGTACCTAACATGGCCTCTAGACCCATTCATTATGTATACTCCCTAGTAGTTTTCATGGGGGGTGTTGTAGATATTACACACACCTAGGATTTTTCTTTCATTTTTTTTTCCTAAGTTTATTTGGTTATGTTTAGGGTCCCTTAGTCTCAGATATTCTCCCCTCATTGAAGATATTCTCCCCTAGACAAGGGTGCCACATACCCTCCAGTCAACTCTCAGTTATCATTCAGTTAGACTAGTTGAGTGAAGTGTTACACGTCAACCTTGGCTTTATCACCTCAGGATCATCACCAATAATGCGCACTTGCATTGGGATCATTACCAGTAAGGCATATTCCATGTGTGTGAGTGATCTCCTCCTCATTTCACTTCGGTTTGGCTAGTTAATTGACGATTGCATGGCCAGTTAACTAAGACTAGGTGGCAGTTGACTCAAGTGACTACTAGTGTGTGTCACATCTCTCTAGAACACTTCTAATGTGCATTAGCTTGGCTACTATGGTGAGTTAGTTGTTTCATACAAAGTATATCACATGTATTGTATCATTCTCTTACTCAGATAATAGAAATTATTTCATTCTTTTTCTCGAATTTTTGTCTTCTCTCTTCATCCCCCATTGCAAGTTGTGTATGCTTCATTGTTAGCATGATCTTTTGTGCAGGAATCTCATAAACTCTACAAGAAATACACACTCCACACTAGTGAGGAACTAGAGGCATTACCAATTATTTTTGTGCAAAATACATGCATGAGATGTTAAATAGACTGATATGTACATACCTGAGCTTGCTGCCTTTTAATACCAAGTTTGGGTCGAAAAAATGGTTGCTAAAACTTCCATGATCAGGGCTTCTAAGCTAGCTTGAGCTCTTCCTTCTCTGAAAATCTCGATAGAACCAAATGACCCAAAACCAAAGAAAATGAGGTGGTGAAACTCGAGAATATCAGATTAATTACCCACGTATATGTGAATTGAATGCATGGCCAACCCATCACGTCGACCTTTCAAACCATAACTCGTAGGTGTATGCCAACTAAACATTTCAAACAATTCACATGAGCCTACACTGTATACTTTATGCCATATAAACCAATCACAAGTCGATACCATATGCCATGTCAACCCACGATCATGTGCTCAAAAAGCCTTTTAACCATTGCCATCAAAGTTGTCACTTCACAATAATAACTAATCAAGTCGGTGCATCTATCCACACAAATAGACTAGGGTATGTCTTGTTTGCACATTCAACCATATGCACTATATACCATATATTACATATTATGTAATAACTCAAATCTTGTGCCATTCAAGACATATGTACCACCTTATATGTCAAACCCAAAGCTTCAAACATTTTTTCCCATGGACTTGAAACTTTTGACATTTCAAAACATAACTTTTGTTGCATCATAGAACCAGTGTGACTTGTAAAGTGAACCCATGGACATGATATACTATAACTTTATAGAGAGATCTTTGTATATGCATGAGAAACCTTCCATATACATGTAGTACATAAAACCATGCTTTCACCCATCATAACTTATCTTTGTTGCGTATATCAAACTTATAGTTTATATGTCTTGAGTTTATAAACACAAAAAATGATTTGTATTGCATGTGCAATCATGGAATAATGCAGATCATATAACTTTCACATTACACAAGTATCAGGTCAATAAAAATTGAAATCACTGTCAAACTGAAGTACATCAACCCATGACATCATCTAATCATGCCAAGAATCACACACACCATAACCTTTGAAGCTTCATCATAATACCACCGATATGAAAATATGTAGTGTGTTGAGGAAAATGTTTGAAGATAAATATTTATGTGTTTTCTTCTAGGGGACCCCACCTATTAATATTGTATCATAAATATATAGACAGGCCTTGCAATCATTTGCAGGCTTTTATAATAGGTGACGATATTTTGAGTCAACATGGCTCTTTTGATCCATTTGATAGGGATGTCTATTAGCACATGTGCTTTACACGATGAAAACATAGACCTCGACCTACCTAATTTTCAAAGGGTGGGTCAAGTCTTGATTAAAGGCACCCCTCTCCCCTAAGGTAAGTCATGAGCTTGAAGCCTTATATTCACTTACCTACACCTTTATGTGATTGTAGTGCTTTGAAGGGAGGTCAAGGGATAAAGTTGGTCGTGGAGTGCGAGAAAGGCAAAAGTGATGCCATAACTGGTCTTGCAACCCTCCCCCACAGTATTTAATGACACATTTTTGACTCTTGCCCATGTTATCTCAAAAAATAAGAAGCTTTCGAGAATGATGGGATTGTCCATTGGAGTTGGGCCTCATGGGTAAGCATCGAAGGGGGGGGGACCACATACATTGTACTTGTGTTCAATGATTAACACCTTTCCACTCTAGCAAATAAGAGAAAGGTGGCGGGGCCCCCTATGATAGGGTTCATTGACCCTTCATCCTAGCCATTCTTAGTGCACTTGGCTTTGGCCCCCTTTTACCCAAGGCTATATATTCTCTTTTCTTAAAGATAACGACCCATCTTTCCATCAACATATATAAATTGAAAGAACTAATGGTCTTTTGATCTATCAGAAAAGGATGTCTATTTCCCCCCACACTTTATGTGATGACAACGAAGGCCTTGGGCTACCTAATTTCTCATGTGGTGGATTAAGGTTTGATTAAAGGTATCCTTGTCGCTAGAGCTAAGCCATGAGCATGGAGCCTCTTGTTGGCTCTCCTACACCTTTTTGCTCACTCTAGGGAATTGTAATGCCTTGAAGGGACGCCAACGAACATAGTGAGTCGTGTTGTGTGACAAAGGTAGGAGAAACACCATAATTGACCTCATAACCCTCCCCCATTGCCTCTAAATGTCATGTTCTCGATTCTCACCCTTGTTGTCTTAAAAAACAAGAAGTTGCTTGAAAATAATGGATGAGGGGCCATTGTCCCTTGGTGGCGGTCCTCACAAGTGAGCATAAGGTGGGAACCACATATAGTTCAGTCAGTGCTTTACGTCCAACAATGATGCATAGATTAAACAAGAGAGAAGTTGTGGGGCCCAAAGTGAAAATGAGTAGGTGCAGCTCTTGAACCTTATGTCCCATGAATGCAAATTTTCCTCAAGTCTCCACTAGCACATCCTTTGGGGCATTGCACCTCCCAAACCATGACTTTGAATTAACAAACCTTGAGGTGTATATCGCATAATATGAATTACATAGGGTCCTTTTAAGCGTTGACTCTAAGATGTTTGACATGGTGGAAATTGTTTTAAGAAGGCTTAGCCAACCAAATATTATTGAAACTTACTATGCAACATATGCCTACTAATTGATTATGAATAGGGGTTCAAGCCAAACAACAAAGATGATCCTCCTATGGTTTTATATCTAGTTCTAATGATAACTTCCAATGTGGCAATGTGCACCTTCCCAATATGAGAATATATTCAATGAAGCAAAGTTGATTCACAACATTCAACTACTCAAGCTTCTTTAAGCTAATAGGCTGCATGATCCGGATTTATGAGCATAATGAAAGGAATAACACACTGAATACAATAACACAAAGATATGGAGAACAAAAAACGGATATCCAATGAACAATAACTTCTATTGAATAAATAAAATAGGTTGAAACTATAAAACTGCAGAACTTAAAACAACTTTCTCAAATGGTGGTAGCTATCTCTGAGAAAAGATGTGGCTGCTACGCGCATCCGTCTGAGCAGAATGATAACAATGAGGCTCCAGAGGCCTTTTTAACATTACTCATGAATGCCAAAACCCTAGACATCCAAAAACCTAACCCTAGGAGATGAAACACCAAAAGTTATGTGGGTTCTGATGGGTAAGTTGGTACCTCAACTTCTCGGGGTCGTAAATTTTGCATACGACCTTTAGGTGCGTGATAGCCCGTTGGAAAGGTCTTTTTGATAACTACACGTTATGCCGTCAAACTCTGACTATGTCTACAGTTTGACTGTGACAAGCCAAAAAAACACTATTTAGGGCGCCAAAACGGCCGTGGAAGTACATAAAGATGTACTGACGTGAAAACTTCCAAAAAAATCCAGTTAGATTAGGTGGGCAGCCACCAATATCCACCTAGAAGCTATGTAGGGCTTCAGACACCCTCGAAAGTGTAGAACCCACAATTACAAAGCATTACAGAAGAACGCGTTGAACCAACAATTGTTAAGAGGAGCCAGTTGAATAGGTGGGTGGCCACCAATATCCACCTAGATCAGTCCTCCCCCCTTAGGAAGCGATGGTCTCCATGGCGTTGAGTGCCCCCATCAAGTAAGGAAACTTCTGCTGAATTTGGCCCCGGGTGAGCCACTTGCCTTGGTGTAGGAGTTGCCCTGCCTTGACAACCCGATAAATCTGGATTCTCTGCTGGCGAGTGCCCTTGACCTGTGTGTCCACTATCTAATTAGTGGATGCTTGTTCCATGTAGTCAGGGTTGAGCTCTGTTGGTGTCAATTGTTCTGCGATCTCTGAGGTGTCCAATAATGGTGGAAAATATGGTCGAAGGAGGTTCACATTGAACACTGGGTGCAAGCCAAGGAAGGGTGGAGTGTTGAACTCAAAAGCATTGCTACAAATGTAACCATACCTTGTCTCCCACCTAAAACCGGTGCGGTAGCCGGTGTTGATCATGGCATTGCTTGTACTTAGCATTGGCTTTCTACAAAATCTCATGTACCTAATGGCGGATGTGCTAAATCCGCTCAATGAATTTGGTAGCTATGTCCACCTTAGATTAAACATGGGAAGATTCATCCTGTGTGGTTGCAAGAGGTAGTGCACCATCAATGGGACCCAAGGGTTGGAATCCCAGCCTCACCTGAAATGGGCTATGGCTAGTGGAGCTATGGAGAGCCCTGTTGCAACTGTGTTGACCATAAGGAAGACTCTCATCCCATGTATGCATATGCTTAGAGTTGTACATGCACATGATGTGCACAATCATCCGATTGACGACCTCTGTTTGGCCATCGATTTGGGGATGGAAAGCAATGGATTTAGTGAGCTTGGTGTCCAACAGTGACCAGAGATTCAACCAAAATGTTTTGAGGAACCTGTTGTCCCAGTATGAGGTGATGCTCTGTGGTATCCCAAAATGGACCCATAACCGTTCGAAGAAGAGCTTGGTAGTATCTGCCACTATGATGCTCTCCTTGCAGGTTGTGATAATGTCCATCCTCGAAAACTGATCAACCACCACAAATACACAATCATTGTCATGCTTGGTGAACGGAAGGCCAGACATGTAATCCATCGAGATGGATTCCCAAGGCCTCTCAGGAGTAGGAAGAGGGGTGTGTAAGCCTTGCTTCTTGATAGTTGGCTTGGCAATGGCACAGGCAGTGCAAGATCTGATATACTTGCTGACGTCTTGTTGAAGTTTTGGCCAATTAAAATATTTCTGTAGAATGGCCACAATTTTCTCCACGCCAAAATGTCCTACCATCCAACTGTAGTGAGCCTCCCAAATCATCTTTGCACGCTCGCTTGTGGGAACACAAAGGTGGCCTAGATGGCATAACAGTCCATCATGAATGTGAAAATCGGTGACATTCACTCTTGTACCCAAGAGCTGATAGGTGGTGGCGAAGTCAGGGTCACACTGATAAAGTTGGGGCCACTAAGATGCCTTGTGCCCACAGGAATGGAGCATTGTGGTGAGTGCAACAATGAGAGGGCGACTGAGACAGTCAACGACATGATTTGTGCTCCCTGTTTTATACTTGATGTTGAGATGGAACTGTTGTAGGTATGTGGACCAATTTTGATGGCGGTCATTCTGCAACTTCCCCTATGTCTATATGAACTGCAGAGGCTTGTGATCAGTGTGGATGATTGTCTCCTTTCCCAGAATGTAATGTTTCCATTGATGACAAGCTTTCATAATGGAATACATTTATTTGTCATAGGTGGGGTATTTCCGGACAGTATCTGAGAGTGTCTCACTATGGTATGCTAGTGGATGACCATGTTGAGTGAGAATTGTGCCTATAGCATAGTCGGAGGCATCGGTCTCAATCTGTAATGATTGTTGCAGATCAGGTAAGGAGAGTACTGGAGTTGAGCACAAGTAATGCTTTAGATCATCAAATGCTTGTTGTTGTGCTTTCCCCCATTCGAACTTTGCCTTGCCACCGCCCTTGGTTACTTGGCTGAGGGCCCACACAATATGGGAGAATCCCAACACGAACCTTCTGTAGAAGTTGGCAAGTCCTAAGAAGCTCTGAAGCTCAGTTAGTGTGGTCGGGGCTGGCCAGTCACAGATGACTTGGATTTTAGTTGGATCCACATGTACCCCATGCTTATCAACAATGTAGCCCAAGTATTAGACCATGTTCATGCCAAAGGAGCATTTTTCCAAGTTGGAATATAGCTTGTGCTATTGTAGAATGCCCAAAACCTGTTGAAATATGCTGCATGTGCTCCTCCCAAGTTCTGTTGAAGATGAGGATGTCATCCAGATATACCACCACAAAAGAGTTGGTGAAGGGTCTCAATACATCATCCATCAATCTCATGAAAGTTGTTGGTGCATTTGTTAAGCCAAAGGGCATGACCAACCATTCGAAGAGACCTTCTTTAGATTTGAAAGTTGTCTTCCATACATCAGTTGGTTCGATGGGAACCTGGTGGTAGCCAGACTTTAGGTCAATCTTGTTGAAGATCTTTTCCCCTTTGAGTTGGTCAAGAAGGTCATCAATTCGGGGAATTGGGTACCAATTCTGGACTGTGATTTTGTTTAATGCTTTGTAATCAATGCAGAGCCGCCATGTCCCATCTTTCTTTTGCACCAGCACTATCGGGCTTCTGTAAGGGGAGGAGCTGGGTCAGATGTGCCCCTTTTGAAGCATCTCTTGGATCTGGCGCTTGATTTCTTCATTTTCCATTAGCGAGTGATGATAGATTGGTCCATTAGGCAACAATGCACCGAGGGTTAGATCAATTGGATGCTTGACTTGGCAGTGCGTCGATACTCCGATGGGTGAGGAGAAGATGTTTCTGTACTCTTCCACGATCTCATCCACTTGCTTCTGCTGCAAAGAGAGGCTCCATGTAGAGGTCACGGATGTGGCGACAACCTTCTGCATACTGCGAGCACAGATCACAAAGAAGACAAACTTCACGGTCTGTTAAATGACTTTATTGCATTGCTTAGCAGAGATTAAAGAAATAGCGGTAGGCGACGCTACCTTTGGTATCTTGTACAATTGTCTACCCAAAGTAATAATAACACTGCGGGGTCTAGACTCATACACATCATGTCACTTCCACAAATATGGCTGGCCTAAAAGAACATTACAAAATTCAAGGGGAGCAATATCACACAATACCTTGTCTTTGAAGGGCTTGATGTTGTAGGGCAGATAACACTGTTGGCTGACGTGGAGATCTTGTCCTTGGTGAAGATAGATGATGGTGTAGGGTTGCAGGTGTGGTGTTATCGACAAGTCCAGCCGCTTGAGGATCTATGCTAAAATCAGGTTCTTTTGACTTCTGATATCGACAATGAAATGCAACGGAGTCCCCTTTACCCACATCTGTGAGTGAAAGAGGCGTTCCCCTTCCTCTGGTTCTTCTGGTTTGCTTGGTTGGACTTTGGTGGTAGCGATAGTGGCATTGGGTTCGACATCGATGATCCACTTCCCACTTTTTGGATTTGATTTAGAGTCAGAATGTGCCTCTGACTCGGAAGCTTTTAGGTCGGCCACCAGTGACTTCTTGGAGCGACATTCTTCGGTGTTTTGCCAAGGGATTTTATGGTATTCACACCATTTTCCCGTGTCCTTCTTCGACTTCTCATTAATCTTCTTGGGTTGCAACTTGGATTGGTTGTCCTGAGAGTGACCATCTTTGCTTTGTCCCTTGATTTGTGGGTTGGGGCCACCTTTTCCCTGCTTCGGCTATGGGGAGTTTGTAGATCCAAACTCTCGCCTCTTCTGCTTAAATTTTTGCTCGATCTTGACAACATATCTATAAGCCACACCTAATGATGTGATGTCCATAAACTCCATTTTTGTTTGAATGTATCTATGTAGACAACCACGATACACTAGATGTCGTTCAGAGTCTTTGATACCCAATTTGGTGTGTAGGGTATGGAAAATATTGGTGAAATATGGTATTGTCTGGTCCCTTTCCTGACGCAGTGTCGTCCATCTTGTGTATTGGTCCTCATAGCTTCCAACATGATAGTACTATTCTTTAATGGCGCCCCTAAAGGAATCCCATGTGGGGGCGACCGCAACTATTGCAGATTCCTCTATGGCCCTTTGCTCAGAGTAAGTATCCCACCAATCCTTAACATGGGGGACGACCTTGATGAGTGCAAAAGTAATCTTTTCCCTATCGGAAAAATTATGGACCGAAAAATACCCTTCGAGCAGATTCAAATGATTTATCTACAACATTTGCATCTATCAGTCCTTCAAATAATGGAATATCAAAATTTAATTGTACCTTGAAGGGGTTTGTATGGCCGCTTGATGAAGATGCGTCTCCTGTAGGGAATTGCGAAGGACCTGTGCAAAGTTGTCCATCATTTCGTTCCTTTGTCGCGCAAGGGATTCCTCGAGAAACATTTTAAAAGGATCTTCTTCTCCATCATCTTTCTTCTCGCCCCCCATGGGTTGTTGTTGGGCTCGGCGTGGCCGATCTTACAAAGGCTCGACTGGTTCGAGTCCCAACTTCTTGTACCCAAATCTTGCCGGGGACATGCACGAAGAAAAATAAATGAAGAGTAGACTGCTCTGATACCATTGATCTGGATTTATGAGCGGAACGAAAGGAATAACAGACTGAATACAATAACATAGAGATACAAAGAACAAAAAAAAAGATATCCAATGAACAATAACTTCTATTGAATGAATAAAATAGGTTGAAACTGTAAAACTGCAAAACTGAAAACAACTTGCTCGAATGGTGGTAGCTATCTCTGAGAAGAGATGTGGCTGCTACGCACATCCGTTTGCGCAAAATGATTACAATGAGGCTCCAGAGGCCTTTATAACATTACCCATGAATGCTAAAACCCTAGACATAAAAAAATCTAACCCTAGGAGATGAAACACCAAAAGTTATGTGGGCCCTAATATGTAAGTTGGTACCTCAACTTCATAGGGTCGTAACTTTTGCATACGACCTTCGTTTTAGGCGCGTGATAGCCAGTTGGAAAGGTTTTTTCGATAACCACACATTATGCCGTCAAACTTTGACTCCATCTACAATTTGACTGTGGCAAGCCAAAAAAACACTGTTTAGGGCCCCAAAACGAACCTGGAAGTATTGGAAGATGTACTTACATGAAAACTTCCAAAATAAGCCAGTTGGATTAGGTGGGCAGCCACCAATATCCACCTCGAAGCTGTGTAGGGCTTCAGACAACCCCAAAAGTGTAGAACCCACAATTACAAAGCATTATAGAAGAACGTGCTGAACTAACAATTGTGAAGAGGAGCCAGTTGGAATAGGTGGGTGGCCACCAATATCCACCCAGATTACTGCAAGTGGGGGTATCTATTCCACTGAAGTCAGCTAGGGGTTTCCCCTTGCCATAAACATAGGCATGAGCACAAGCAGGCAATATCAATGCCTCACTTTCATCGACTTGACAATCCACTATTAATGATAACTTAATTGATTTCCATGGACTTGTGTACATGCTTCTTCTTGTACATTAATGACATCACTATAATTTTGGTAGATGATAAAGATCGTTGAACATGCCTCAAAGCTATGAGGGATTTAAGCACCATGACATTGATAACATTGACATATTGTCTATGACATGTGGTGGCCGTAGGTAATAATGTTGACATGTTGTACAACTAGGATTGCATAACATTGGAGTTATATCATGCAGTGCTCACGGGCACGGGATAACTAGCCATCAAAGCACCCCCTTTTCCAGCATGGATTCTGATTCAAATATGACCAAAAATCCATCGAGAATCGTATTTTCACTCCTTGGGGGTTTTAACCTTCTCCAAAATGACCTAGAGCATCGAAAAATCCAAAAAATAACTAGATTTATCAAAGCTTTGCCTTTGGTGGTTTGTTGGATTTTGACATAAGGTCACTAGAAATAGGGTAATTTTAAGACTCCTTATAAAACCATGGTGGTTACAAGACTATACCACCTATCCATGTACAACAAACAATGAGGTGATAAACAACAACGACAACAACAAAAATCTATTTTTAAGGTCACGATCTACCAAGACATCAAATTGATTAATGTGACTCCTTATTTGTGGGACAAGGAACCCCCTTTCTCAAGCAATGTCATTTCTCGTTTTACAAAAGTTTAAATACATTACCCCTTGGGATTTGAACTTGTAAACTCCAAAGAAAAAATACATTCCAAATCACTCATGAACATGATTAATAATATCTATCTCTCTTTGATTATTATATAGTTATTGTACATTTTTATATTTTATGCCTAATGACATTTGTAAACACCAGCGTTCACATTATATATTTACGTGGCAACATTTTAACCACTGTATGGTCTTTGCTAAATTTTCGTAGCATTTAAAGCATAATTTTATTGACCTTTTTAAAAAACCACAATGAACTTACATCATTTATTTTTTCTTTGACCAGTTTCTGAGAGCTCAAGGTTGCTGTTTTATTTTCGTTACTTTACTTTGGCTTGTCGTGGGAATCGGGATGACTTTGACAAACGAATCGAAGTAAAATCTTTGACAGCATGTACCTTTCAGGGACATTTTTTCAACTACAACTACCATATTTACTCTTCCATCGTCCTGCACTGTTCCTGGATACCTATGAAACTGTTATTAACTTCACCGACAACATGGAGATAATCTTGAAACAACCGACAAATTTGGCTGGAGAGGAATAGAAACTCCCACGCTCTCCCGACTATGTGGCTCTGGGATTCCACTGTAATGTTCACATTGTGTTTATTAGCTATGGGACTTTCATATAGTCTTGTTTTTCCGATAAATTTAGGAAGAAATTGTTTCCGACTGCTATTTTAGAAATTACCAAATTTATAATTTAAAAAACCACTATACCATTATTATCAATAAAAAAATTCAACAATCAAATCAACTTATTACAAAGAATACCCAGTCAAGCCCTGCTGTCATAAACTATCGTTTAGTACCCAAATCAGATTTGGATCAGTGGTGGTAAACTTTAATGACTATAAAGAATCCCAAATCAAACGACTTATTACGAATAATCCCCAAATCAAATTTGGATGAAATTTCGTTACTACCACGATTTCCAAATCAAATTTTGATCAGTTGTGGTAAAATTTCATTACTACCAAGAATTGCAAATCAACTTTACTACCTGGAGTCCCAAATCAAATTTGGGCCAGTTGTGGTAACTTTCATTAATTTACGAAGTGCTGAGAGTCAAACCTGTGCTACTTGTGGGAAAATCTCATCGATCTAGCCCATCTGCAAATCTGGCATCATATATTTTCTTTTGACAAACTTCAAATTTTATCATCAGTCTTGCTCTGCTCTGCTCTTCTCTTGGTTACATTCATTCCACTCTTATTAATCTCATTCATCAGTTCTGATTAAGAATGAAGCTAGCAGGATCATCTGCAAGGAGATCTTCAAGCACATTAAAACATCTTAATTGTCGGACATTGCTCCTCCTCCTCATATGGGTACTGTCCCTCATGTCGTACTGGCTTTTCTTTGTTCATTCCCACAGTTTTTATCACATGTTCTTTCGTGGGTTGCGCTTCGCAGATTACAGTGGCCCCCGTAATCATGATCGTCACTATAACATAATGCCGAAGGATCTTCTGAACGAAACATCAGATGGGCATGTGGGTAACTCGGTCTTTGAAATTGCTGACAAAAGTCAGGCTTATAGAAACAGTTCTGTTATTGCAAGAGCGCCATCTGAAAATGCTGACATAAGGCAGGCTTACATAAACAGTTCTGTTCTTGCAAGAGTGCCTTATGACCTGGAAGACCATAGTGATAAATCGGCAGATACATCTCAGAATAAGAAGAAGAGAAGCCCATCTGCATGTGCCACAGTAGAAGAAATGGGTTTTGCTTTTTCAGGACGAACAGAAGAAGCCAGTCTCAGATTAAGAAAAATGATTCAAGATCACTTTGCTCAACATGGTCTGCTTCACTATCAATCTTTGGGCATTTTTATTTAAGCTTTTTCTTTTGCTTTATCAAGGTTTTATGTTTATATCTCCACCCATAAAAGATGCTGAATCTACTGCATTTTATACAGCCTGATATTCATTCTCAGTACAAATTGTAGGCTCTTTTGTTGAAACATGTTTATTTTTCTTCTGCTGGGCTTCCCCCCTGCTCAGAGAAGTGCACTGTGTAGTTCGGTGAATAGCATTCATGAAAATAAAGGAAGATCTAGTGCAGGGATAAATATTATTATTCGGACCAGCATTGCCCAAAGGTTTTTCTAATCATATAATTTCGTTTTTTGCAATGATATTTGTCCCACAATTCTAAAGAGTTCAGCCGTGGATCCATTTTTCTATATAAGACATTCCTTTTGGTGTTGAAAGAGAATTAGGAGAAATCCCATGGTCATCTAGATTGGTTTTTGATTTTGACTTTGAACTGGTTAAGCTAAGGTAATTCCATGCTTACTAGGGATCCATGTTCTCACCATGGCGTGGGAGGTCTGCACTGGCAACACCTCTCATTTGGGGCCCTTAATGGTCAGTTTGTAACCTGCAAGCCATGCTACGATGTGGGCACCTAAGAAGTGATTTGGGTTTAGATCGAGTCCAGAGTCCACCGACTCTGAAGTCCCAATGAACATCTTCTCTGTAGCCGAATAGGAAAGACTTTTACACCTTTTAGTTCTTGTGGCAGGTGCAGCAAGAGTCAGAGAACTTTCTCCCGAACAGTTTTGCAGACAAAATTTTGTGTTTGGGAGAACATCTGATGCTGGATTTGGCAACGAGATGTACAGAATACTAACTTCAGCTGCATTGAGTCTTTTATTGAACCGATCTTTAATTTTAGGTGAAAACAGGTGAGTGATTTTTTTCAAGCTTCATAGTTCAAATTATTAAGAAGCTTTTGATTTCAATTGGAAATAGAGTTTAAAGTATGAAAACTGGTCCATGTGACTTCAACCAACGTAGATTTACGGAGATATCTAGATCTGTCCTACACTATGGACAAAGACAACTACCACAAAGCAACAATAATGCCATTTATTATAGAGAACAATGCAAAAAGCAGTTGGTTAGAAGGAACCCGAGAATGGTTGCAAGTGATTTATGCTCTGAAATTTCTTCTTGCTTTTCAGGGAAAAACTCCACTTTGGGGAATACATTGTTTATTCTGATCATTCATTTAGTCTAAAAGAGATAAAGCTACTTTGGGCGAAGAATGGCTGTGCGGGCAAGTATAAAAGACCTCTTGTTATGAGAATTGATGATTTTCAAAGGCCAACACGAACTGGTGTTCTCTGTGAGGACTGGAGAGAATGGAAAGAGCCTATTGTTTGGTAAGGTCTGTGGCATGTTTTGAATATATCTGTGCTTTCCACCTGACAGCAAAACCATGACTTCTTTGGTTTGTCTATATATCTGTGCTTTCCACCTGAAGTAAGGGATTGATGATAATATTCAACCCATTATCCATGTGTCAGGTTCCAGGGTACCACAGATACTACTGCAATTCAGTTTTTCTTGAAGAATATACATCCTGGCATGAGAGATGCTGCTTTAAGGYTGCTTGGAAATCCAAGACTACCAAGTTCCAGGCCTAATTTATTTGGAGAGCTGATGAAAGTCATCATTTTGCCCAGCCATGCTGTGGAAGAAGCTGTGAATTGGGCTCTAAATGGTGGTCCTGATCCAGATATTACAATACACATGAGAATGCGTGCAAGCAGGTATTATTATTCTCTGTCAAGTTCTGTTGTTGGAATTGGAAAACTTCAAAAAGATTATCCGCTCTTGGCATGAAAATACAGTTTTGTTTTTAAACAATGAAAGAAAAATCCTATGTACATCAAGGATGCAAACTTGCTTTTTGATTTATTAAAATCCTGTTTTTTTAGAGTAAGAGGATTTTATATCATGTTTGCAAGAATTTTATAGTAATGGGGTGTAGATTCAGTCTGACCCTTCTAAAACTTGATCAGATCACTTAATTCTGATGTAGTCATGACTGAATGCCCTAGGAGTCTAAAACTATATTGCCATGTATCTCACAGAATTATTTAGTTATTGCATTCAGGATATTTACTAAATCTTTCATTCCTTGGCCGATATAAATGCATTCTTCCTAGGCCTTATCGATCTAGGATCTCTCATGTTGACAATGGTAATTGCCTCTACAACTAGCCATTTTCCAAGACCCGTGCGATCCCTCTGGTTTCTAACCATTTCTCCACCTCCTTTTCTACTTTAAGGTTTCTTTTATGCTCCTTTTGCTTCTAACCCGGATCCATTTTACGGTCTCTCTCTCTTAAAAGCCACTGGAAAATGCACAAAAGATTTGCAGTAGCTATGATATTCTTAAAATTCAAATCTTTTCCTTTTATAAATAAACTGCATGTCTTGTCTAAGCTGACCAATATCTCTGGTATGACACAAGTCCTGCTTGTTGTGTTACTCATC
>ML782725.1:375177-389137 GCA_009831015.1 Picea engelmannii
CACCATTTTAATGCATATCCTCTCAATCTTGTGCATGTGAACTTCACTCGCTTGGAGTCCTGAATCCGTTTGCTGTCAAAGTATTGCCGCATACCCTCAATCCAGTCCATCAACTCATCTGCATTCGAACTCCCAAAATACATAGGAGTATTTCACTGCAACCTTCCTTCCAATATTATCATGGCTTCTTTCATCTCCCATTCTTCTAGGTTTTCTTTTTTTGATCTCTCTCTCTGGGAACTTCTGGTTCCTTTTCTCCATTACTCTTAGCATCCACAAATTTCAACTTTCCTTCTTGTTGGATTGACGCTAGGGCTTTCAACCATATCTACATCTTTCTCAGCTTTGCTACAATGTTACCATCATTCCTTTGAAGTCTGTCTCTACCTCTTCTTACACACACTCTTCCTTTTTGTGCCATATTTTTTCTGTTTTCCAATAACTCACTTTGCAGATTTCTCAACACCTCCTTACAATTTCAACAACATCTATCCAGTCCATGTGCTGGGGCTGTCTCTTTCCTTGGACAACTCTACCCAGTAATCTCCATGGCTGGAGCTGTCCTCACCACAGGTTCTTCCTGCTCTGATACCATTTGGTGTGGCTACAGGTTGCATCTCAGAGTGCACAGCTAAATTAATGGAAACAACAACACAAATTTGGGATCCATTTAACAGCCAGAATTTAAAATTCCTTTACAAACTACCAAACAATGTCACTGAATCTTATTTCACTATCAGAAATCATAATCTCAGTGCATTGGAAAACAGTGCCAACAACAAGACATTTCAGTGGATAGTCTACAGGAACAATATCAAAACCAGTTCATGGGCTTGAAGCCTTTATTTCCAACCAGAAATTCTTACAACAAAATTACCTCAGGACAAATGCTCAACAACTTCGTATTGCTAAAATCAACAGAGCCAATTCCAAAACATCATATTGCGACTACAGCGAATCCTTGGCCAATGCCAAGTGTTATAACCCAGAAATTCCTGTGCTGCAAAAGGTAGATGGAGTCTAGATAACTGCAGGAAACAAGCCACTGTCACCTTGCTTGATTTCTCTCATTTCGAAGTTAGTGCATGCTAACTTCAGGGGGGTACCTCTAGGTGCTCGAAAGGGTCAACTGCAAATCAATTAATGATTAGTAATACCTTAAATTGAAAAAGAGAGTGATGTTCTGTGTAAAAATCTACAGTTAAATTAAGTGGCCAGCGAGCAGAAATTGATGATAATGCTGAAAAAATGCAGGAGAAACGATGCAGAAAATTACAAAGGGATTCTAGACACACAAACAAATGTAAATCTATGCTGAAAACACCTAATTACTGTGCAAAAACAGAAATTACAGCAAGCTGTAATGGCTTTTTTTGAAGGCTGGAAATCACTAATTTAATGCTTTTTTGTATTTTTATATTTATTTATGCACACAAATCGAAAAAGAGGTATAACTCCTCTCTTTCTGCAATAAATATAAAAAATCAACAAGTTAAGTTTGCTATTTTTTTACAGAAAAGATAAGAATAGTGAATAAAAATAACTAACCTAAAATGATCTATATGCTTAGGAATGCACGAAAATCGAGTAAATTGAACAAGTTTGTTTTCTGAACAATTAAATAGCCTAATAAATTGATTGATATCTTATATGGAGTCAAATATGGATGAAAGAAAAAACAAGTAGTGTAAACAAAATTATTTAAATCCTACTACTTAATTTCCTACAAATTAAGCAATAAAAGAAATAGTCTATGAAATATAGAAATTCTTACACCACAAACACATGTATTAGTCACCAAGAAAGTAGTTGATAGATCTTTATTACCAAGGGTTGTAGGAAGAGCAAGATCCTTGACAGGTAGGAACACACCAATGAAGCTACCTATCCAATTGCTACCTGCTCAAACCTCTTGATTATCAACCCTTGAATAACAAAACCTAAGACCATGTACCAAGTTTGAAAGGCACTCTTGAACCATTGATGTTGAATGATGGACCAACCGACCAGTCCATCCCATAATGTACCCATGAACCAACTGTGATAAGTGTTAGAATATGAATGGATGTGCTCGTTTTACCATCGACAATATCACTATTGTCACCCAACCATAGGCCGAAGCCACCCTCCGAGCACCTTAACCTTGATTGAGAATCATTCTGGAAGCAAACCCTAGGCTAGATAGCCAAACAAAGGGTAGCGCACCTTTCCCCAAGGATAGCGCATCACACAAGAGCTGATCAGATAGTCCAAACCCTAACCAAGAGATAGTCCAAGCCAAAGCGTAATCTGCTAGCTGCAACAGCTGCAACGGTAGCTCTCCTCCAAATCTGCGCACAAACTGGGCAACTGCAGTGTGCACAAGTGCTGCTCTGCAATTCTGAGAATGCTTGCCAGAATGAAGACTGGCCTCCTGTATTTATACTAATTCTGGCTAATTGCCTGGGCCGACTTCTCATTCTGGGTATCTGTCTGCTCAGTATATATTATTTCTTCTGGCCGACTTCTTCTCTTGGAGGCTAATAACCTAATACAAATTATCCTCTTGAGTCGACATGTCTTCTAGGATTATTAGCCAACTCATTAGGGTTTCTTCTTGCTTCCCGAAATATTCTATTCTCGTCAGGTTTACACGTGGAGGTAAATACCTCCCGCAACTACCATAATATCAACAATAAGTGCCCTAAAAATATTTTTGGAGAAATCCAGTCTGGGTGCTACTGGCTACAATTGGGGAAAGGATCCCCCTATTGGAGGCTGAGAATCCTAGAACTCTAGATGAATAAGACCTGTAAAATAGGGCCATAAAAAATCTTTGATATAAGGTCTCACATACACAAGCTTTTAAGACACGCTAAATGGAAGCTAGACATGCTCAAATAACTGCAACCTAAAATCGAAACATCTCAAGCACGAATACAATGTGGTAGAGAGTCGAAGTTGATCATGGGAGAAGCTATCTAATCAATTACTTATCATGTCAATCCTTGTGAGACACGAAGTAACCCATCAATAATGATAATGGGCCCTGTTACCGCCCAAACTAGCAACCTTTGTAGAGGTGCTATTGGGGATAAGCACAACACGGGAAACCCATCACTATCACTTTAGCACTGTTTCCCTTTCACTTTAGGCCAGCTCCTTGAAGCCATGGGGGTTATCTCAATCCTTGGAAACAAACCTGTATAGTACTTTTTGATAGCTCACGATACAATTCACTTTAGACTACACACCTCAATATATGTTAGATAGATCAATACCAATGAAGTAGCCAAATGCCTGAAGAATATTGAACCAAGAGTCAGGGCAATAAATACTACAATATAAAGAGGGTTAGGAGCTAATTAGATAAGTGTTGAGATCTGAAATAAATATGTTACAATAGAAATATAAATCAACACTAAGATATCACTCCTTGGATGAAGAAACAAGTACCTTTTACCGCACAAGAGTGAGATCTAATTGCATAAATCAAGAACAAATGATATACCTGAGTTACCTCTTGATTATATGCTGCAAATTGAACCGGCTTGCTGCTGTCTAACAATTTGAGAATCTGATATATGATAAAAAAAACACAGAAAATGCAGATTTTGGGTGAGGAAAAGCACTTGTAATGATAAACCTTGGGTACTTTAGATAGGGAAAAGAATAAACTATGGAAACACAACTTGACGATGATTAATTGCAAGTACAAATGGATAATAATCAAGCAATTAGCTCAAACTTGCAAAGAGAGGTGGTGAATCCCCCTAGGGTTTCACCAAAAATCCCCAAAATGAAATATAACAGCTATGAAGCACCTAGGAGATGAATTTCACCGCTAGAATATGTTAGATATCCTTTATAAATAATCTACAAGTGAAATACAAGCGAGAATAGGGTTAGAATGCACCTTTTAGGGTTAAACTCTAGCTTTACGATTTCACCAATTCTGGTTTTTATTGCCGTAATTTATTTTTCAGAATTAGTAAATCTCTTAAATTAGCCACAAAACGTTAGATAGAACTTATAGCCCAATACCAATAGGGTCGATTTGCCTCCTTAGGGTTAGATATGAACAATGAAGCATAAGCTCTTGGATAAAAATGTCCAGAAAATGAAAGTAAACCATTAGCTTTGCACCAGACAATGAATAAATATTTTTGACGATATATATTTTATTTCTTTTTGTATTTTTGTATTTTATATGACATGAAAAGAAAGAATTGAATTTTTAGGGTTTTGTGGTTGGTTTTTGGGAGTTAAGCTTAGTGTCTTGTCTCCACTTAGGGCTTATGGGGTCAAGAAGTACGCCCCTCTATGAATTGGTTATCCAATGTTTATGGATTAGAATGAGAGACCAATGCCTCAAGTCTAGTAGTGCCTTGTCTAATCAAGGCAAATAATGAAAACCAAGACCCTACAAGAAGATTTTCCTCGAGGGAATAGCCTTCACCAACAAGATCAACAAAAGACTTGAAAGAATACTTAAAACCCTTGCCAAGGAGTATAAAACTAATTAAGACGAGATAAGCACTTACCAAATTGTTTTAGGGAAGATGGAAGAGATACAAACCCTAGACGTCCTTCCTCCAAGTAGTTGATAACTCCTTAAATGGTTCAATCTTGCTAATTTTAGTAGAATCTTGAACATTCACAATAGTCTTTGAAAAAAGAGGAATAACCAAGAAAGAAAGAGCTCCAAGAATTGACACCAAGAAACACCAAGTAAAAGATCTTCTATTAATGACTTGAAAATGATCTCCAACAATTCACAACAATTTGGAATGAGAGGAGTGCCTTTATTTATAGACGAGGCTCACAACTCCTTCCCATTCTTTATTCCCTAAAATTAGTTTAAGGAATCAAGCAAAAGTGATTTTTCATTTACACAACTTGGAGACTAAGTTAAAAAATACAATTAAATGATACTTTACATGTTTAAAACCCTCACAATGGGGTGACGTTAGTCTTCTAAGAGGGCTGATTTGGCTCCAAGGTACAACGTTCCACTTGAAAAGGACTTGGGGGCCTCAAAAAGTGGCAAAGAATATTCCTTTTGTTAGAAATAGGGAAAGAAACAAAAAAATATACCTTTTTATTTTTATTTTGTGTTAGCTAGATCAGTAAGAATAGTAAATCTAAATAAAATTCTGAACAGAAATCAATAGGAAGACAATAGATCTGAAACTTAGATCTGAACCATAGATATATTTATGAGTAAGCAAATCAATAAATCTGAACCATAAATAAATTTCTGAGTAAGCAAATCAATAGATCAACTTTCTGAGTAAGCAAATCAATAGATCTGAATCATAGGAAACTTTCTGAGTATGCATAACAATAGATCTAACTTTCTAAGTTAGCAAATCAATAGATCTGAACCATAGAAAACTTTCTGAGTATGCATAACAATAGATCTAACTTTCTGAGTAAGCAAATCAATAGATCTGAACCATAAACAAATTTCTGAGTATGGTAAATCAATAGATTTGAACCTAAACAATATTTCTGAGCATGCAAATCAACAGTAGATCTGATCCTTTAGAACATTAAGCATTTCAAATAGATCTGAGCATAAATAAATTAAGCTGAAGTGAACTGTAACTTACCTCTTGAAGATTTACCTCTGTGTAATGAAGGGAAGCTTGACACACATGAGGAATGTTTATGCCACTGAAGCTATGCTCAGAAAAGTCTAGGACTCATGGATCAACCTCAATGGGTTAGATCTCTATCATGAGAATGTAGGACAGTTATGCCACCAAGGAGAAACCTCACACAAAAGACAACAAAACCCCAAACAAAAAATTCTGGAAGCAAACCCTTATTCCAACCACATACAGTGAGGAAGTTCCAGATCTGAACAACTAGAGGACGACTGCCTATAGAAAGGGATTAGCAACCCAGCAAGAAGGCCACAACCCTAAAAGGTTTTAGTTCTACCCAAGGAATGGGACGACAACCACTTAGGAGAGGCCCGGTTGCAGTAAACTAGCAGAGGGAGGAGAAGGCGACAACATTAGTTCAACCCTCAACACAAGTTTTAAATGAACCTGGTAGCACCAGAAGAACCCTCAACTCAGCAACTTAGAAGGACCAGGCAACAATAATGAAAGGAGGCTGAAACTGGACTGTCAAAGGGAGGCCGCAACATAAGTAGAACCTCAGAGCAATCCGCCACACTAGAAGAGAAGATAGTGAGTGTGAATGGAAAAGTGGGGAGAGGTTTCTATTTATAGTTTTAGGCTAGGGCTAGGTTTATAAAAATATAATTAATATAATAACATATTAATTAATATAAATATTAATTTAATATGTTATATTTAAATATTAATTAATATTTTCATTTTAATCTTATTAAGCCCTAAAAACAAAAATACAAACCCCACTCAAACCCAAACTCAAAAACCAAAGGGTGAAGAACAAACAAGGGTTTAGGAGAGGCAGAGAGGTTTTCTTAGTGGCAACACATGTCCATATGATTCTCAAGGTGACCAATTAACTTTATCATCACTGCATAAGGGGTACATCCCACAATGTGGTCATGCTCATCTTCATAATCTCTCCTAGGTCCTGTGGACCACCCTGGGAGAGAGGAAGAAGATCACACACCAACATATCTTGGTATTACACCAAGATCTACCTGATCAAAGACCATGTTTTCCCAGAACACATCTGGGGTCTTATCCACCAAGGTACAAGACCAAGGATCAACCCATGCTTTAGACATGGGTACCCTAGAACACATCTAGGGGCCCTAGACATATCTAGGGACTTGTACTGCTTGGCCCCAGGCCAAGAACCCCGGTCATCTACTGGGGGCCCTCACAAGGGTCTTTGCCATGGCTCTAACTGCTTGGTCCCAGATCAAGAACCCCAGGAGGGTATTGGGGGCCCTAGTCCACAACTAGGGTCTTATGCCATCCTCCAAGGAGAATGGCTCTTGCAGTTGCATTAAATTCAACACCTTTTCCACCCTAGCTCAAACGTCCACCTCTAAAAGAGTAGACGACCTTTGCCAAAGTCAAAATAAACCCTCTAAAGTGGACAATTTCTTCATTTTGGCCTCCGAGTAATCAAAAGGTGATCAAAAAGCCCATCCACAACATAAGGGGTGAGTGCCATGTCATCTCCTCCAAGTGTAAAGTCACTTAAGTGACCTCCACATCATACAAGTGGCTCAAATAAAACCCCATGGCTGTCATATAGTGCCCCAAGTGAGGTTGGCCCCCCTTTAGTGAGAAAAATGCTTTAAAAAAGTGCCAAAGGACGGGGACGTTCTAGCATCTAACACATGGCAAGTGTAGTGGATGTCCATGTGGATGTAAATAACCCGTTCGTGCCTCGGAGAATGTGACCAATGCCTCAAAATCGGTGATATGCCTCAAAATTTGTGAGACTGCCTCGAAAAATGTGAAATTGGATAATCATGTGCAAGATCATCTCCAAGGGTCCATGACCAAAGTGTGGTACATACATAAGAAAGAGAGGGTCCATGTGGGGTAAAATATGTGTACTAAACCATGGATGTGACAATCCTTACAAAGTGCAATCACCTTTTACATAACAAATAATAAGTGAATAGTTAGGGCCCCGTAAATCATGTATCGTAGTAGATCCATCTCATAATGCCCACATACCTACCCAGGACATAAATGCTTGACTTAGAGGCAGTTACCACCTCCAAGGGATAATCGATCAAAGCAATAAAACCAAGCCCCCTGAGAATGGGGACTAAAAGGACATGCCATGATCGTCCACCCGAGGGGATCTCGACAACCTCTAACCAACACTTGTACATCATGTCATCCCATCATGGCCACATACAAAGAAATCATCACACTTTGGGCTCATTAGAGGGATTTTCTTGGGAAAAAATATAGGGTACACTCTAGAGAATCTGGGTTGTAACAACTGCCTCCAACTTGGGGACATGTGCTTGCCTCGAGAGTGCACGAGAACTCCAAAATCTTCCAAAAACCTTTAGACATGAAACATTCTCACAAAATGGATATTAAATTCAAGGGAGGGGAAGACATAAGTGCCTATCCCTTCCTTGAGATAAAAATAAATCCAAGTATGAAATAAATTGGATGAAGTATGTAACATCTGTCATCAACCCTTAGAGATTTTCATACAATGTAAGCACCATTTCCTTTATTAAAAAATGAACAAAATGCAACACTTAATAAAAGTGAAACACACAAGTAGCTAAAGTAAGAAAACTTACTATAGTACAAGGATGCCCCAAAGGCATTAGATATTACCTTGATATAACAATTTCAAAGCTTGCCCATTCACGGGCAAGGGCAACTTCTCACCATCCAAATGACTTAGAAAGAGTTAGCACCTGCAACATCCTCATTCATGTAAGGGACCAAAGACTTTCAAACTGACCATGTTGACTTGCTTTTTCATTTTGTTTGTTCTGTAGGATGACATGATCACCCTTCCGATAGCTTCGACAATGACCCTTCTTTTCGAACTTACTCTTCATCTTTTCTTGACTGTGTATCAAGTGATCAAAGGCACATCTTTGGTTTTCATCAAGCTTGAGTAATTCATTAATTTTGCCTTGCATTGCATCCGGATCGGAGGAGTGCTACTGCATAAACCTTGTAAACTTGGATCTTCAAATGAACCGACAATGTTACTTCCATCCCGTAGACTAGCTCAAATGGTCTCTTTCTTAGTTATTTTGTCTGCCCATAGAGCATACTTTATCTTGCTATCCCAACTTTTCTTGTTGTCCCCCACAGTCTTCTTGAGAATGGTCATCGAATTCTTGTTGCGAGACCATTTCCTTGGGGATAATAATTTGATGAGTGGGATAGGACAATGCCATAATCAAAACAAAACGTAGACAACTCTGCAGAACTAAATGCCTTGGCATTGTCAGTAGTGATCTTTGCTGGCACCCCAAAACGGGTGATGATTCTTTCTTCCAAGAAATCCATGACAACTTTATTTGTGGCCTTCTTTGTTGGTATTGCTTCAACCCATTTGGTGAAATAATCTGTAGCTGTAAGAATCCATTTATGACCATTGCTTGAATTATCCTTGAATTCATCGATAACATCAAGGCCCCATTGTTGGAAGGGTGCTTCCACTACAACTGGTTGAAGAGGGCGGGCTGCTAACTTCTGCTTCCTTGTGAAGAACTAACACGGATGGGAACTTCTTACGAACTTATGCACATCTGAAAAGATACTCAACCAATAGTAACCACCTCTTAGACTCTTCTGAGCAGTGGTCTTTATTGCATGATGTCCTCCACATAGTCCCGTATGAAATTCGTCCATCAACTTCTTTGCTTCCTTTGGGTCTATGCACTTGGGAATCAAACCATCCAGATTTCTTCATCCAAGGCCTTTGTCAATGAAACAATATTTAGAAGCCTTTAATCTTAAAGCTCTCTTCTTGTGATCCAGAAGGTGCCTTGGAGTTGTAAGGTTCTTGAGATAGAAAATGATATCTGTATACCAATCATGATGTTCCAATTCTTCAATCACTGTTGAAATCATAGGGGATGCATCATCCTGTAATCCAAGAGAAACTTCATTCCCTTCAGCTGACATCTGTGCCAAACCTCTACCTTTGACGAATTTTGTGGGCACAACTTCCAAATCATATTCTTGAATCTTTGTCACCCACTTTCCTCTAGTTCTCAAACAATCCCGTTGAGCCAAGATATCATTTATAACTAGATGGGGAACATAGGAAATTACCTTGGAATATCCAACATACGTTCTGAAATACTTCAAGGATTTGACCAAAGCATAAGCTTGCTTCTCCATAATGGGATATTTCAGTTCGACATCTTTGAGAACTTTTCTCATAAAGGCTATGGGTTGTTCTTCATTTTGATCATTCCTTTGAAGTAACACACCTGCAATTGTATTGTTAGAAGCAAAAAAAAAAAATTGAAAATTCTCGGAATAATTTGGACTTACCAATACCAAAGATTTTATAGTAGCTTCCTTTATAAGTTCGAAGTTTTTCTTACTGTCCTCATCCCATTTGAAAATTGTATCTTTCTTTAACAACTTTGTTATAGGCTTGGTGATCTCGACAAAATTTGGGATGAATCTTTAGTTGAAATTGATCTTGTCAAAAAATGATTGCAAAGCCTTCTGAGTGCGAGGTAGGGCAATTTCCTTAATTCCTTTTATCCTCTCGAGATCAACTTTTACCCCACCTTTTGTAACAATATGCCCGAGAAGCTTTCCTTCAAGAGCCCTAAATATTGACTTCTTTGGGTTCAATGAGATTCCGTACTTACACTACCTTTCAATTACATGTCTGAGATGCTCGACATGGGATTTCTTGTCCTTTGAAAACACTGTGAGGTCATCTTGATAAATCTCAATTATTTTTCCCACGAGATCTCTGAATGCATAATCCATGGCTCTTTGGAATGTAGCACTTGCGTTCATCAGACCAAAAGACATCCTCAAATACTCATAAATGCCCCAAAGTGTGGTAAATGTTGTCTTATGCCTGTCATCTTTGTTCACCAAAACTTGATTGTAACCTAAAAAACCATCCATAAAAGACAACATATCCGATCTTGTTATTCTCTGTAGCAGATTTTCCATGTTCGGCAATGGATAATTATCTTTCTCGGATGCTACATTGAGATTTATGAAGTCCACACAAAGCCTTATCTCACCGGTATTTTTTCGCGCTATCCCTAGATCGAAGAGCCAAGAAGAATGTCTTGTGGGAGTGATGATTCTTGCTTCATACAATTTCTGCAATTCTTTCTGAATAAGAGGAGCCAACTTTGGATTACTTTGTCTCTGCTTCTGTTGAAATGGCTTTGTGCCTTACTTCAAGGGCATGGTGTGTTGAATTATATCTCCCTTGTAGGCCTTCAAATCATCACAGGAGAAAGAAAAAAAATCCTTGAATTCTCTAATAAGATCTTTGATTGACTTTCTTTCCTTTCTTGATATTCCTTTGCCAATCTTTATCATTTTTGGATTCACGGTGGATCCAATATTGACTTCCTCATATTCATCGGAATTAATCATCTCTTTCTTCTCTTTATACCTGTCATGTCCGTCGAGCAAACGTTCAAGAGGTACAAGGCTTGATGGAATCTTGTTTTCCTTTATTCCTTCTTCCGAACCTTCTTCACTCCAATCGATCCAGTTCTCGGCAAATTCCTGCAAGTTGTTCTTGAATATTAAAATCTGTGCATCATCATCGAAAACTTGCCAGTGGACGAAGTTATCTGGGATTGATGGTCTGAAAATAACTTCCATTTTTCCATTCTTCATTAGATCATCACAAATCTGTAGTGTCGCAGTGGAGACGGCTATCACATCAACTCTTTCATTCAAATACCTTGGTTCAACTGTCAAAGATAATGCATCAAACCATTCCATGGCGTTCCATATTGCATTCCTGTATCTTTTCAATCTTTCATTTTGAGAAGCAAAAAGACCTTTCACATGTGAAACAACTAGGCCAGAATCACCAACAATTTTCAAAATCTTAATTCCAAGATCCTTATCTAAGTTCAAACCAAGTAAAAGTGCTTCATATTCAACGACATTGTTAGTTCCTTCAAATTCCAAACAAAAAGCATAACATGAAACATTATCTTCCGGGGAAGTGAAAACAATACCGGCACCCATACTTGCTTGGGACTTTGCCTGGTCAAAGTTCATCTTCCACATGTTGACTTTTGCCCTAGGAGCTAATTCTATTGTAAGCATGGTGTAGGATCCAAGCTCTTCTTCAAAGCAAACCAATTCATTCTCGAGGTCTCGAGGATCCTCCACATGATATTTCCTCATTGGCTCTCTATGTAAGATGATTGGCATACCTTGAAAATTTGGAATAGTGGCATATGATAAATCTATCTGAATACTACCTCCAACGTCAGCGACCCACTTTTTGGATAAAAGCATTCCCCGGGCATCAGGAACGTCTATGACCACTATGTCCATTACTAAGCACATGTCTTAATGAGTGGCCAAGAAAACTTGAAGATCCTTGATTAATCCACATGCTTTGACCTCCTTGGAGTCCATGGCACAAATATTCATGTATGGCCTTGAAGTCTTCAAACCCAAACGTTCCATCACCTTGAGAGACATCACAGTGATCGAGGCTTGGAGTCTAGCATACAATTGTGTAAGAGCAAGTCTTCCTCTATCAATGATATGAAAAAGGGTTGGTTCTTCGGATTGTTGCTTCCTTTGTGCATGTTTCGGAGAATAATAGGGGCATCTTCACTTTCATTTACAAGATGCATTGCTTGATTGGTTGTTTCAAGTCCCAAAACTTCTTTGATCTGATTCTTCATGGAGGGAATCCTTGCTAGCTTAAATATAGGAACGCGAATCTTGGCATTACTAAATCACCTTGTCACATCCAACATCATCTTGGGAGAATTGCTTGTTAAAGAATCACTTCGTGGTACCTCTGCATTGGGTTTGGTCGGCCTTGCAACTTGATTATCCTTTTTTGGAGGCTTGGAAAGCCTTCATTGATCTTGCGAAGGATTATTCTTCTTTCTTCAATAGACCATAGCTCTCGTTTCATTCTCAAACTTTTGATTTATCTATTCTGGGGAAGGCATCTTCCCAAATATTTTGACTGCACTTTCTTCCTTGTCTTCCATTGGCTACCAATTTTGATAGTCCCGTCCATCAAACAAATTGTTGCAGGGGTCTAGAGGTGCCTTACTATTCTGACCATTTGATTGGTATATTTCCAAGCTTAGTCACTTGGTTCCTGTTCGTGTTTGAATTGGTGAGCTTAAAGTTCGCCAATAATTCGACAGTCAAAATTTTGGAGATAAAATTCGGCATTAAGTTTGACATAGTAGAAAATTTGAAAAAATAAAAATATATATATAATAAAATTCAAAACTCTCATTATAAGTTTATATCATATGATAGAAATGAAAACAACATGCCAACATGATTAATCATGAAACATATATATTTTAAAAACACGTCATCTTATTCAAAATCTCAAAACATGTTTATGAAAGTTTGAAAGAAATTAAAATAGCATGCCAACATGATTAATCATGAAACACATATATTTTAAAAACACGCCATCTTGTTCAAAATCTAAAGAAAGTTTGAAACATAGCATTAAAGACATGAACATAACATAAAAAGTTTTACAAAAGTGAGCATGCAAAAAGAAAACTAGAACATGAACTCAAGTTTCATCTTGTTGTTCTTGTGGCCTACTTGTTACATAAAAGAGCTCTATGTCTTCAAGAGAACCAGGGGCAGTAATGTTGAGATTTGTACCTTGGGAGGTGTTCCCCATGTGCTTTTGTCCTCCTTAGCACATGAAGGAAGGTTTAGACACTTTGTACCTAGTACTTTTGTCTATTTTCACTTTGACTTTGGTTAAAGTGAATTTTGGTCACTTTTGGCAAAAGTGAGTATTGAATCACTTTGTGGTGATTTTGGAGACATAAGTAGAATTAGGAAACTTAACCCAAAAGTGGGTTATGATTTAGGGATGCATGGGGAGATCTCAACCTTTCATTAGATTGAATCTCAACCCTTGATCTCTAGGTTTCCTATTCTTGCCTAAAGAGGGGCAAAGGAGTCTAAGGAGGGCGCATTGTTCATGAAGAGTTTTGCTCATGGGAGGAGGAGAACTCTAGCTATGGAGATGAGGTCAGATGCATGAGGTTTTGAGGAGGAGGCCGCTAGCTTTCCCTGTGGGAGACTTGGAGCAGTTTGCTTCCATTATTTACTGGAGCTATTCTACATTTGAGGAGGGCGCATGGTCTTGGCAGGCTTATTCCTTCCTGGTAGCATATCTAGCCATCAGATTTCAGTGAGGCCAGTTGCAGAGTGAGGACATTAGCAGGAGCTTCATTCCTGTGGAGGGGTTTTCCATTCTGGCATCACAGTTGATTTCTGGAGCATTTACAGTGGTTCTGGCAGTTTTCATGAGGGGCGCACCATCCAGGGGCGCATCTGCTTGA
>ML782725.1:423745-455122 GCA_009831015.1 Picea engelmannii
AGTCCTTCCAAAATACTCCAAGAAAATCTCTAGATGAAGTGCTCCATCGCTTAATAGCAATATACCCTTTACCCTTGTTGTTATCTTTTGGGGTTACTTCGAAAGTGTTTACACCATGTTTGGGGGTGGTTTGTGAGATTTGGGGTACGTGGTGTATGACTAGCCCTTGGATGGTCCATGATGGACTTGCACATTGGAGGTGGCTGACTCAGTGGTTGCTTGACCTTAGTTCAATGCTTGTATGACATTCTTCCTTGGAGCATTGGAGATCTTCAGACAACTTGGTGACATACTGGAGGAGGGCATTGAGCCCTAGACAACATTAGGTTGCTTGGATGCTTAAATGGAGTCTTGGAGTTGACTTGGGGATGCTTGGGTTGCGACAGTGATCATGTAGGTGGAGTAGATCCAAATGAGCACATGGCCTAGGAGAGGCATTGGAACATTGGATCCCTTGGAGGAGCAATGGACCTTGGATGAGGATTGCCATTGTCTTGAAGCCTTGCTTGTGGATTGCCATCACCTTGGAGCTTGACACGTGTCACTTATAGAAGGAGCACTTCACATGTGTTAATTTGTTGATTTTCTAGAACCTAACACCCGACAATTAACTCAAAATAAAATCGCTTTATTTATTAATTGCACAACTAGGTTATCAACAAAACATTTAGCGGAAGCATAAAACAGAAACCAAACACATTTGCACAAGATATTTCGGAGTATACTACCCCTGGAAAAAGCCTCGCAGGAAAACTAGATCTGTAATGATTTTATTAATATAAAATCAGGGCTCCTGTCCTGGGATAATGGCCCTTCTGAGGAAATACAACTGCAACAATAGCCTAGCCTATTATCCAAGATCGGTCCTTCGATCTTGCTGGTTGCTACTTCCCTTGTTGCCCCCTTTGCATACTTTCGTCTGTCCCTGCCCCTACACTCTTGAGTGCTCACTCACTCTTTGTGTACCATCATCCACAAAGAGCGAATTGATCCACTCAAGTAGAGCGAATTGATCTAGTATAAGAATAGTAAGGAGAATGGCCCCATCAAGGTGTTAAGAGGCTCCCTAGAGTAGTGCTCCCTAGGTCCAAGTCAAAGGAAAGCATAAGGCTCAATTGCACCCCTAATTTTCTGAATATAGTAAGTATTCTTCATGTGGGACCCACCAAGTATCTTCTAAAAGCTGCAAAATGTATCCGAACCCTGAAAATTCAAACTCCTTAGAATGGCTTGATATTCGGCATTGATGCTAAATGCCATACTGGGTAATCCAAAAAAGTAACCACCCTTGTAAAAATAACATGCCAAAAATCGAATAAATTTTCATGGTCTCAAAATTGGCTGAAACTTGAACCATGAGTAAATCTCAATATTGGGTCCTCAAAAATGTAATACATTTGTCAATAGGACCGATTTTCTAAAAATATAAAATTTTAAAAATAACATCTTCCAAAAGATGGAATTTGCTAAAAATAGAAACTTCTCTGATTTGCCTCAAATTTGAACCATATATCCATCTCTATAAAGGGTATCCAGAGCTATGATTAGACTCAAAGAAAGATGATTTTCAAGAAACAGAAAAAGTCAAGAACATGAATTTTGAAATCAAGAAACTACAAAGGCACCTAAGTAACAAGACACGTCCCTTAGGGGGTTCGTGTCYRTATCCCAYGTGTCGGACATGTGTTTGGCACGTGTCCTAGACATGTCTGACACCAAGGCGTGCAAAAGACCCGTGGGGACTCTTAAAACATGATTTTTCTTGTTGAAGACAAAGATGTGGGATGCGTTTCCTGATGATGTGGGTTTGAACAACAGTGTTGAGTTGGCATTAGCCAACACGGATCTTAATGAATAGGTGCTAGAGCCTATCACTTTTGATGATGGTGATCCTCTTGAGGGGTCATCCTTCACACCAACATATGCAGATCTTGGAGGAGGATGGAGGAGAGAGCAGTGGAAATGGTGGTGATTTTGATGATTCTAACATGGAGGAGGACTATTGACAATGATGAGCTATGAAATTCATCCATCTACATTTCTAGTATCTCCCATGGGGACTCTTAAAACACGATTTTTCTTGATGAAGACAAATATGTTGGATGTGTTTCCTGATGATATGGGTTAGAACAATAGCATTGAGTTGTCATTAGCCAACTTAGATCTTAATGAACCAATGCTAGAGCTTATCACTTTTGATGATGGTGATCCTCTTGAGGGGTCATCCTCCACACCAACAGATGCAGATCTTGGAGGAGGATGGAGGAAAGAGCAATGGCAATGGTGGTGATTTTGATGATTCTAAAATGGAGGAGGACTACTGACAATGACGAGCTATGAGATTCTACGATTCTAGTATCTCCCTTATTTTGTATTTGCCATTGGCATTCCCATCTATAGTATCAGTGACTCAGTATCTATGTAATACATTTTGATTTTGATGACATGAAATGACTTAATGAGAAAACTGCAATTTATGGTTCTAACTTCGAAACTTCTATTTTATGACATGTGTATTAAATATTCTAGTTTCTTGTGTGTTTGATCATCATTGATGTAGTCATTAGTTGTATCAATATTTTTTAAATGTTCTACTTTCTAAAAAATTTGGATCTTTGTATCTATATTTCATTTTTGTATTTGTATTTTATATTTTTTATAATATATATAAACTTTTTAATATATATATATATATATATATAACGTGTCCCCTGTGTCAGATACTCGTCTCCACGTGTCCTCTGTGTCCCTGTGTCATGTGACTTATAAAGGAACAAATCTGACCATACCCTTTAGGAGTCTTCGACCTCCTGTACTTGCATTGGATGCTGCCATGAATCCGCAAATATGGAGCACCTACTGCTACTAAAAACCTGTCCAACTACTACCTGCTCAACTATCAACCCTGAATAAGAAAACACTGCGACCATGTGCCAAGTCTAAAAGGCACTCTCAAGCCATCAATGCTGAATGATGGACTGACCAACTAATCCATCCCATAGTGTACCCGTGGACCAACTCTAATAAGTGTCAGAAAAAGATTTTTGGAGAGCCAATCTAGGTGCTAACACTAAGCAACAATTAATACATCAAATTGCAGACATACAGTTCTGCTATCAACTCGTTTTCTGGACCTATTTATCTCAGATTTGTGATCTGATTTCTTGATCTGCCAATTCTCCCCTTGCTATCAAGCTATCAAAGCTAGTATGCCAATTAACAAACTTCTCTTGCTACATACTCTATTGCATTTCAGAACAATTCCAAAATATGAATCGAATTCTCTACAACTGATTTAAGTTCGGCCAAGTTCCTTTTCCTTGTTTGAGTCAGAGAGGCCCTAAAGAAGCACCTGTCCCATATACTATTGAAGGATTTGGAGATGATTTTTATAAAAGTCTATAAGTTTATTTATATCTCTGTCCTCAACATCTTCTTAGCTTTGGTGGTAATGTCAATTGCACAGCCTAACTCTGTTGGTTAAATTGTAACAAGGGAAAACAGTAACTATAATTTGGAAACCCTAACTGGATATCTTGTAACATAAATAGCTATGTAGTTGCTTTCCAATTCACATCTTTTATGGGAACTTGATGACCCTAAATCCAGCAACCCTCAGAAGCAATCTATCCATCCTATGTTTTTATGAATTCAGCCTCTAAAGTTTGTTCATATATGTTTAGCACGTACAAAAATATTTACTGTTAACTCATTGAATTGAAGTGTGAACAAGTTGAGTTTCTTTAAGATTTTTACATGTTGGAATCTCATCTTTATTGGACTGATTTTGGTAATCCGATGGCCGTCTTCCTAATTTATTCTTCTCTCTACATTTTCAAGAAGAGGCTTTATGCCACTCATCTGTATTTCATGTTCAAAATCAGATTAGAATGTATTTCAACAGTGTTGATTGCATTTAATCCATTAATGATTGGGAGCATAGATCATCACTAAAAGATGGGCAAAATAAAAGTCTTCTAGCTTCAATCCCTGAGAGGTTTATTCCGTGAGGAGGAAACACTCTTCATATCCTTCGATGTTACAGACAACTCTGCATTGGTCCTCCTTGAGATCTAACACCCTCGTTGGTTTTGTGAAGGTTTTGTCCTACATCTCCTTAGTGGGATTCTATATTTTTCACCTTCGATCAATACATAATGTTATTAGTTCTAAGAGATCCATGCAATAATCATTTAATAGATGGGAAAGGTTATGATGGTTGGTAGCTTGAAGGAGGGATTTTATAGAAATACCTTGTCTATAAGACAAATAAAGAAGAATCCAACAATTCACATTAAATTGGTCTCTGAAGAAAGGCTCCTTTTTATTGTAGTGATTTGACTTCTATGAATAGTTATAGTATTTACAATCACCAACATACATTTATGTAAAAGCTACTGGTGATCATAGTTAAATGGTTCTGTGGATCAATATTTTCCATATTAAGAATGAGTAGGGTCGATTTCATAATGAATGAAGATAGGCAACATGATTTTGCAATGTTATGCAGTTGCGTTCTAATACTGAATTGAACTCTGTGATTTATGGCTGATTGCTAATTTCTAAATGCAATTATACCTTTGATGACAGCTCTAGAAGAGCACTACATGCAGCCTCTAGCTGTATTAAGAAATCCCTTCATGAACTTTCACATAATAATGTGAGACCTCTAGTGGTATGGTTACTGACACACCCTCAATTGTACGGCATATCAAGCAGAAGATGAAAGAATGTGCCGAGGTGCGTAGTAGTATGTTTAATAGGTGAACATGAATGGAGATAGAAGCTTTGATTTATAAAGATGGCCATTACAAAATATGGACATTTTGTAAAATTGAGATTGGTCTTATATTATTCTTTTAAGTTTGAGAGATGGCTTATTATGTTTTCTCTTATACAGATTAAATACCTTGTCTATAAGACAAATAAAGAAGAATCCAACAATTCACATTAAATTGGTCTCTGAAGAAAGGCTCCTTTTTATTGTGGTGATTTGACTTCTATGAATAGTTGTTATAGTATTTACAATCACCAACATGCATTTATGTAAAAGCTACTGGTCACCATAGTTAAATGGTTTTCTGTGGATCAATATTTTCCATATTAAGAATGAGTAGGGTTGATTTCATAATAAATGAAGATAGGCAACAGGGTTTTTCAATGTTATGCAGTTGTGTTCTAATACTGAATTGAACTCTGTGATTTATGGCTGATTGCTAATTTCTAAATGCCATTATACCTTTGATGACAGCTCTAGAAGAGCACTACATGCAGCCTCTAGCTGTATTAAAAAATCTCTTCATGAACTTTCACATAATAATGCGAGACCTCGAGTGGTATTGGTTACTGACACGCCCTCAATTGTACGGCATATTAAAGAGCAGTTGAAAGAATATGCCGAGGTGCGTAGTTGTATGTTTGATAGGTGAACATGAATGGACATAAAAGCTTTGATTTATAAAGATGGCCAATGCAAAATATGGACATTTTGTAAAATTGAGATTGGTCTTATATTATTCTTTTAAGTTTGTGAGAGATGGCTTATTGTTTTTCTCTTATACAGATTATGCACTTTGATTACATGTCATATTCCAGTCAGAATGCTAGTGAGTTCATGAGTGCAACCTACTTTCAGGTATGTTTTTCTTTCTTTATCAAACGAGGGATTGATGAACTTGTTTAGTGGCATTCCTGCATTCAGAGCTATATGTTGTGGATTGTTTTACTTATGCTTCTAATAGTTTGATATGATTTTTGCCAATACTAGAATCATTGCAATTTTGCTTTTTGATTGGATCCTTAAGCTATTGACAAAAGAAATAAAATCAACTATACTAATTAGGAGAAAGGCGTCAAGTAGCTTCTCAAATTGTGCATTGTCAGCCTATCTGTTTATACTCATGGATATATTCATCAAATGAAATTGTCGTGATTGCTTGAGAGCAAACTTTCTTTCTGTTCAAGTAGCACAAAATTTGTTTATTTCTGATGCTTTGTTGGTTGCCTGATTCCTTGAATTATCCCTGCAATTTGTTGGTTCTAGTTTCTTGTTCATCTTCTCATAGAACTGAGGAGTTTCTCCAATCTATGCTTTGGATGCTACACCCACAACCAACAACCCATAATACAACATTATAGCTAGGTGGACTGACTGAAGAATATCTACATCCATAGAATCCACGGTCCATGTTTTACATATCGTTTAATCTTTATATTGATAGACTCTGGGATATGCCATCCCCTCAGAGATTATCCTCTCGTTGTGTCAATGCAGGTAACAGCAAGGCCTCGCTCAGGTAGTTTGCAATGACATAGTCTGTAAGATATTTATCAGGGTTCTGGCTTAGGCTTCTTTTTGTCTCTTTGACTGTCATGAATGCAACAATATAATGTCAGTGTGATACTGGAATCTGATTTCAGTCATTCCTCCACACTTTCTGCAGCCTTCTAAATTAAGAGCAAGGGACTGGGGTCCCATGCCAAGATGGGTTGCATTTGTGGACTTCTTCCTCGCATCACGGGCCACACGTGCAGTTATATCTGGAGCTCACAGGCGAGTGGGTACCACATATGCTCAGCTCATTGCTGCCATGGCAGCAGCAAACAAGCTTGGTGTGTTTGCAAATGTTTGAAGACTTTTTTATTGTCATAGTTTTCTATCTGGAGGCTTTAAGTCACATGAGTGTTCTTAATTGTTTAAAATGGTTTTTTTTCCTTTGGTTGTAGATTCTAATAGCTGTCAGATATGTTGTATGCAGATGAGACGTTGGCATATCCATTCAACTTTTCCTTCTACAGCAGCTTTCAGAGCACCCTTTTGGCAGGTGGTTTGGGCAACCAGGTAGGGTGGGGGCACGTCTGGAATCGGTTTGGAGGAAAATTGAGCTGCCATAATCAAACTGATCAATGTGCCCTCACGCCTTTACTTCCATGTGGATGGTGGGATGGACCATTGCAATCACCCATTCTCCGTGATATTCGCCGACTAAAGACTTATGGAGTTGATATGAAAGACACGGGAGAGGTTTTGAAAACTAGCCTGCTATCATTCTGTAAATCCAGGAATGTTCCGATAAAAAATATAGCTCTTCAGCTGCCTTCTTGCAAGAAAAAATGTCAGCAGTAGTGAAATTGCTTAGGAGGAGCAGATTATCCAGCCTGCATCGGTACTTAGGAGGACTTTGAGCAATTTCCTCAACTCACTGTAGACTATGATATGCATCCAGTGCAGGCTGGGTAATCTGCTCCTGTATGGGGTTGTAGCATTATATTTTTGGCATGAAATGAGAAATATCAGTTTTTTTTGTTGTTCTTGATTTACATAAACTGCTTCTCCAAATGACTTTTGAGCAGATTCTTTTAATTATTTTCCTTTTTTCAGCAAGCACGATTCCTACCGTGGATTAAATTTTGAAAGGCTTACTGCAAGATGTAGAGATGAATGCAAATTTTTTGGGCCCCATGCATTGCATTGGTAGTCTCAAGGATGCAAAGATATTTTACAATTCTGTCTAAATCTAAAATTGCTACAAAACCAGACACCCTTCACAGATTTATCATGAGGGCCATTTGTGATAATTTCACTTTCAAACTCACCATGATGGTATCTACTATCTAGTATTAATAGGATTCATTAGGTTTGTACTGTCCGAGGAGAAAATTACTGAAATCACTGTACGAGTTCAAGAATCGAGTCCTTTGGGATTAATCATTTGAAGCAAATAACCCAACCTACCATGGAGACATATCAAACATTGGGTTGGTCTCCAACTTAAGGGGAAGTGCCCTCATTTGGTGTTGAGATTCAGAAGAGAAAGGGGTTGAATGGAACCAACTTTATAAATACCCAATTCAATATAAGGTTACAAATGGGAGTCGGTTTATAAATACCCATTTCAATATAAGGTTGGTTGTGTCACAAATGAGGGTGGGGTGTATGAATACCTAACTCAATATATTACGAGAACCAAAGAAACCCTAGGTAGTGTTATGATACCGAAAACATGATCTCCATAAAGACTGAACAATATTATTATTGAACGGTACAATATTACAATGAGGGTCCTCACTCTTATAAAAAGCTTGAGACTAAAACCCTAACCCTAAGAGCTGAAAACCCTAAAAGACGAAAAGCTTAATCTTTTAACCTAAAGTCACTAAGGTGACTTTATTACATGGGCAAGCGTTATATCTCTAATACCCCATAAGGCGTATAGTGCTGAAAGATAGCAAACTAAAATCAAATACATATATTGAATGTAAAATGAACACTAAACATCAATAACATCCTTTGAAAGCTTCTTCTTTGAACATAGTTCTTGGACCAGTTTGAGCTCCATCAAGCTGCCTCATAACCCTTGTAACAATGTGGTCGCTGAGTTGAATTTCCAAGTTTCCGGATTCCACCTCCATGAATTCTCGAATCACGAATCTCTCGAAATCAATTACTGGACAACAATCCACATGCATGTTGCATAACCTCACTAGTAGATTGCAATCTGCATGCATGTTGCATAACCTCACTAGTAGACTGCAATCCACATGCATGTCTCCCAACTAGTGAGGGATCTTTCCCTAGTTCCACAATTCTGATCTAACTGGGCAACAATCCATTTTGAGTTGTTAACTGATCCCTTCTTGTTTTCAAAGCGCGAGCTTCCTAAAATGCATAAAATCCCATTTCTTCAGTAGATTTTTCACCACAGTGAGCATCTAGTGGATCTTCAATCATGGCTACACTCGCTATATGTTGTCTATCTTTGACCTTTCCCTTAAGAACATTATTGGCTCATTGTCTACAATTCCAAGCTGTATGACCCAGCGTCTTGCAATAGTGACATTCTATTTCCTCTATTTTGTGGGTGGCTATTTGAATTTTTCTCCAATTTGCACAACAATTTACTCTATGAATGATCGACAAATCTTGTTCCTCTTGACCTTTCGCTACACTGGCAGTTGCACCTTCTACTAGACAATTCGACTTGATTCCTTTATAACATCCCTCGACAGATGAGTTATTAGAAACCATGGCAGCTTATCAAATTCTCATACATCTACTTGAAATAAAAATGACAGTTCACTTCTTTCACGTAGACTCTCTATACACAAACTTGGTGGCTCTCTATACATGTCAACTGTGGCGACAATTTTTTGACCGAGACCCTCTTCAATGGATATCAATGTCACAGGTATCACTTTTATGGTGGTGTTTCCCTTTTTTTACGACGTTGGCCCTTTCAAATAATATCCCACAATTTCTCTGGCAACTCGACTCTAGTTTGCCCACAGTGGTTTGTGCTTTTACTCTATCTCTGACGACGACTCACAAGGCTCCTTTACATTTACTTTGGCAACAATTCTGTTATCTTTTCATTTAATGATCCTGTGTCTTCTCTATTGCGAAGACACCACTCTTTCTATTCATCAGAGCTTTGCTTACCCTGACAATTTTCCTTCACCTTCATGGATACCCTTTATCACTCAACAATTCCAACTTGCTTTTGCACTCTTATGTGTGATTAAAGTCCCTTAGATGCCTTCTAAGATCACAACAGTCCCTTGGCTTCTCTACTCGTGAGCAACCTTTCTTGGCCAACGACTGACCTTCCTTCTTCTTTGTGCGTGACCAACAACTCAACCCTTGACCCTCGACTCTTCTCCAATCTCTCACGTGGCCAAGCAAAATTCGATGTGCTTCCTTCCTTGGCTCTCATCTTCAAGCTTTGGCCTTTGACCAACATGGCTTTGATACCATATTATGAGGACCAAAGAAACCCTAGGTAGGGTTAGGATACCAAAAACACGATGTCCATAAAAACTGAACATTACAATATTACAATGAGGGCCCTCACTCTTATAAAGAACTTGAGAGACCAAACCCCTAACCCTAGGAGACAAAAACCCTAAAAGACGAAAAATTGTAATCTTTTAACCTAAAGTCACTAAGGTGACTTTATTACATGGGTAAGCCTTATATCTGTAATACAATATAGGGTCCGTTGTGGCCGAAATACAAGTGAGAGTGGTTTTATAAATATGCAACTCAATATAATGTTGGTCGTGGCAAAAAATGAAGATGACACCCCTATTGTCAACATCCCCTTTAAATTAGAATAGGAGGCCACTCAGAGCAGAGATCTCATCACAAAAATTACATCTCCCCTTAACATCAAACACGGGGAACATATAAAATACATTACATATTATTCCCCTTCAACACCATATCTCCCACACCAACACAATTCCATAAGCTGGTGAAGATGGTTGTTATCAGAAAATCTAGTGTAACATATGGAAGTAATTGCCACTGTCACCTAAGAAAGTACTTCCCTCGTTTTAGTGAAGGATAGAGATCCAACACAAGGGAGACTTCAACAACCTCAAAGGATCCTATAGCTAAGACAAGTCTACAATCCCCTATCTTGGTTTCTTGATTAGCTAGGTCAAGGTCAAGGTTAAGGTTAAGGGCAAGGTCAATATGAATTAGACAAAGCAAATTCATTATGCATGTGTGAGGGGAGTTGCTAAGGTAATCAATGATGTTTATTAAGCTAGAAAAGTAAATTGAATGCCCCAAAACACTAGCTATCAAAAGAAAAAACAAAGGGACTAATGAAACTTGCATGAAAGATAAGATACTTGAGCATGTAACAAGTTTACAACAACAATAATAAATCACTCCTAAAATCAACAATAATGCAATGGAAGATAATGCCAAATACTAAATAAAAACTACCAAACCATATATTAATGATTGCTTGAAAGAAAGAGCATTAAACTATGTTAATTAGATGCAATATGACAAGCCCTAATGGATGAAAATGTGATTATTACAACAATAATGATGTCAGAGGATGAATCTAGGCTAAGATGCAAGATGTTAGGCTAGAGATGATGTCTAATGAAGATGCAATGCAATTAGTCCTAAGCTAACACAAGATGTTGAGAGAGAGAGAGAGAAAGCTAAACTAGGGTTTTTTTATCACTTGCAACAATAGAAAGACTAGTGTTGTCCTAAATCCTTGGGCATATAGAGTCAATGCAACTTTTAATGGAGGCTAAAATTAAAAGAAGGCTTAAAGATTAAAACCCTAGGGTTGTACATTCACAAACCTAGGCTTAATCTTCTAGGAAAACAAACCCTAGGTGCTATATGTTAATTTTCTAATTTCGGCCTAGATAAATTATTTCCTAGTGAAATTCCTTGTTGAAAATTAAATTGCAGCGCACTGAATAATTCACGTTACTGAAATAATTAACTGAAACAAATAGAGGAAGCAAAATGGAAACTAATCTCACAATAATACATGTACACCAATTTTTTGCCCTTCAAATTCACTCTTCATTAAAATAATATCCAAGCATAAAAGGGCTCCCTTATTGGGAAAATGGTCCACAAAGAAAATACAAACAACAAAACCTAGGCTAATTTCAACTAACGAAACCCTTTGCCCCCTTGTTGTCTTTCCTTGCTACCCACTTGACTATATGACGACTTGCACGACCCCTGCCGTGGGTTGTACTATTGCTACCCACGGCCTCTACAGACTTGTACGAGCTGTGAGGTGTTGCCCGTGGGCTGTACAACCCCTGTGGTTGCTTTCTACAGACAGTCGGCCTTAGCTATGGGTTGTACGACCTCTCCGACTGCTCTTGCGCACTATACAACCCCTATAGCTAGAAAACTCCCCGACCTTTGCCTTGCTTGGTATGACCTGCTGGAAATTTCCTAGCTGTAGAAATTTTCTCCTTAGCCAAATTTATAGAGTGAAATTCCTTCTCCACTCAAATGAGTTACCGAGTCCTTGCTTGTGTGTGTCTCCTCCTATCACCTTGTCTGCCTTTTATAATCTTGAGTTGAGCCAAAACCCTAATTGCCAAAGTGGTCAATGGTTGATATTAAATATCACCTCACTTGCGACAATGGCTAAGATTAATTTAATTAAGTAAATTTACTAATGCCAAAAACTTGGACATGTCATTTAATTAACCCCCATTAATAATAAAATGACATTCACTTTAATAATTTAAATTATTATAGTGAATTTCCAAAGTTTTGAGAGATATTAATGGCGATCTCCACATGTTAGACACAAACCAATGTGGAGATGCTTGTTCGCTACAAACTTCAACAATCCTTCTTTGCGAGGAAGGTATTCTCCACCACTTCAAGTTTGTCTTTGAAGAAAACAAACTTACCCTTCACTAAGGTTTTGGTGAGAATGTCTGCAATCTGTTCATTCTATGGAGATACACTTGAGCTTGACTGCTCCTTTCTAGATCCTATCTTAGATGAAGTGATATATGATCTCAATATTCTTGGACATGTCATGGAATAATTGATTCTCTGAGATTTTGATACAACTTTGATTATCACAATATATCATCGAGGGCTCCAACTCCTGATCAGATAATCTTGTAAGCGATTTGCGAAGCCAAATAGATTCACAACTAGCCATACTTGCTGCCATATACTCTTCTTTTGCTGAATTGAGTACTACGCAAGTCTACTTCCCATTGAAAATCATGGTTGATCCCAAGTTGAAGCAACACCCCGAGGTGCTCTTCCGATCTACTGCACTCTCTTCCCAATTTGAGAGTGTATATCCTTATAGCCTCACTCCATCACCACCAGGATACCTCAGACCATACACCATGATGCCTCTTAAGTACTTGAGCACATGTTTCGCTACTACCCAATGCACCTGTCTTGGCTCCACCATGGACTAACTCAAGGTGTTCACAACAAAACATATATTTGGCCTGATGTTGACCAAATACATCAAAGAAGCAATTCGTTGTTTATACAACTTAGGATCCACCAAATATGAATTTGAAGTGACCACCTTCTTCAGATTGTTAACCATAGGTGTAGCCATCGGTTTACAGACCTTCATCTTGAATCTCCTCAGGATCTCCACTGTGTACTTCCCCTGACCAAGGAAGATCTCACCTGATCTCTACCAAACCTCTAACCCAAAGAAGTAATGCATCAACCCAATGACCTTCATCTCGAACTCATCATCCAAATCTACCTTGCACCCTGCTATAAGCTCCTTTGCACCTGCAAGAAACAAATCATCCACATACAACACCAAGATAAGTGGATCTGCCCCAAGAAGTATGAAGTAAAAGTTGGGGTCCGCCTCACTCTTGGTGAAGCCCATAATATACAAGTATCTATCAATCCTTGAATACCATGCCCTGGGTGCTTGCTTGAGGCTATGCAAGGCTTTCTTAACCCTGCACACATGAGACTCTTTCTCATGTACCTCAAATCCCTGAGGTTGCTCTATATATACTTCCTCCTCAATGATCCCATTTAGGAATGCTGTCTTCACATCCATCTGGTGAATCCTCCACCCCATCATTGAGGCAATAGATATCACATCACAAATAGAAGCATATATGGTGACTGGAGAAAACGTCTCCTTGTAGTCTACTCCCCCTCTCTGAGAGAATCCTTTCACCACAAACTTGTCCTAGAACTTCTCAATGCTGCCATTTGTAGCATGCTTGATCTTGAAAATCCACTTGGAACTCACCACAAATTTTGCCTCTGGTCTCGACACTATATCCCACACATCATTCTCCATGATGGAATTGTACTCCTCCATCATGGCATCCTGCCAAACCTACTGATCTGTTTCTTCCTCAAAGTTGGAAGGCTGAGCATCAATGATGCTACTCATAAGAACCATGTAGTTGGGAAACTTTCTCGGAGGCCTGCTCTCCCTAAATGTGCTTCTGGAAGCCTCACCATGATCCCAAGCATCCTTCAAAGTTTTCTCAAACCATATGGGTCTCCTGACAGAGCTGGAAGGAGATAACGCTTTCTCCCCACCTAAAGTCTAACTCCCTGAACTGGAAGGCTGTGAAATTTGTTCTCCCTTTGGAGGCACTTGCTTCTTGTCCTCTGCCACTCTTGGTAAATCACGAGACTTCCTGTTCGACAACACATGTATTTCAACAGAGGACGAACACCTTTAGTAGCCACTCACACAACTAGATCAAAGATCAACACACCAATGTTTTGACGTGGTAAAACCCCTACGGGGAAACATCCACGACCCCAATCAACGCGATCACTTGGTGCAGTTTATTAAGGAAAAAGAAAAATATTACAGAGAGTTTTTACAAGAGAGTTTCTCACAATCGATCATCGACAATTGACCCTCCATGCCCTTTAAATAGAGATCATGGACCAATAAGAAGTTAAGCCACAGATCAATGGTCGTTAAGATCGAGGAGAATATGAACCGTCAGATCACTCTATGTCGGGAACATATCACGACTGTCGGATTTCCTAACTACAAATGCATACTAATGTATACTAAAGAAACACACTTTTACCTAACGACAAATTAAACTAAGTAGATCTTAACTAACTCCTAAGTGTCTAAATATCCTAATATCCTCCCTTAAGAACAACTTGGGATATGATTGAAGGACTTACAATATTGACACAATAGGAGAAGGAAGGAGGCATTAGAGTCTATCCCCCCTTGATGACAACTTCCTGAACTCCTAACATAGATTGAAATTTGGAAAACTTCGCTTCTGTAAGAGACTTTGTGAAAATATCTGCAACTTGATCTTCTGTAGGGCAAAAGAGCACTTCAATAACTTGATCATGAATGAGCTTTCTTATGAAGTGCATGTGTAGCTCGATGTGTAATTTGCGCTGATGTTTAACTGGGTCTTTGGCGAGCTTGATGGCACTCTGATTGTCGCACCAAAGGCTGGTCGGATCATGCTGCTGGAATCCAAACTCTTAAAGGATCTGTAAAAGCCACAAGGCTTCTTGACTTGCATTTATCGCTGCTTGATATTCTGCTTTTGCTGAAGAAAGTGCAATAGCCTGTTGTTTCTTACAGGCCCAAGTGACAAATTCTGAACCAAGGCTGAAAACATAACCTGCAGTAGACTTTTATCATCAGGGTCTCCGACAAAATCTGAATCAGTGAAACCAATCAATAAAGGAGTCCCCCCTGAACTGTAATATATCCCGAACTGAACTGTACCACATACATAGAAAAGTATCATTTTAGCTACTTTCCAATGGATTTCATGGGGTGTTTGCATATACCGAGCAACAAGACCAACAACAAAGGAAAGATTAGGACAAATATGAGTCAAGTATAAGAGGCTACCAACTAACTGACGGTACATGGTGGCATCAAATTCGGGAGAAGTACAGGTGGAAGTAAGCTTGACTCCAGACTGGAAGGGAGAAGGGGCTGGTTTACAATCGTCCATGTGAAAGCGACGACGAAGGTCACAAGCATACTTAGACTCGAAAATAAAAATTCCTTCATTGGTTTGCAAAACTTGGAGGCCAAGGAAATAGTGCAAAAATCCTAAGTCTACCATTTCAAATTTCTTCTTAAGTCTAGTTTTCACATGGTTTAAAAGTTTTGAGTCACTACCAGTAAGGATAAGGTCATCAACATAAAGGACAAGGATGATGAGATGGCTTCCTACTTTCTTGGTATAAACATTAGGATCATAATGACATCTAGTGAATCCGGTTTCAATAACAAACCTGTCCATTTTTGGCATACCAATCTCGAGGAGCTTGCTTAAGACCATAAAGAGATTTTTTAAGGCGACAAACAAGGATAGAGTCATTTTGGACATAGCCAGGAGGTTGTTCCATGTAGATTTCTTCTTGCAAATATCCATGCAAGAAGGCGGATTTAACATCCATCTGATGGACCTCCCATTTATGTGACGCAGCAAGGGAAAGAACAAGGCAGATGAAATTCATTTTGGCTACAGGGGCAAAGGTTTCATTATAGTCAATTCCTTCAACTTGGAAAAATCCTTTGGCTACTAACCGAGCTTTGTGTCTTTCAACACTTCCATCTGATGCATAATTAGTTTTGTAGACCCATTTACATCTGACAAGTTTTCTTTCTTTTGGAAGAGGTACAAGTTCCCAAGTATCGTTTTCCATTAAAGACTGATACTCTTCATTCATTGCTGTATCCCAATCTGGATGACCTGAAGCTTCTGCAAATGTCTCTAGATCACGAGTCTCTGAAACTTGAGTCAAAAGAGAAGAGGCTCGCTGGAACTGTGAACGTGTCCGACGCTGATCTGAAGGATCACCGACAAGATCACCGACTGCTTCTCGTGTTGAACAAACCCATCTAGGAAGTGGAGGAGCTGGTGATGGTTCAGGTTCAAAGGACTCATCTGGAGGAAGGTGAGCAGGCGGAGGTGGATTTTCATCCTCATTGTCATCATCTGAAGAAGAAACCAGAATAGGAACAAAAGAAGGCACAAACGCCGAAGATGGCTCGCAGGCCGAAGAAGGCACAATCGCCGAATTAGGCTCGCAGGCCAATAGATTTTCATGAAATTTAACATCTCTTCTAATAATAATTTCATTACAATGTGGTTGAAGAAGTCTATAACCTTTGACATCTTCAGAATAACCAACAAATATGCACTTCTCACTTTTAGGCCGCAAAGCTTTCCTTTTCTCATCAGGAATGTGAGCCCATGCTATACTTCCAAATACACAAAAGTGACTTACATCTGGTATAATTTTAGTCCAAGATTCTTCTGGTGTTATAATTTTAAGAGCCTTTGTGGGAGTGCGATTTACTATGTAATTTTCACAGTTGATGGCTTCCGCCCAATACTTTGGATTTAATCTCTTAGATTGGATCATACAATTATCCATTTCTTTTAATGTGCGGTTCTTTCTCTCAACAACACCATTTTATTGTTGTGTATATGGAACAATGTGTTTCATTTTGATGCTCTGTGTAGTGCAATAACTTGTAAAATTATTGTTCACATATTTGCCTCCATTATTTGTTCTTAACCTTTGAATTTGATGTCCAGATTACTTTTCTACAAGGGCCTTGTAGGCCAAAAACTTGTCAAACACTTCGCTCTTAAGTTTTAAGAAGTAAACCCAAGTACGTCTGGAAAATTCATCAATGAAAGTTAAGAAATACTCACACCTAGAAAAAAAGAGTAGAAAGTGGACCACACAAATCACTAAGAACAAGCTGCAAAGGGCCCGAGACGTGCCAAGAGGCACGTTTGTGAAAACTATCCTGATGATGTTTTCCGAGAACCCAACTAGCACAAACACCATCTCTGGATGAAACATGAGGACGACTAGTCACCATTTGTTGATTACATAGTTTCCACAATGAGCGATAGTTTAGATGACCAAACCGTTCATGCCAATGTTTGCTCATCGCTACGAGCAACAAAAAATGATGAAAAAGATGATGACCTAAAGTTGTCAAACTTGTACAACCTGGTAATATCATCAACAATTCCAGTTGCAAGAACATGCTTATGATCTTTTAGATCCTTGATTACAACTTAGTGAGGTGAAAACTCTACGGTTTTACCTTCACCTGAATGAGTGATTTGATATACTGATAGAAGGTTACAAGAAAGACTTGGAATACATAATACATCATTGAAATGACCATTATTTACTTGAATTGTTCCAGATCCCACAACACTAAGATATCTATCATCACCAACAAATATTTTCTTGGTGTTACATTCATTTAGAGAAGAAAATATGTCTTTATCCTTATCCATATGATAAGATGCTCCATAATCGATAAGCCACTCATAAGAAGAAGAAGTAGAAGTTGTATTGAAGGAGAAACAAGAAGCAGAAAGTGCATGCCCATGAGAAGAAGAAGAAGAAGTAGAATCAATACTGATGTTGTGCTTCTTCATTGTTGCTTCTAAAGATGCCATCTTCTTGAAACATTTGGACTCATCATGACCATCTTTATCACAAAATTTGCAATGTCTGTTAGTCTTCTTTATTTATATTTTTCTCATTTGTCACCATTAGGAGCTGAAGCCGTTTGAGTGGATTTGAGACCCTTATGTTGCTTGTTATTGTAGAGAGGATGTTGCTTCTTGGGATTCTTGGGTTTATCTTTCTACTGGGAAACTAAGGCTTTGTTGGAAGTACTTGCAGTGCTGATCACTCCAAGTTGTACAAGTTTATCTTCCTCTCTAATCAAAACAACACAAAATGACTCAAGAGTGGGTTTTTGATAATCTTTCCCTAGAGTCTCTCTCATGGCATAAAAGGTAGATACAAACACAAAATATGCACTACCTAGCTTAGACAAAATAAGATAGATGCAACGCTTTTCCTCCATCTTTATCTCACATTCTTCACATGAAATTCCGAGTGTTTTAAACTTAGATAGATAGTATCCAATGCAAGAAAAGTCACTTGGACTTAAAGTCAGTACTTGATTTTCTAACTATTGTGCTCAAACAATATTGAGTTTACCAAACATAGATTCAATATTTTCCCAAGCTTCATCGGGGTCATCAATTTCTTTAAGGTGGAACCTTAAATTAGGAGAGATAGACATTCCGATTAGTTCACATGCTTCGTCACTCCTATTAGCCCATTTGACTTTCTTATCGTCATCGGGTTCTTTTTCCTTTCCCAAGGTAATCCGATACAAGCCTTTACTTCTTAATAAATCCTCCATATGAGATTTCTATTGGAAGTAGTTGGTGTTGGTAAGCAAAATATTACTGGAATAAACCATATTAAATATGTATATAATATGGATTTAAAAACTGAAACTGATTATATGGATGAAAATATCTTGAAAAATTAGGCGGTTTAAAAAAAAACGGCACTAAAAACGAATTTCGGATGTAAAAGTTATGCCTTTAAAAAAAAAGCATAAACGGTAACCAAATGACCACGTGGTGGTGTAAGTTGTTTTATGAAGTGACCTACTTTTATAAAGAGAAGTGGGGATCACTTTTACAATGAAGTTATTTTATAAAATAAAAGATGCATGCAAAATACATAACTATAAAATAAAATATTAAAGCTACTTATAGTGATTCACTTTTATAACTGAAGAGAAATACACTTTACAATTGAGCATGAACTCTTTAAAAAAAAGTAACAAAAAGAGAGACTTGAACTCAAGACCTCTTATTTAATAAGACAACTTTTAACTAAATGGTCTAACAAAACATATTGTGTTGTTGTTGTTTAACAAGAGGATTGGGGCGTTGTTGTTGTTTTTTAGCAATATGATTGGGGGTGTTGTTGTTTTTGTTGAAGACGACCTTATAGAGCATGCAAAAAAGAAAAACTCTTTTCACATAAGAAATTTTTTTCGCTTCTCGATGACAACATGGGTTAGATCTCGGTTAGCTTACCCAGAAAATGCACATTTTCCTATCTGTTTTTTATTTTTCGATATCGCACAAGGCACAGGGAAAAGAGAATACACATATATAAAAGAGTAGCAACCCAAAAACAAATAATATAAAACTGAAATAAAACCAAAATAATACTCTGCAAAAATTTAAAAATGGCGTATTCAAGCTTTATACCTCCAAATCTGACTGAAATGGCCGTATCTTGGGCAAACAGAAACATTTTCGAGTGAAAAGAAAAGTGTTCCTGATTGAAACGAGCGCTCCAAGTGTAATGGAACAATCCTCTTAGCCCAAAAATGTACGCAAATGGAAGAAAATGGAGATGAGGAAACTCGGCTTCACGATCTCGATCTACAACATGAGCAAGTCTTCAAACAGACTCTGATACCATGTTCGAAAACATAGGTATTCCAACAGAGGACAAACACCTTCAATAACCACTCACACAACCATATCAAAGATCAACACATCGATTTTTTGACGTGGTAAAACCCCTTCAAGGAAACATCTATGGCCCCAGCCAATGCAACCACTTGGAGCAGTTTATTAATGCAAAAGAAAAATATTACAAAGAGTTTTTACAAGAGAGTTTCTCACATTCGATCATCTAAAAATGACCCTCCATGCTCTTTAAATAGAGATCATGGACCAATCATGTGTTAAACCACATATCAATGGCCGTTAAGATCGAAGAGAATATGAACCGTCGGATCACTCTATGTCGAGAACATATCGTGACCGTTGGATTTCCTAACTACAAATGCATACGAATGCATACTAAGGAAACACACTTTTACCTAATGAAAAATTAGACCAAGTAGATATTAACTAACTCCTAAGTGTCTAAATATCCTAACACTTCCTAGATGCCAAGTTATCCTTGAACTTAACATCTTATCTCACCATTGTCTTTCGTTGTGATAGAATGAATATCCTGTAATCCTTTGAGGTCTCACTATAACCCACAAAAAATACCCTTTTCACATGAATACTTCGGCTTCATCCTCTTCTCCACAGGGACATGGATGTAAACTGGACAACCAAAGATCCTGAAATGCCCAATCTTTGGATTCACTCCTGTGAATTCCTCCTCAGGAGTCTTGTCCCCCAAATCCTGTGAGAATTCATGTTCTGCAAATACACTATTGTGTTACATGCCTTTGCCCAAAAAAACATGGGCAAAACCTGATCCTGAATCATAGCCTTTGTAGAATTGATGATGGACCGATTCTTTCTCTCTGTAACCCCATTCTATTGAGGTTTGTATGAGACTGTTAACTCCCTTTTGATCCTTGCCTCCTTTCCAAAATCCTTGAAGTAATTGGAGGTGTACTCACCTCCATTGTTCAACCTTAAGACCTTTATTTTCTTACCTATCTAGTTCTCCACCTAGGCCTTGAACTCTTGGAAAGACCTCATCCTTGGTCTTCATAAAGAAGATCCAAGTTTTCCTGGAGAAATCATCAATGAATGTCACATAGTATGAAAATCCTTGCATTGATGCTACTGACATTGGTCCACACACATCTCAATGAATAAGATCCAAGATTCCCTTGGACTTACTCACACTGCTTGGAAAATAATCCTTTACATTCTTTCCAAGTGCACACCGTCTGCATACACCCTGCTGCTTAAAACTGAAATCTGGGAGACCAGTGACAATCTCCCTCAGAATCGACAATGCCCTATAATGTAGGTGTCCCATCCTCCTATGCCATAACTCACACAGGTTGTCATTGTCATGTACCAAGGCCTGAATAGGCTTCCTCTGCAACCTATACAGGTTGCCCTCTCTGACCCCAATAACCACTATTGTGTCAGGGCTAGCTCCCTCTGGACATATGAGTACTTGCCCCTTCTGAATGATAACGAAAAAACCCTTGTTCTCCATAACCGAGACTAAGATAAAGTTCTTCTTCAGTCCTGGTACATAAAGCACATCCTGAGCATCAAACGAATTTCCCGAATCAAGTTGGAACAAGACTATTCTCTCTCCCTTCATCGCATACTTGGCGTCATCACCAAGCTCCACATGGATCCTCGAGTTTGCGTTCATAATATTGTTGAAAACTCTCGTGCTTCCATCATGCGACACAATGCACCATTGTCTAAGTACCAAGCACTCTTAACAACTGTGCTGGTGGAAGGAAGGAAACTAGTGAGAAGTCACTCTCAAACTTCGCAACAAACTTACTCAACTGAGTCTCTACAAATGTTGCTACCTGCTGCAATTTTATTTTCCCTTCCTTCTTCTTCGGACACACAGATGCATAATGCCCACTCTTGTGGCATGCGAAGTAGTTGAATTTACTAGAGTCCTTCTTCTTCCCTAACTATGAGGTTTCCCCCTCATTGTCACCCTTTTTGTTGGAACCCTTTCCTTTGTCATTTCTTGTATGACTGACAAGGGCCAAGTTCTCATCACTACCTCCTTGTTTGCTTTGGACTCCTACCGAGTCTCTTCCTCGATGCAATAATCCAAAAGCCTCTTCCAATCTCGAAGCTTCTCCTGAGCATAGATCCCTTTGAAAAATGGTTCTCAAGACTTGGTGAACCCATTCAATGCCACATTAACAAGTTCCATGTTATCCATTTTCTCCCGAATGGCTGCAAGTTGATCATGTGTTTGGGTGATCCTCATGAAGTCGCTGGTAACATTTTCAGATCTTTCTATCTGGATAGATCCGAGCTTGTTTCTCAATATCATATTCTCATTCAAGTTGTCGTCGCTCTGGAATAAATCCACTAGAGCCTTGAAGATCTCTCTAGAAAATTGCTTCTCTGCCACGTGAGGGATCAAGTGATCCTTCACGACGTCCATGATTACTATCCGAGATTTGATTTCCTTTTCATGAGTTTCCAATTGAGTTGCATCTGTAAGTGGAGGAATAACCTTCTCAATGATCTCCCAAAGGTCATGCTCCTTGAAAATCAAAGTAACCCTTGCTGTCCAAGAGAGAATATTTGATGCTCCATCCAACCAGTCTTCGAACCTCAGATTGGTTGCTACCATTTCTAGATTTGATCAAACTTCCACAGAAATTACCCTGCTGATTTATAGATCTACAAAAATATTCTGAAATCAACTTCCCTTTAGAATGTGGGCTTTGATATCATGTTAATTTTCTAATTCCGTCCTAGACAAATTAAATTAAATTTTCATGTGAATTTTCTTGTTGAAAATTAAATTGTAGTTCGCTAAATAATTTACATTCTTGAAATAATTAACTAAAACAAATAGTGGAAGCAAAATGAAAACCAATCTCACAATGACACATGCACATCAAATTTCTTCCCTTCAAATTCGCTCTTCATTAAAATAATATCCACACATACAAGGGCTCCCTTACAGGGAAAATGGCCCACAAAGAAAATAAAAACACAGCAAAACCTGGGATGATTTCAACTAACAAAACCCTCTGCCCCCTTGCTGTATGTTCCTGCTACCCATCTGGATGTATGGCGACATGTACAACCCATCTGTACATTGTATGAATCCTCCCGTAGGCTATACAACCTGCCACACATTTTAAGACTGCTACTCGTGACCTGTATAGACTTGTATGGGATGTACAACCCCTGTGGTTTCTTGCTGCAAGTTGTATGACCTTAGCCATGGGATGTACAACTTCTATGGCTTCTCTTGCAGGATGTACAACCCCTCCATAAAACTCCTTGATCTTCACCTTGCTTTCTACGTCCTGCTGGAAATTTCCTAGCTACAAAAATTTTCTCAGCGAAATTTGCAGAGTGAAAGTCCTCCACTCAAATGAGTCAATGACTCTTTGATTTTGTGTGTCCCCCCCCTCTCACCTTCACTGCATTTTATAATCTTGAGTTGAGACAAAACCTTAACCTTCATGGTGATCAATGGTTGAGATTAAATCTCACCTCACTTGAGATCAATGGCCAAGTTTCATTTAATTAATTAAATTTTCGAATGCCAAAAACTTAAGAATTTCATTTAATTAACTTCCATTAATATAAAATGACATTCACTTTAATAATTTAAATTATTAAAGTGAATTTCCAAAGTTCTGAGAGGTATTATTGATGATATCCACATGTTAGACACAAACCGATGTGGAGATATTTGTTTGAGCTACAAACTTCAACACCGTCCTATGTCTTCTAAGGCGTCTAACAAGAGATCGAGGTAGAAACAAGGTCAAACCCTAGAATTGTACAATCACAAGCTCTAGAATTCTACCAATAAAGACAAGTTTAGGGGGATATACAATCACAATCCCCAAATTTGACCTTATATGCTTAAACAAGCTTAATATGAATGATTAACAAGGAAGGGGATGCACAATTACAATCCTTTTAGGGTTTCAAACAATATTATCCAAGTGAAACAAGGTAACATGCAACTTATCAACCACCATATAGAGAATATACTTAAAACACCATGAACAGACATAAATACTTGGAAATAACACTTACTATACCAAATCACTATGCATGATGAAACCCTAATTCATGAACCATCCTCCAAAAACAAGACAAAGCATCCACAAGATTATTTTCCAAGTGGTGCACATAAGTACTCCATAATGAAAAAATAAGATAATAAGACAAGAGGAGTGATTCTCCACAAGTGTTAGTTATGATTTGACAATGAGGGAGTGCTAGCTTTCTTATATGACCAACCTTAGCGCTTCAACCTTCAAAATCCCCTAAAAACATAAAAATCTATGATACAAGGTGAATAGGTCAAGGCCAACCCCCAAAATAGCCTCCAACATAAAGATAAAATGAAAACACATCAAAATGTCCCCTCAAAAATGACACGTGTGAGTATGAGAGCCTCCAAAGGCTATGATGTCATGCTCTAGAAGAGTAAAGGTGCCTCCAAAGGTCACATCTCTCCATCAAATGGTGCAATCATCATTAAGGGTCACATCTCTCACCCCAAAAGTCATGTCTCATCACCATCAAGTGCCAACTCATCATAAAAAATGATGTCCACATGCTAGGTCTGCCCACCAAGCATCAAATCACAACATAATCATCACAAATGAAATGACTAAGGGCTAGGGTGTGACATCATAGGTGAAGAGAGTTCCATGACCTTTCGAAAGAGGTGTGACCATCTCCAAATGCAACATCATCAAATCAAACCCTAATATGATTAGGGGTGCATTGTCCAACTTGTGGGGATTTTTTCCCTCTCAATTGTACATCATGATGTATATGCAATGTCCAAGGTATCTGCCCATCTTCCAAGGTACAAGAGGTGTGGGGAGGTTCCCCAGGGCATGTCCAATCATCATATTGCCCAACACTCTGTATACAAAATGCAACGTCCTCTGTATAGTGCACAATGTCCTGGGTATCATGATAAAAACGTCCTCCAAAGGACCATGTCAAGACTGCATCATGATCAAACAAGGTCCATAGAATCAAGTAAGACCAACAACTACAAGATACAAGAGCCATTATAATCATACAAAGCAAGCCACCAATTAAGACAAGAACCATGTAAGAAATTCACATTGGGTATCTTCTTCAAACTTCACAATATCTTAAGACTTTATGCAATTTTCCAAGTTTGGGTAYGGGAGGACCATCAAACACCCTATYAGGTGTGCCAGTGCATAGGTARAGGGATAGTTTCCARGAAATCCATCAAAGTGTAAGTATAATGAATGAGGTGACATTGGGCTTACTTCATGGTCATGGAGTCATTGACATGTAAGGTAACTGTGCTCCATCCATCTTCATGAGTGCCTTTGTAGAGGGAGCACTTGTTGCTTGAGATACCCTTTCCTCGACAATGTGTGTATTCCAAACCCCTTTCTTGCCTTTTGATATTCTTTTATTGCTTTTGCAGGTCCCCTTTTCATGTTTCAAGCATTCATTATTTTTTGTATCGGGATTAAGTCCTTTTAATTGATATGCATTCAATGCATTAGRACTAGGGGCGATYGCTTCATAGCKAGGGRGAAGAGCTCTAGATRACCATTTTCTTTTGACTTAACCATTTATTATACCATTATTTCTTCTTTATTTTATAACATGCTTTCTTTTCATTTTTTATAACAATTTCATCGACCTCGACATTCTATCCCTTCTTCTCATAGGAGAATGAACCATGGGCCCTTTTGGGGTACATGTAATAACCATTACAAAAATATAGGACAATGTGAGGAGTCAATATGAAAAGTGTAAAGTTTGGAGGGGAGCGATACGTTACCCCTATCAAGGCCTCCCAATAGTACCCCTATTTCCCAAGAGTGACAACACACACGAATGATGGCCACCGAGGTGAAACAAGGTAAAAAACATAACTTCCAAGCTCATGATTTGTTATCTGACTTCAACCCATGATACTCACTTAAATTCCTAATGCATTAAATGTGACATTTTATATGAAACAATGACTAGTGTGCTCCTCATGTGTGTTGGACCACCACCATCAGATGAACCATGTTGATCAAGTGAAATGAGCTAAGTTGGATGAAAAGGGAAGCATATGAGGGGTTGTTGTCTATGGATAATACTGATCATCGTCATCATCAAGATCATTGTCTTCATTGCGGGCAATGAGACATGATCTCCTCTAGTTACCCCTAGGTGAGAGGGGGTTAACATTTGGCTCCAAATGGGAACATTTTCTTAGCATAGAGTGCATGATAATCTCAACATCTCTGGTACTCCAAGACCTGTAACCTGCATCACTCTAAAAATCCTGCTACATTCTAACATAACACTATTAGTGACAAATAATAGGGGGATGTTATCTACCCTGGTTTATGAAAAATATAAAACCAATGTGAGAAAGAAAAAAATTTCATTTTCATCAATATATCATATTTTTTATAATATATATATGCTAAGATAACATGGATGCATCAATCAATCAATAAACAACATGAACAAAGGAAAATAAGCAACCAAATGTAGGAACACAAGATGACCTAATACTAACCTATTCTATTCTAAACCTAAGAAGTCATGTTCTTTCCGCATAATAGGGCTTGAGGGATCCATTAACATGTAACAATAGTTTCCTTCCGTCAGGTGTGGTCAAATAATAGGAGTTAGTTCCAGATTTCTTTTCGATCTGGTAGGGGCCAAGCCATAAGCTATCAAACTTCTTGTGCATACCTGACTTCTCTTTTCTTGTACCACATAAGTACAAGGTCACTGTATTCAAAATTCATTTGTTTTTCTTTACGATCAAACTATCCCTTGATATTGTCTTGATTCCTTTCCATTTGATCAAAAGCACACCTCCTAGACTCATCCAACTCTATAAGTTGATCAATTCTTCCTTGTAATGCCTCCTTATCGGTTCCAAATTGTTGTGCAAACTGAAGGATGGGTATTTGGAGGTTGATGGACAACTTTGCTCCCAATCCATATTGTAACTTAATTGGGGTTTTTTTGTGTGGAAGTCTTAGTCATAATACGGTTTTCCCATAGAGCATACTTAATCTTACTATCCCAAACCTTCTTATTTTCACCTATTGACAATGTTCACTAGATTCTTATTGTTAGATTTTGCCAATCGGATAATAATTGGATGAAGGAGATATGAAAATCCCATATTTGAAGCAAAATTATGCTAAAGCCAAAGAGCTAAAAGCCTTTGCGTTATCAGTAGTGATCTTAGCAGGGGAACCATACCTTGTAATTATTCTATCTTCAAGAAAATTCATCATGACTTCCTCGGTCACCTTTTTCTGTTGGGATAGCTTCTACCCATGCCAAAACGTAAGACAACACTATATAATTAGTATAATTCTTGAAATGATTTGTGGATGTAAACAACAGTTCAAGGTCATCTTATTTCATCTTAATTATTAACGAACATAGTAAAATACTTACTACATTTATTAAGTCAATTCAGTTGGGACGACATACAACAGTTATAAAACACCATGTTTTTGTGTCACGTGAAAATCTATCCATCCAGTGTATCAAATAGAGTGACATCATCCCAACTGGATTGACTTAATACATGCAAAAAGTGTTTTCCTTTGTCCGTTAATAATTAAGATGAAATAAGATGACCTTGGACTATTGTTTACATTCGTGAATCATTCCAAGAATTCTATTAATTATATTATCGAAATTGGCATAGAGAAAATCAACAATCGAAGTTATTCAGGTTAAAACTCTGATGATGATTTCAAGAGATATTACGTTGAGCGATCTTATAAGTATGAGATAACACATGGTAAACATACACGCCCATGCATGAACTAGAAAATAAATATATGAAGGCTCGACACATTCAGATTACAACATTAATCTTATCAAGACTAACTTAGAATGCAAATACTTTTCAAAAATATTTTCTCTACAATTCAATAATAACGCACAACAGTTGTAAAAGTTTTATCTACAATTAAAATTTAAATGAAGCACAATAGCATATCTATTATAAAAATGTACATACATTTCAAGAACATTTTCTCTGCATTTCAAATAGTAACACAAGGAAGTTATAAACGTTATATCTATAATTAAATATGTAAACAAAGGCAATAGATTATCCATTATATTCACGTGTATTAACATTTAATATACAAAGTGAGAGGATCCCACCTCTTCACACACTTCAATGCCCAATTCATAATAATAATGCTCAAAGGTATACAGTCATTACGATGACCATCCAACAATAGGGTAGAATCCTCTCTCTTGACCCAAGACCTTTTTTTTATATCCTCCTCCTGTGCACAAGAATTTATCTAATAAATTTAAAATAAATTATTTCCCTCATTCACTTTCCTTAAACACTTAAAATTATTGCTTTTGTTCAAGATTTCCCTGCTTTTCTAGTCTTATATATTTTCTTCTAGATGTTTCCCAGTTTTTCTTATCTTTTAGATTTCCCCTGAGATGTTTCCCTGCTTTTCTTGTCTTTTAGATTTTCCTCTAGATGTTTCCCTACTTTTCTTGTCTTCTAGATTTTTTCCTAGATGTTTCCTTGCTTTACTTGTCTTTTAGATTTTCCTCTAGATGTTTCCCTGCTCTTATTAAGTGAATATTTTTACCATCTTGTTAACTTAAATGTCCGTTCACTTAACTCAACTAGCCCACCTTTTTATTTAGCTATTTACTCAATGAGTTAGGATTCTCCCCAATTAATCTCCTTATGTAATTGTTTCCCATGAAATTAATATTTACTATTTATTTATTCACTTTAATAAATATCATGCACATTTTTAGTTTCCTTAAAAGTGTTCATTTTTCTTTATTTAATTATATTTTGCTTGAAATCTAACTTCCAATTACCCACAAATTCTTAGAATAATTTAATTGTTTCTTTAAACATCTAACCCCTTCCAATAAAAGTTGATTTGCAAAATTTTCTAGAATGACTCTATCCATTTATTTTATCACTTTACCCTTAGTTTAACTTACATGTTTCATTTTATATTAGAAGTTTGATTTGAAACAAATGCTAAGGGTGCCATGAATGCCATGCCTTTTAGGATTTACTTATGTACTCCAAGGGTGTCATGCGTCATGCCCTTTAAGTGCTTTGACCTTGAACATTGAGAATATGGAACAACTGGCGGAGATCCTATTACTTTTGTAGTTGCCCCTATTACGAGACTATTGGACTTTAAGGAATAAGGCCTCCACCTTATTGCATTCCATTCAATATACCTCACGAGTGATTGAGACTCAGTCTACCCTCACAACATCGTGCAACCCTCTGAGCAAGAGTGTCCCTCACTCTTCAACTCTGACCACGGTGGGAGTGTTTGTGAGTGGAATCATAGACGTTGTTCCACCCCTCCTTTTATGTTGGTATAGTTCCGTATAGCCCCGCTACTCGTTTTGTGAGTCAGATCGGAAAATTTGATCCTTGTGCTTGCATCCACTAAACAAGTTTTTTATCAGTAATGTTCATAATCAATTTAAATCATTTATTCAAAATTTCATCAATGCATTTACTCTCTGACTCAATCCAGAATCCCAGGGTCTTGTTGACGATACGAACGTAACCCATACATTGAGCTTCATGTACACTCATGAACTCATTAGTAATATCTCTACAAAATCATTATCATCCATAAATTTTATTCAACAAGATATAATGCATGATTAATCAATTTTGCAGTTTGATATTTTAAGCAATTCATAATAAATCTACCACTCATTAAAGTATTAATTTACTGGGTCGTTTGAGAGCAAACACCCTCAAAGAATAAGTTTGTTGTAAAAAAATAGTTAGGTGAAGCAAGGCATTACACCCGGGGGGATTTCCTAATTGTATCACTAGCATTAACACTTGGTATGGGTTACATGTGTCTGAGAAGAAGGAATAGAAGAATATGACGAGTATGGGTGGTTTGAGCCATTTTAACAAGTGGTGCTCCAACTGGTTTCCATCATATGCTATCCTTTCATCTCCCTAGACACCTATCATTGGCCCTGGCTAGAAAAATGGGATTGCTTCTACCCTTGCCTCATTGGATTTTCTTGTCACTCATGAGCCTTTTGTTTGTATATGCCTTGGTTTAATTTGGCTTGTGCTTGTTGTTTTACCCATGCTCCTAGTTTCCCCTCTTCTGCTAAAGGTTAAGAGTATTGAATTCCATAGGGTGTCTAAAATTAAAGGGTCTCCCTATCTTCTTAGTCATTGGTTGGTGGAATTTGAGGGGTGGAGGTTCACCTAGTTTTTTTCTCTATCCCACCCGCTCAAAGCTTCTATTCATGTTGGTTGTTACCTTTACTTGGTGGTGACTTGTTGTGACTCAAGGATGCAAGGTGTGGGTCGTTTAGGATTTGGGGCGGGACAATATACTACTCTTGCGGCTATGAACTTGGGAAACAAAGATGGGGGATATACCTGAGAATGAGACCCTCGAATCTAGTCGACGTGTTTCACAATGGACATGAAAGGCCAAGGATTCAATCAATAGGAGGTCCAAGCCTACCTTTCGAGGCACTAGTGTGAAAAAGGTAGCTCTGCAGGCCCAAAAACACTACCATAAGAACACGCCTCAATACATTCAACAAGTATTTGATGGATTGATGGACTTTGTTAAACAAAAATACAATCAGATTCCCAGGAAACAAATCGAAGTTGAATTCCAGGACTGGGTCTTGAACTCGAGATTCTCCAGGTATCAAGACACTAAAGTATTTGGGGTTGTGGAATTTTATTGGATAGCTAAGATTCTAATTCCCACCACATTGGATAATCAAGAGCACCAGAAGCTTGAAACCCATGACATATTGTGAAGATTAGAAGCAAAGTTCACAATGGTATGTCGAGTTGTCTTTGGTCCAAGTTTTAAGATGTTTAACTGGGATTCAAAGACAAAGGAAGGAATGGTGGAGGTTGTGAGAACCTATTATTCAAATGGGACTAACTCCAATCCGACCATAAACTCTTGGGAAAATTCAAAGGGGCCACAACCCCAACTTATCTAGGCCCCTCTGAACCCTTTTCATCTTAATTATGTTGTATATCAAGTTTGATATGTCCACCCTTTTCATCTTAATTATGTTGTATATCAAGTTTGATATGTCTCTAACTAGCTATATGGTTTATTTTAATATGTATGTTTGATATAGTTTCAAAGCACGATATATCTATATTATAGTTTCAAAGAAATGTATGGTGATGTCATGTTATAGTTTCATAAGATTATATATGCATGATATACGCCATCACGTGAAAACTTTGCAAAGGTGTTTGAGATATGATTCCCTTTTTGACAAATCTTAGATTGCCCTCTATATGTATAGTTTTTTATACAATATTAATAGATGAGTAGAACAACTTACCAAAAAGAATTTAAACTTTAAAAACTAATATAAAATTAAAAGAAAAAAAAAACTTAATTATATATTAGAAAAAAACACAAAACAAAAAAAATTGAAAAAATAAAAAAAAAAATAAAAAAAAAAATGAAAAAATAAAAAATTGAAAAATCATTAAAGAATTTAAAAAATTAAAAACAATTTGAGAAAAATCATATTTTGGGGTGGGAGGCATGATTCTTAGAATTACGTGCTCCCACCTCCCCTTTCCCTTCCCTGACACCCAAAAGTGACACCCAAAACTCTAGCTCCCTGGGAGCGGTGACTTTGTGCATCGAGGGCAGGGGAAGGGCAATTCTAGGAAGTCCTCCCTCTATTTAAGAAAATTCGAAGAGGGGTTGGGAGGCACGATTCCCTTTCCACCCCCATTATTTTTTC
>ML782725.1:463202-522188 GCA_009831015.1 Picea engelmannii
TGTATATGTGTGATTGTTCATTTCTTATTGCTCATTATTGGATAATAATTCTACATTGATATAACACTTGGATTATTTTGAGAAAAAAGATTATAATTATGCTATTACTGATTCACCCCCCCTCTCAGTAATCCAACAATATTTGATATTGTTAATTAGTTTTAAAATGTCATTGAAAAACATGTTCAATTTTACAAATTATTGATAAGTTATAGTTGTAAAGTTTTGACTTCGAAATTTTGTGTTAAGAATAAATATCCATATATTGTTGTTTTATGATGAATATTTTTAATATGTTTTAACTTTTATGTGAATCATTACTTTAGGGTATATATATATATATATATATATATATATATATATATATATATATATATATATATATATATATATATATATATATATATATATATATATTCTCTCTTTTTTGGTTCAATTGTGACCATAGAATTAAAAGTAATTTTTTTTGTTGAATGTTTAAAAGTAGTGTTATCCAACTACAACTATTCGTTTTGTATTAAAGTAAAGGTAAAAAAGTGCTAAAAATAATATTTTACATTGTATTTAAAATGTCTTGCACCCTAAATTAATTAATGATACATAATTATATGAAAAATCTTAACTTCAAAAAAATAAATGATATATAACATTTTTAATATTGTTAAAAATGACAAATTTTATGTTTTCAATTTTTAACATTAAAAAAATTGGAAAAATAATAAAAACACCCTTGAAATACAAATTAAAAATAAACGTTTTTGACAAAAATGAAAAAAATTGAAAAAACAAACATTTAGAAAAATGTTGATACTTTATAGATAAGAAGATTTAAAATGTCAAAAAACTACCTCAATAAAAAATGGTGCTACTAGTGGCACTAACTTTTGAAACGAGGGTAAAAATAACCATTAAATGTGACCTCTACAAAAACAAGAACTCTAGAGGGCTCTCATCAAGTTGGTAACTACGTTACTAAACAAACATTAAGGGGATAATCTCTATGTCTTCTCAACTTTGACTTCTTGCTTAACATGCATGTCAGGTGCACATTCTCAACAAGAGTCTTTTGTTACTAATGGATTTTTACTTTCTAGTAGTTCTAATTTCATTTGGCAGCCTTGGAGAATTTACTCTAAAACCTACACCAAGGCTCTACACCTATACTATATAGGTTTTATATAAAGAACAATCTAGTTACTTTTAAATGTTAATCATTTATTTTAAGCACATAGTTTACTTAAAGGGAATGAGGTGGAAACTTGTGATGTTTTGAAGCCTCAAAGAATGCTAGAAATAATAAAGATACTAATAATTTTTTACATTTGTATTAATCTTAAGATAGGAATTAATAACTTAAGCGGCCTAATCTAATAAATTCAACATAATGTAGTTTTTTTCTTCTTTTTTTTCCAAATCGATATGCTGCAATCCATGAACGAAAGACAACGCAAAGAACATGCCACTACAATGCACAAATAAAACACAAAAATAAAATTTTGCTTTCTTAAAAAAAAAAAAACATGCTAATGACAAGCACTACAATGATATTTAATTCCCTATTATTGTATATCAAACATCTCGAGATTTGCAAAGAAGCAAGCTAGAAAAGCAAAAATCCAAGCAAAATTGCAAGATTTCCTCTTACATGAAGTATATGTGCTTTCCTTTAAGGAAATGTGCATATATACATAGTTTTACAAAAAGAAAGGTGTGTATGTATGCCTATATCCTTAAGCATGGGTGTGTATGAGGCCTAAAAAGTGTGAAAAATTGTAGGAAAGGTGTGTATGTATGCCTCTATCCTTAAGCATGGGTGTGTATGAGGCCTAAAAAGTGTGAAAAATTGTAGGAAAAGCTTGGAAAACTCTTAAATTTTGGTTCCACAATAAACAAACAAGGATCAAAACATAACTAACTGGCCAATTCCAATGATAAGGATAGAAGTAAGAGAGAAGAAACCCTAAAAAGGAGAAACTAATGGAGTTCTCCCCAGTGGAGCCACTAGTTATGTGATAGGGAATAATCCCCCATTGATTAGGGTCTAGTCAATGACATAGTGGACAAAATATAAACTACTCAATTTTCCATATTTAGTTATTATGCCAAAGATACAAGAAATAGATGGAGAAGAATACCTTTGAATAGTTGGCTAATCTTTTGGTTAGATCTTGTAATTTGTCCAGATAAAGTCCCAAATGCTCCAAACTTCCCTTAAGATCTACACACAATGTTGAACCTTCCATAGACCATTTAAAACATAAAGTATAATGATAAACAAGAGAATTAATATCAGGTAATTAATTTTCTCCTACAAATTATGTGATCAATAGTTAAATAAATAACAATGTAGTTTTTCTTTTTTGGTAATGGTGGGTGGTGGGGGATGTAATGTACCCCAGCTTAAGTAGGGAACATTACTACGTGGAAGAACACATAAAATGAAATTTCTTCTTGCTTATTTATTTACTATAGCTTACCAACTACGTGTATACACATTTTAAATGAGATTTGATGCCCATGAATGAAATGCATCTACAACCTTCTAAAAAAGCATGAATGCAATTGATAAAATGTTTCTAACAACCATATAAAACCATTCTCATGCACAGAGTAAACGCACAACCATGAACTCGTAAATAACTCAATGAAAATAGATAAACAATTATCTTTACAAAATGTTTGTGAAACCAACTGCTTGGGAAGGACGTTCCACCCAACCATAGGCCTGTTGTTCTAAATCTCAACAACAGGTCACCCTAGAGATGGGGAAAGGAATCCACAAAAGAAGGGTGCCTCTCACAGTCCCCTCACAACTCAATATCACACAACCCACTATTTCTCTCCTACAACTACCTTGAATTTCCTCCAACTCTCTTCCTCTTGACCTGCCCAACCCAAGGAGTGTACCAGGGTCTCTCTGGCACAAGTAGCTAGGAATATCTCGGTTGGGAACTCAAGGGAACTCACTACTAGGAAAAACACCAACAAATACAACAACAACAACTTGTTGATACAATGCAACTCACTCAGGAGTTCACTCTTCAGGCTTGACAACCCGACTCTTCAAATTTCAGCTCCAAAATTGCTTCAACATGCTCCAGAATTCACCTAGACTTTTTTTTTTTTAATCTCCCAAGCTCTTCTTCCCTATTTTCTCTTATTGTTCCTTTAAAAATTGAATGTCTAAAACTGTTGTTACTACCCATACAAATTTCCTCTTTTTCCTCAATATAGTTGAATGCTCACTCTGCCCAATGTTGATTGTACTTGTTATCCCCACCTCCTAGGGATAACTAAGGAGATGATGTCTCGAGGCCCTCAGGTTGAAGACATGGAGTACCAAGAGAAAAATTGACCAACAATGTCCACTTGCACATAAAAAGACCCACCTCACCACCATAGTTCGAGGTTCATCTTAGCGGTATCCACCACACCAGTTGACTTATGGAAGACATTGACTCTTTCTCCATGAGGTACAATTCAGGTATTATGGTGAGTGTGATTTCAATATTTGAGGCATTTGAGTTTGTTGCATTTTAAATTAATTTTGATTATGTAACGTTTGATTGGACATTATGCTCTTTGCCCTGTTTCACTTTGGTGGTTGACATTGCGCCCTAGTAAGTAGGTCACCCTTAGGGATAGGTTTGATACTGGGAGGTCCTATTGATGTGTCATCGTTCCATTCCCGACCATACTTTTCACTTTCCACATTTCGTCCCCTCATCTCCTTAGCTTTTGGGATTTTCGGGTGTACCGACCCAAGAAGGGGTTGTCCCTCATTTCATGGGAAGAAGGGGTTAAAGGCCTAGAGGCTTGTAGCTAGAAAAAGATAAAAGCGAATCATGAACCTTCTAGATGCTTTCCTAGGGATCTGGAGGACAATGAAATGTCTCTCGTAAGAAACTGATGGGACCTGTGAAAAATAACTAATACAAAATCCCAACCAAGGTGGAGCATGTGTGGGAATTTCTTTTAATGCTTAGTTAGAAGCCCCACACATGTTTTCAACTCAGGGAAGCATTATGTGACCAGGGTAGAGTCAAGGTGGGCATTGATTTTCATTCTTAGGTAGAAGCCCCACATTGGCTTCACCCTAGAAACATCTTAAAAGAATAAAAGGAAATAAATGGTTTTGGAAAAAGGTTGCATTGAAAATGAAGGTGCAACACACCCTCTACAAAGGCACCCATAGATGAAACACTACAACCCCTTGTATGTCATGAACCCCATGCCCAAAAGTCTTCCCCCCATCCTTGACACCTTATCCACATGACTTAGAAAGCGGTCGCCTTGGGAAACACTCCTAAACTTGAGGAACGATTCACCCAATAGGTCGCTTTGTCAACCCTCCCATACCTAAACTTGGAAAATTGCATAGGGTATTTGAGCATTTGTTTATTTTGATGAGGTAGTTTGTATGTGCTTGCTTAGATGACTCTTTTATTGATTTGATTGACTCATCATGATGCATTTGACTTGAGACCCTTGGAGGGTGTATCCATTTGTCTTTGCAGGACCTAGTTGGTGGACAATTTTGGAAGAACAAGCCTATCTTGGGCTTCCATGGGGCTTGAATCCCACAGGTTGGATCCCAAGGGCCCACAATCTGGATGATGATGACATGCCTTTGGAGGACTAAGACACATTGGAGGTTCTTACCCATCCCCTACATTCCAAATAACTTTCTTGAAAGGGCCAAAATGTCACCTTTTGAGGGCTTGACATCACCTAGGGCTAGTTTGTGGTGGCGATGATGGACATTTGTCACTTTTTGAGAGGAAGAGGCCGATGGATCATGGAAGAAAGTATTTGTTTGAATACAATTGGCCTTTGGAGACCTAGCGTTCCTGTCTCCAACTCAACAACTTGACCCAAAATGCCAAACGTTGCCCAAAAAATGGGTGACATCATGTTTCTAGGGTTTCTGTTATGTGAAAAATATGAATTAAATAATATTACTTTTGTAAAGGGGCAAGGTAAGGGCTGATGACCCCTTATCTTGTGTTTTACCCTAATTTTTTTGGACAAACATGTTTTAGAATATTTTTCATAAATATAGATCATTTGTATCTCATTTTAACATAACTCTCCCATTGTGAGAAGACTCCTAGCTGAAATTTGTGTCCTCTTTGGGAAATATCTCTCTCTTGTGCTCTTGTTATGGTTTTGTCTTTTCTAATGGTGGATGATGTGATGCACTATCTCTAGTGGAGCTATTCTCTTGTACTTGTGGTGGATTTATCTTGGTAAAAAAGAGGTTTATCTTGTTGATGCTTGGACTAGGTAAGTAATCTATCTTATTGTTGCTTCATTGCTTGGTTACAAGTTTTGATTTGATAGACTTATTGGAGAGTATAAGGGCAGACAACCCCACAATATCCATCATTTTTGTCTTAGAATAATTTGTTGCATAAGGTTTTACTAGGAGAAGTAAAAGGGATTACACCCTCCTAGTACTTCCTAGTTAGCCTTGCTTGCCTTGGGGAGTAAAAGGGATTACACCCCCAAGGAGAAATAATTTCTAGATATTTATTTATTTGGCTCCATAACCCAATAGCTAAAGGCACTAATCTAATTTCATTGGAGAAATAAAGTCTTGCATTGGTAAAAGTGAAAACTTGGGATTTTGAGATTGTCTAAATTGGAAGTTGTTCTAGCTGCTTGAGGCCTCTTAAAGCCCTCAAGGCGTTTTGTTTATCTAAGAACTTCTTGATACTATTATAATAGTAAAAATACAACCAATAGGGATGCATAAAACCCTAAACATTTTCTTGAATAACTCACAATTCAACTGTCAGAAGTTGTCAATATTCCGCCTCTATAATCTACTAATCATAGCACACATTTTAGGTAGATTACTTGCAATTTTTGGTGGCTGATATTTCTGCTATAATAACTTGTTTTCTACATCCATAAGGCTGATAAAGTATCTCTGCAACACTTGTTTATAACAGCCTTACGTTTGCACTAAAGTCTTTCTCTTTCAATCTTGAGTTGTACTAGTCATATCTAGCTTAGCTCTTGTATCATTATATTGACTTTTGGCATTTATTTAGCAGCTTGAACAACTAATTTCTTGCTGATATATATTTTTGTTGATTGCTGTAAATAGGGGCAGCAATATTAACTTTCTCTTCCACCTAACATATAACTCGTACAATTGGCTTTTCTTGTGTCTCAAGAAGGTACAAACACTTTTTGCAGGTACTCAAAGACTTGGAAACCTTAAAACACTTTCGAGACATGCCATCAAAGCCTTCCTCCACTTAGAAAATTGACCTATAGGGTCATTCATCTCATCATCTCACTTTCCGTGTCATTTCCCCCTAGGGTCACTTGGGATTCCCCCCTTGAGGTGATCAATTCACCTCTAAAGTGACGAGAATACCTATCTAAGATGACAATGGATAGGTGTTCTCTTAGTTGTCTCCATATTGTGGTTTGGGTTGGGATTTTCCCAACCTACAACTTGTGCGATAACAATACTCTGGCCCCATGTTCTCTAATAACTATGGGATGTGAATCTCACACCCACCCTATGATATACATTCAATGATTGAGCTCTCATACACTCAACTATAAATTAGAAGTCCCCCCCAAATGATAATAAAATTCAGAAATGTGGGTTTGAATTAATACTCATAATTTATTTCCCTTTGGACTCCTCTGGGGAACTCTCTAGGAATCCCCCCCCTCTTGTGGATTAATCATCCCCCATCTCTATCTATATCCAAACAACTGGTATTTCATTATATTTATTTACAATTTAGAAAATACATTTCGCATTTACATTGCTTGGCCATAGCCACATATATATCTACCTTATTCATTAATTAAACCGGGGATTATAGTGGACATGTTACATTCCCCCTCCCCTACAATTGTGCATCGTCCTCGATGCATCACACCATGTTTAAAACATATACAAATTTACATTACAATGTTCATAAAATAAAACAAATTTCTACAAATTTTTACGCTCCAACAACAGTCCAAACCAAATATCTCATTCTTCTCAACCTCCTGACCCAAGGAATGCACCTGCTTCACTGCCTTTAATCGATTGTGCCACACCATTATTTTATCAGGGATATCAACGCTGACCAACAATTTTTGAGATGAGGTTCCAGAACTCTAGCTGTCCAAATTAAAATGGAGTCTTGTGTTTTTCAGCTTCTATTTTATTCAAAATTGACAAAAATTTGCGAGTATTCTTCCTACACGTTTTCTTCATGCTCCCATGTAGCATCTTTAGGACCATTGCAAGTCAAATGAACCTTTACCATTCCTATGGCTTTGCTCCTGAGCACTTTGAATTTTTGGTACATGATGCGTACTGGTTCCACTCGAAAATCCCCTTCGTTTTCCACCTAGATCACAGTCCAATCAATTATGTGGTTAGGGCCAGGCACATACTTCTTTAATAATGACACATAAAAAACATTATGCGCTCTCATGGATGCATGCAATTCTAACATGTATTCAATTGACCCTATCTTTTCTAATATTTCAAAAGGCCCACAATATCTTGCTGCCAACTTTGGGCAACAACCCAATCTTAACGAACTTGTTTTTGCTTTAACTTTTAGGAAAACATGTTCTCCCACTTTAAAATATCTAAAAATTTTGTTCTTGTCTGCATAGATTTTCTTCTTGTCCTAGGAAAACTTTAAATTCTGCCCGATCTTTGTCATTTTCTCTTCCATTTATTTTAACAAATCTAGCCCAATGATGGCTCTGCCTATTGGGTTATCCCAACTCACTGGTGTGTTACACTTCCTTCCATACAAAGCTTCAAATGGACTCATTTTTAATGAGGCTTGATACCCATTATTAGAATCAAACTCCACTAAGTAGGTGTAGTCTTCCCATTTTTATGGTTGATCCATCACACACATCCTGATCATGTTTTCAATTATCCTATTGGTCCTTTCTTTTTTCCCATCGAACTCTAGGTGATATGATGTGCTAAGGTTCAGATGTTTCCCAAAGCCTTTGAACAAGCCTTGCCAAAATTTGGATGTAAACTTGGAATATCTCTCTGAAACTATTGCCTTAGGCACTCCATGTAGTCTGACAACTTCCTTCATGTAGATATCCAGAATGTTTTCTACCTTATGTGTTGTCTTTATGGAAATAAAATTTGTTTCCCTAGTCAATTTGTCCACCACCACCATGATGGAATCATGTTGCTTCACGGTTCTGGGAAGCTTTGTAATAAAATCTACTGTGACCACCTTCCACTTCCATTCTGGAATGGGAAATGGTTGCAACAACCCCGCTGAATGTTTGTGCTCTGTTTTCACTTTTTAGCACTCTAGACATTGGGATATGTAGTTAGCCACTTCTTTCTTTATCCCCGACCAAGAATATTGGATCCTCATAGCTGTAATGGATTTCTAATATTGCGGGTGCCCAGTATATGCCACGTTGTGCATTTCTCTCAGCATAATATTTTCCAGCTCCATGGAATTTGGCATACACACCTTTCCCTTATACAAGAGGATTCCATGCTATTTTAATTCATAATTTTTAAATTTCTGCTGCGAATTTTGTTGCTGTAAGTTTTCTTTTATTTGCAAGTAAAGTTGATATGAATTTGCTTCTTCTAGAATTTAATATTTTAAATTTTTCATGTACATGCTGATGGATGAAACGTGCACTTTATGAGTTCTTCTGTTGAGTGCATCAACCACCTGATTTTCTTTCACCTTTATATGTTTAATTTCAAAATTGTACTCACTAAGAAACTCCAACCATCTAGTTTTTCTGGCATTTTGTGTTGGATGTACAAATAAATGTTTCAGACCACAATGGTCTGTTCTTAGATCAAACCTCTTTCCCATGAGGTAATGTCTCCACATTTTCAATATGTGTACAATGACTGCTAGCTCTAAATCATGGGTAGCATAATTTTTATCATGCTCCTTTAGTTTTCTAGATTCAAAACATATCACATGATCCTTTTGACTGAGGACTTCACCAATCCCTTCTTTGCACACATCCGTGCACACTAAAAAATATTTACCTAGGTCTCTACAATCCTTAATATGGGTGCACTTGTCAAAATTCTTTTCAACTGCTGAAAACTCTCTTCACATTTTGGAGTCCACTCAAATTTCACTCCTTTATTTTGCAATGAAGTGATTGGGCTTGCAATATTTGAAAACCACTTTATGAATCTTCAGTAATAACCTGTAAGACCCATAAATGACCTGACCTCCGTCACATTTCTTGGCATTGGCCACCCTTTAATGGCCTCTATTTCTCACGATCAACTGTTATCCCATTTGCTAAAATAATATGCCACAAGTAAAGGGACCTTCCTTTGATAAAAGGCACACTTAATTAGCTTGGCATAAAATTTATTCTCCCTTAAAACCTTTGAACCATTCTCAGATGCTCCTCATGCTCCTTTTCAGACTTAGAGTAGATGATAATATCATCTAAGTATGCAATTACAAACTTGTCTAGGTATTTGATAGTCCAAATGGCACTACTATGAATTCATAATTCCCATACCTTGTTATAGATGTTGTTTTGTTGATATATTCTTCTTTTATCCTCACTTGATGATAGATTGATTCCAATTCAATCTTGGAAACGATTCTTGCACATTTCAGTTGATCAAATAAATCATCAATCTTTGGCAAGGGATATTTGTTCTTTACAGTGCCCTTATTCAACTGTCTAAAATCTATACACATCCTTAAGGTTCTATATTTCTTCTTCACAAAAAGAATCGGGGCTCCCCAAGGTGACACACTTGGGTGTATGTACCCCTTCTTCAAAAGTTCTTCTAGTTGCATATGCAACTCTTTCAATTCTGGTGTGCCCATTCTATAAGGTGTCTTGGAAACTTAGGCAACACCTGGCACCAAATAAATAGAGAAATCGATATCCCTCTTTGGTGGTAGTCCTGAGATTTCCTCAAAAACATCTACAAAATCTCTCAAGACTGGATGGTCTTCAAGACTGGCCATTTTATCTCTAGTTGTCTCTTCCATATGGGCTGTAAAAATTTCACATCCTTTCCTGAAACTCTTTTTCAGTTGCTTGGTTGAAATTTATCTAACAACTATAGCTCTTAGAATGCCTTGAATATTTTCTCGCCGCCCCTTCTGATTAAGACAAATTATGGTCTTGTTGTAACATTCTAGGACAACATGGTGTTTTTCCAACCAAACCATGCTAATTAAACAATCATACGAAACCAAAGGTATAATTTTGAGATCTACCTTTGTGTTGAGTCCATTCATGTCTATTGGGAAAGATTAAACCAACTCATTGATCTTTCTCTTAGCCCCCATGGCTAACTGAACTAACTAATATTTCTTATGCTTACTCCTTTGCAAGTGAAATATTTCAATAATATTAGAGTTTATGTAACTATGGCTAGCTCCATAATCAATTAAAATTGCTATGGATGATTATTGATCTTACCTTCCACTTCAATCATGGGGATCTGATAGTCTGCTTGCTTGTTGTCCAAGGCTGCATAAATCCTTGGCATGCTTCCTCCCATGTCTTCTATTGTTTCAGCCTCCCGAATGTTGTGAATAGTTCTCATCCTTTCTCCTTTGTGAGGTCAGTCCCTATATAAGTGATTCCCATCACATCCCCAACATTGTACAAATTGTTTCCTTATACTTTCCCAAATGAATATATTGTCTTATGTTGATTTTGGATTGAATGGCCTTGATTATTTGCTTGAGATTTATTCTTGAAAAATGGTGGCTTAAAACTTTTCTTCCTTTTCTCCCTCTTTCCTTTCATCTTGTCATTCCAAGTCTTTTGAAATACTGACCTCCCTCTGCTTTGCTCATAGAGATGCCTTGCTCTCCTTATGGTCTCCTCGAAATTTTTGGGGTTATCATAGTGTATCGTGTCACTGTAGAAGGAGGGTAAACCACAAAAAAACATTTGTATTTTGACATGCTTATCTTTTATGAAGTCAACATACTTCAACAATTCAAAGAACCTCTTCTCATACTCATTCATTGAAAGTCAGTGGCTTGATCTTCTTGAGTTCACCATGCAAGATGTCTCCCTCAGGCCTTCTTCTCAGTCTCTTGATAGGGGACACACTTGGGCTACTCCTTATACCTGAACTAGCATGAACTTCTTGACTGCCTATCATTCTCATTGTTGTAGGAAAATCTCCCTGCGGACAGGTAGATTGCCTCAAAGAGCTAGGCTCTTAACTCTAAGACAGAAAGTGCTTAACATGGACACTGACTTCCTTTCAAATCTATACAAACTAATGCATGAGGAGGAAGGAGAACAAAAGTACCTTTTTATCGACGTTTGTCCCTGCACGCTCCGAGTTGAGCTCCAATATTTCGCTCCTCGATCAGTTCTGTAGACAAAACAACAGTACGACCACTTCCTACTCTATTGATATTAGCTTGAAAATAGATCTATCTACCAGAGATAAGTTTATGTAAGATCAGACACAAACTAGAAGGAAACATGCCAAGCGTGTCATATTAATGAGAACAATGACAACAATAACTTACAATCGTAGATGCGAATGCGACAGCTTTGTCAAGTCCCCTTTGTCTAACCCTTGCTCAAAAGATCCACGATTTGAATGATAGCAGCTTCGCTGATAACTCTCCTCCAGTTCACTGTGTGTTTCCTATGAGATCATAGGTTTCATGCTAGCAATTCTTCCCCCTTTTCACCATCATAGAGCCTTCTTATATATGTTAAGAGAGGCTTAACCTCTTGAGGTATCTTTAGGGTAGGTTGAGGAATTCCCTCCTTAGATCAGGGATCTTATGATTGAACCAAGAATTCGAATGCAACTGCCTTCCAAGCTTGAAAGATCCTCCCCTTATTCTTCTCAACAAATCAACCAGTGCCCAGATTAGACAACACTCCCTCAAAAGGGGCATCAGGGCGCTATAACACTCCCTAGTAGGCTCAAGGGGAGTGCCAGCGCTTCAAAGATGGGTAGCGCTCCTTCAAAGGGGTGATTTGGTGTTTATAATGCTCCCTAGTACCTTGTGGGGGAGCGCCATTGCTCCTAAGGCTGATGTAGGGGAACGCTCTCCCTTAAAACCCTAGTTTAAGAGCTCCTTTCAGGTGGCAAGAGATTCTTGACTTCAGTTGATCATTCTCCTTCCTCCAAATCAAGTGTCTGAGGTATTCTGAGTGTCTCCTTAGCGTTGTCATCATGGCAGTATGCTTTGTTTGAAATTTGCGACACTTGTGAATAACATGCAACACTTGCGATAATTGTGAGGAACATGCGACACTTATCGAAGCGAGCAATATTGAGGTGTAACAAATTGCCCCCCAAAGTATGAAGTTAGAAGATGCGAACCGATAACTGAAATGCTTTGTAGATTTTCAAGCAAGGGTATAGACTCGGAGAACCCGACGAAAGCTGCACACAAACATCAACAAATATTATGACATGTTTCAAAAACCTAAGGCAGGCATACCTATGCTCGGGTGATCAAGACTTGCAAGATATGGCCGCCATAAAATACACTGCGGATCCATAATTGTATTGATGAAAAGGTATAGCCACCGAGGATACAATGTGGATCTATACTCTGATGACCTGGACTGATCGTAGCCACGAAGAATACACATTGGATCTACGAGATGACAAGACATAGCCACGACCAATACAAAGTGGATCTATGTAACAATGTATGTATCATTTGTCCAAGAGAAACTCCTTCGCAACCTATGCAAAGCATATATCAAAGTGATCACTCAACCTAGGGTCTTCTTACCAATCCCAATGTGGTACGAATCTAACCATGCGAATAGATGTCCTGACGTCGAACATGGCAGAAACCACTTGATTACCGGTCAATAGTGAAAACCGTTAACAAGTGCGAGGGAGATCACCATTAATGTCAATGATTCCTAAGGTACCCTAGTACATTCCAACAAATGTGAATGGATGAGCTGGAGTCAAACATCCGTGGAATCATCCGATCATAGGTCAATGATGTAAACCTACTGTCGAATGTGAGGGGGCCTGCCATTGAGGCATGCATGTCCCAAAGTACTAACTGGTTTCTAAGACTGATTCCTGGATAATGTGTTGAAGTCGACAGGAATAGACTCGTCGAGGGAGGGCCTTGATGTATCCCCCATCAATGACACGAAACAGACATAGAGATGTAATTGGTAGATCAAAAGAACATGGACTTACACGGGTTTTGAGATAAGATATTTGTGATGGCTGACTCTAGAGGCGGATACTTCCCTTGAACACTGAGGCACGACAACAGAAACATGACATGGACCAAAACTTGATGATGCAGTGGATGCTGTGACTTTTATCAGGTGACCCAAAGGAGTGAAAGAAACTCAAAGGATTGGCTCAGTGCAGAGGTTCAACGGATTATGATGCGTGCAAATGACAAAGTGCCGTGTTCAAGGGCGACTCTAAGAATTACTTGGTAATGTTCTCAAGAGACTGCCTGGCTTGATTCTTTCAAATTTTCCCCCATCCAGATAGATGAGTACCTCTTTTTGATTTAATGAGCTCGAGGCGGATAACACATGCTCGATATAACTCACCTTCGGTAAGTTCCTCTTCCTTTGTTTAACGAACTGGAAGAAGTAAGGGTTCGATCCCGTATGGGCCTGTCGATGTGTGTTTTAGCGAGTCCAAAGATAGAAAACTCGAAGGTTTTTCGGGATTATAGAGTTTGGAAAAACACTTAAAAGAGAACTCTCTCAGTTCCTTTTTTGTACAGTAGTCTAACAAGACCGAAAAAGAGATAAAATATCGCTCGAAAGATGCCCTTTCGAATCTTTTAACGAGTGTGAAAGGAAGCAAGGTCACTCGACGATCTTTTAATATTTAGAGAGTCTGATAAGAGTTTAAATATGACTTCAGGGGGGTTCCTTTTCGTGTGTCCATGCGGGTCCGAAAAAGAGATAAAAGTCTACCCGTTGCGTTCTCATATTTTCGAGCTTGAGAACGAACTAAGACTATGCTCATGAGTGCGACAAGGTAAACAAATGAATCAAAACTGCTCAGAAACCTGCGATGTCAATAATGCAATCTAGTGGTTTAGTGAAGCCATTATATTGTCAGAGAAACCCATAAAAAAATATACCTTATAAAAATGGAAATTTATAAATAGTAATACAAGAAAAATTTCATTTACCATTTCATTTTGCATAAGGAGTTGTAGCAGTGGAGATTCTCACTTTGGAGGTGGATCTTGTTTCGCTTGATACTGGAGCTACGGTTGACCGTTTCTCTTGTTGTTTGGACCAGGTAGATATTCATCTCTCCTTCTTTCAAATACATGGTTTAATATTCATTTTCATAGCAACATTTAATTTAAAAGATGAAGCCATAAGTTTCCCCAAAAAAGATCAAATCGACCTCTATTAAAAACTATGGAAAAAAGACATTCTTTTTGCAAAAACGTTTTAGAAGGTGATAGCCAAGATGCCAACGCCTTAATACCTAAGTGGATGGGTCGTTTTTGTCAAAGAATCCGTAAGAAATTCTCACATATGCCCACGCAACCATAAGGGAAATCGTTTCCATTTAAAAACGTTTTATTGTTGTGTGATGGATATTGAATGGCAAAGAGAGGGCGTGATGATTATAAAAGAGGGCGTGGTATTTTTAAACAATGTGGGCATTATATTCCATGTTTTTAAATTGCTTTAAGAAATTGCCGAAATTGCCAGAAAAGTGAAATAATGAAATTATTTGTTTTTTTGTTTTGTAGGTGATTTCGACGACCATGATCGAGTGGAAAGAACGAGAGCATGAGATGGATGACTTAGCTGCCTTGCGGAGTCCTCACATGCGGGTCACATTGAGATCTTGTGGCTTACTGAAATTCTTCAAATTGCAAAAAATGAAGAAGGAGATTTTATTGCTTGAGCACATGATCAACTTATGGGATGTCGCGCGAATTCCAGATTGGAACACAAATTCTAACCATCGAGTTGGAAGACGCGTATTTATTGACTGGCCTTTCGAAGAGAGGGGTTCCCATATCTTTTTCTAGACAGAGGGCGCTTCCGGAGCAAGTGGGCCTGTATCTGGCATGTCATTGTGTCCCAGGAGCAACACTGGTGCGGGGTAGAATCCCTATCAAGGATATCCGAGAGTTACCCCTCCGGTCCATTTTGTTTGCCATCACGATCATAACGGGAAGCACTAGCGCCCATCTGGCGTCGAGATCACAGGTAGCTTATGGCATGTAGTGTTTGGAACCAACACTGTTCAACTGGAGCGCAGGGTTCCTTTGGAATGTGAAGGAACAGGTTTCGCGGTGTAGGATGGGACATAAACAGTTCGGATACGACTCTTTTCTGGTCTCATTTTTCTTAGAGCGCATCCCCCATATGCAGCCTCAAATAGCACTGGCAGTGCGACCAGTGGACGAACCATGGATGGAGAGGTGGACTAGTCTATCTCTGAGGCTAGTAGCGGAGTTAGAGTTCCGTTTCACCGGTGATTTCTTCGCTTGGCTGAGACGACAGTATCTCTGGATAGAAGACTTCTCGTATGCTGAGGTAGATTTCCGTGGGAGCATGGATTTGATTCTACCCACGGGGGAAGATTGGGATGCGTTAGGTAAGAGATTGAGCAACACCTTATCTATTTTTTGTTTTTTAAGTTTTTAATGCATATATATTTTTTTGGGTATGTAGAAGAGTTTTTAAAAGATGTATTGTTTTCAACATGCAGACAAGGGAGTAGTGCGCGTGGCCGATATACCGATACCGAGACGTCATGGGGGTGCTCCGGTTGTAGCAGATCTGGGAGTACTAGTGATAGGTCTCCAGGAGGTTGAAAGAAACCTCCAAGGCCTCACGATGGGCATTCCTCCTCTACGGAGGGGAGAAGTTCCTTTACATCTGCAGAGGCACACTATGGGAGTGCCAGATAATGTCAATTCTCTACTGAGACGTGTAGTGCGCGCAGTGATATGTTACTCCCAACACAATGTAGTGCAGGGAGATTAGAGTTTCTCCGGTGATCATATTTTTGTATGCCTTGTCAGGCGATGTTGTATGGGTGTAAAGACCCAACATTTTGCTCTTCTAAATACTTTTTTGATGTAATCAAAACATTTCAGTCATGCTATGTATATATATACAGTTCCGAGTTTTTACAGTTCCAAATGATTTGTACATGATAATTCCTTTAATGTGATGTGTTTTAATTTACATGTGATGTACAATTTTGCTTTCCTTAAATCTTATATATGGGCAAGATACCGATCCATGATGTAATTGGCTAATGAATCCGAAACACTATTGAGTTCTCTTGGAATGTGTCTATATTCAATGTAATCAAACATTCGTTCAAGACAACGAACTTGTAGGTGGAGACGTAGCAGGATAAGATTACGGATAGCATAAATTCGATTGAGTTGATAGACCACGAGTTGGGATTCCAAGTAAACAATGATACGAGAGATACCTAGGGAGGAGGCTTGGGTCAAAAGTCCGATGACAGTATGATATTCTGCCATGTTATTAGTCGCTGGTCCTAAGCAAATACCTCCTGAACTCACCACCTCATTAAATTGGTAAATGACCCATGCTGCCGAAGCAATGTTCCGGGTATGTCGACTAGCGCCATCCGCAAACCCGAAAAAGATAGGAAAGGATGATGTCATCTGCGCATGAAAACACAAGGCACAATTTATGAGTGGCAGAGGTAATGACTCGAGCACGCGAAAGAAACAAACACACCAAACTAAATTACAATAATGTACAAAGTACACATGCTGGGTGATCTAGGCATAGTACTTTTTAAGGTAAAGCCCATTCCGGGGCTCTCCTAGGGAAATTCCATCATAATCGACTAACTCGTAGGCGCCTCTGTGTAGAACACGTTTCACAATGTAAGGACCATGCCACAGAGGTTCTAACTTACCTGTCCCCAATTTTTCATGAGCTTGGTCATTGACGAGGACTAAATCTCCTTCTGCAAAAGTCCGGGGATGGACGGATTTGTCGTATTGATTTTTAATCCATTTCTAATGTGCCTCGTTAATGAGAGCGACATCACGACGTGTCTTGTCCAGTTTGGATAGATATAAGAAGCGTTCTTCTTCAGCAAAAGTATGGGGTAGGAGTTCTACTTTAAGTTTGAGAGATGGAATCTCACACTCAATTGGTAAAACGGCTTCGATGCCATACACCAACTGGAAAGGAGTAAATCCAATTGCAGTTTTCATGGAAGTATAGTAAGCCTAGAGAGTGGAAAAAAGTTGTAGATGCCACGATGCCATGTTTTCCCCTACCATGCATTGAATCATGGTTTTTAGGACTTTGCTGATGGCCTCAACTTGTTCGTTGGCCTGAGGATAGTAAGGGGATGAGTTTTCATGGCGAAAACCCAATTTGACATGCAATTTTCTCATCATCTGGTTCTTAAAGTGTGCACCGTGATTAGTGACAATGGCGCATGGTACACCAAAACGAGTTATGATATGGTTAAAGAGAAACAAAGCTATGGTACGACCATCATTCAGAAAGGTAGGCATAGCCTTATCCCATTTTGTAAAGTAGTCGATGACGACGATTATATAACCGTTCCTCCCGGTTGAGGTAGGATTACATTGCATGAAATCGATACCCCACTTGGCGAAGGGGTCGATGGAGATAATGGGGTGCAACGTAGTAGGGTGGGTGTGTGCCTTGTTGTTAAAAACTTGGCATGGTGGGCACTTTTTGACTGCCTCGATGCAATCTTTGAAAATCGAGGGCCAAAAATAGCCGGTACGTAGGATTTTTTGGGCTATGGCCATTCTAGAAAGGTGACCACCACAGGCTCCAAGGTGACAATCATTTAGAATGCGTTCAGCCTCTGTGTGAGTCAGACATCGTCGGAGGATAGTGTTAATCCCACGACGATACAGGGTGCCATCGACGATAAGATAACGACGAGAATGGTGGCAAATACATCGACGCTCTTCACGATAAATGTTGGGTTGAAAACGTTGGGTTTGGAGGTAAAGGAGGATGTCTCCATACCAAGGATCAGAGGTGCTAATGAGGAAAAGAGTTTCATCGGGGAGAGGATATCTAGGTTCGATGTCTTCATCAACATGGGGGAGATCGCAGATGAGCTCCGCAAACACCAGGGACTTTTTGGCTTTGGACTTCGTAAATTCAAGATCGAATTCCTGAAGGATGATGATCCACTTAGAATATTTGCCCCCAAGTACTTGACGTGTCAAGACGTGGTACATGGGGTTGGAGTCTGCAATCACCGTGGTGGTGCGTAATAAGATGTAATGGCGGAATCTCTAGACAACGATGACGGCTACCAGAGCCAGTTTCTCTACATGTGAATATCGGAGTTCTGGTCCAGATAGACTCTTGCTTAGATAATAGATCACATGTTCCTCACCGTTGGGGTCCTCCTGAACTAACACCATCGCAATAGTGGAAGTGGAGGCATCTAAGTAAATGATGTAGTCCTTTGTATACTCCGGAGGGTGCAACAAAGGTGCGTGGGTCAAGGCGTGCTTGCGAGCATCAAATGACCGTTGAGCGATGTCATCCCAGATGAAAGGGGTGTTTTTCTGTAGCAACCGCATGAATCCTTTAGTTGTCTCAGCGTAGTTGCAGATGAAACGACGAAGGAAGTTTTCTTTGCCTTGCAAACTTTGGAGTTGGGTTAAATTGGTAGGTGGGGGTAAGGCTAAAATAGCCTTAATCTTTAAGGGGTCCACCCTAATCCCATCTTTAGAGACAATGAAACCGAGGAGTCGACCGGATTCGACAACAAAAATACACTTATGTGGGTTCAAGCGGATACGGTAGAACCGACATCAAAGAAAAATAGCCCATAAGTGATCAACGTGATCAGATCGATTCGATGAATGGGCAGGTAAGTCGTCGAGGTAAGGCTCTGCGATATGCTTGATATCATGGAAAGCGTACGACATGGCCCACTGGAAAGTAGCACCAGCATTTTTGAGACCAACAGGTAGCTTTCGATAGGCGAAAGTTCCCCATGGGCAGATAAAGGCTGTCTTATGTTGATCAACATGTAAGATTTCAATCTAGTTATACCTGAAGAAGCCATCCATGAAAGAGAAGATTATGCTCCCAGTGCAATTATCGATGATTTGGTCAATGAAGGGCGTAGGGTAGTTGTCCTTTGGACAAGCTTTGTTGAGATCCTGATAGTCAACACAAACACGGATGGTCCCTTGTTTTTTGGCAACCGGAACAAGGTTGGAGACCCATTTTGTCAGAGGGACGGGATAGATAAAGCCAGATTTTAGAAGTTTCTCAAATTCTGCCTTTATAGCTGTGATTTTCTTGGGATGAACCGGGTAGAGGTTTTGTCGAACAGGTTTCGCGCCAGGGTAAGTCTTGATTTCGTGCACGACGATTGAAGGGTCGATCCCTGGCATTTCCTCGTAGCTCCAAGCGAAGACATCGCGTAATTCTTTAAAAAAAGCGGTGTAAGAGACCACTTCTTCGGGTGTGCAATTATAACCAAGGTTAATGTTTTCCACGACACCTTCTTTGATCGAAATATCAATAACAATCATGGTAGAGATGTTACCCATATTCCCCTCGGAGAGAGTATCTTGTGTGAGGATGAGAGATTGTGGAGCATCGGTAACATCGGGAGGGAAGACAGAGTGTATGTCTTGGTGGATTTCTTCCAAAGGCAGAAGAAAAGAGGATCGATGATGGTTATCATCCCAAGGTAGATCGTAAATACTAAGCATTTCCATAATAGATTCGCCAGAAGGGAAAATTTGGGAAATGTAATCGATTGCAGACGATAGGGAATCCAACCATGAAGGCATCGAGTAGGCATCAGGTGCCAATGAATGTGGGTTGTCCGGAGAGAGAGAGGCAGATTGAATAGCTACGTATGCGGCCTCAGCTAGGCTAAGTGGCATAGTGCCACTGAGCACATCAAATTCCATAGGACTAGGTACAACCCAAGGATCAGATGATTCCAAGGATTGATAAGGCATAGTCGAGATCATATTGACGGTGGCAATATGATGCGCGGTGGGTGGAAGTGGTGTAGGGAAGGTACCCATGAGGCTAGAATCTTTCAATAATCCAACACCAACACTTTCATACGTAACTGGGTGGTCTCCCAAAAAGGGAATGTTGTTGGTGACAGGGACGCGAGCGTCAGGTGTACAAAAATCAAGCTGATCGATAGTGACAATTTTGCCTTGATGGGGGAATTGTACACATCAAAACACCGACGAGGCGACGGAAGTCATAGCATAGAACCAACTTCTTGCAAGTAGTAGGTTGTAATCAAGGGGGGCATCAACCACCTCGACATCAACGGTAACAGTTTTGCTGCCCAAATGAATGACCAAGGATTGTAACCGTCCGTGTGGATGAAAACCTCACCCATCGAAAACGTGTAACATCGTAGGGGATTTTTTAAGGGCAGGTGATTTTAAGCCTTTCCAACAAGCCAGAGACATGACACAAGTAGAGGCTCCCTCATCCAAGATAGTTAGGTGGATTTGTTGGTTGTGAACAACAACATCGATCTGAAAGGCTAGTTGGTGAGAGAGTCGGGGTTGATGATCATCCAGATTAAACGTGAGGTTATTTGATGACTCAGGATCGAAAGCGTCGATGGCAGCTAAGAGCGTTCTATGTTGGCTGGGACAGTGTTTCAGAACTTCTAGAGCAGACATAGCACACGGTGCTTGAGCCAAATCTTCAACGATGTTGTAGTTTTGGGTAGCCCGCGAACTAGGATTAAAGGTGGATTTACGGATAGTGCTCTTAGGAGGGCTTAAAATGGAATCAAACGAATGTTTCTCAATCTGAAGTGGCCCGGATGGAGGGCTGGTAGATGGAGGACTAACGGAAGATGGTAACGGGTCTGGCGAAGAACCGTTAGTAGTCTTCGGCTTATCAGGTTTAACTGGTGTGTCATATGTCACAGTGCGAGTGGTCATATTAACCCCGTTAAACATGTAAATGTGGGCACTTGTTGAGGCCTCATCATGGGGTTGGTTGGAACTGCCCCCTGGAGTGGGGGTTTGAGCAACCAAAGATTGCTGCTGTGGGAAAGGTTGAGTAAGCACATCGGGTTGTGAATTTTCCTTAAAGATCTTGGCCACTTCATCATGATGTGGACAGTCTCGGGTGTAGTGATCATCACCACAAATGAGGCATGGGAATTTCAGTTTCCATTGTGGTTGTTTCCCAGCAGTAGGGGTTTGCGACTGATTTTTTGGTTGTTCGTTGTTGTTGTTTTTCTTTGGTTTATTTCTTGCTTTCTTCTTGCGCCCAGGTTGTTGTGAAGGGGTTGATTGGACTGCATTCACCTCAGAGAACTGAGTTTGAGGGGGGGTAGAAGAGGGTGCAGTCGGACTGGGAGTAGCCATCAAAGCAGGCCGTTGGATTGTTCCAGTCGACTGGGAAGTAGATTGGGTTTTGATGGAGCCAATAACTCCATCTGCGTATGAGGTAGACGATGGTTTGGATGGATCATTAGTGGCACGAGTAGCATTCGGTATCAACTCGTATAGAGTACTAGACTACGAATAAACCAAATCTAAGTACTGGGCCCGAGCAATAGCCTCTTCCTCGGTGACGACACCACCCATGGCAACATCACGAGCGATCTGGGGTAACAATGATTTGGTGAACCATTCCGCTAATAATTGGTCAGGAATGACCGCTTTGATTAGCCTTCATTGTCGTCTCCATTCATGAATATGATCAGAGATATGTACGAAAGTTGTCTGATGAAGGGAGGTCAATAGTTCAGTACCCATCTCGTATCGAATGGGTAGTTGGAAGTGTGTGAGGAAGGACATGGAAAGGGAGTTGAAATTGTGAAAAGAATTACGTGGTAATTCAATATACCATTTTGTTGCAGAGCCCGTAAGCGTTTGTTGGAAAAGACGCAAATGTATAGAATCGTCCATGAGGGAGTTGGATGAACACTAGAAATGGAAAGTCATCACATGGTTGTTTGGGTCTTCTCCGGACTTTCCGTCGAATTTTGGGATATCAAAAGGAAGTTTAGCTGGAATAGCTGTCCAAACCGAAGAATGAAAAGTAGGATCATTCGTTAATCGAGACAAGTTTGGAAGGTCCAGGGTTGCTAGGAAAGGTAGTTGTCGGTTAACCTATGGGTAATACTGGTGTGGCATAGGGACACCAGTAGGGCCATATACTGGGTTATGTAGATAATTGTAACTAGTGGGCCCTCTTGTATAAGGTTGGTGTTGACCAGGGTACATGGTATTTGAGGTGTTTTGAGAAACATGTGCGAGCGAAGGATAACCGGATGGGTTTTGAGGATTATAAGCTGGATTTGGCGTTTTTCCATAAGGGGGTTGTTGTGGAGCTTGATAATTGTTTCCTGCCGAGTACTGTGGGTTTCCTGGAAAAGGGATATTCCACGGATTATGTGTGGTAGACACATTTTTTCCATACGGTTGATGGTAGGCTCCAGATTGAGGCTGCCCCCCAGCATGAGGGTGCCCTCCAAATGGAAGTTGTCCTCCGGTGGGAGGATGCCCCCCATCTTGAGGTAGAGTTCTCGAAATTTGAGAACCAGATGTAAATGACTGACCGATACCGCTGAATGGATTAAGACCACCAAGACCGGTCCCTCCGGGTTGTTGGATAGGTATCGAACTTCCCGACATAACTTGGGTAGTAGTGGCAGTGGTAAAATTCAGTGCTCTGTACCCAAAAGGGAGTGATGATGTAGGTCTTGGTGTTACTGGTGTGCCAATTGCAGCTTGGCTAACCATCGCATTACCGGTAGGGATAGTCGGAATGTGAGGGACCATTGTGGAATGGGCCGTCTGGAGAGGAAAAGTAGACCTTGGGCCAACGGACGATGTGTTCGGACCAACGGATGGTGTGGCCATAAAAACAGTGGTACCGGTAAAATGGTTTAGGGGTACGGTGTAGGTAATAGGCGCTTCGACATCTATTCCTGCTCCATAAAGATCCAACACCATGCGCGGTGGACTTCGAACAATGTATGCGGTCCAAAAGGGGTCGTCGGCTAAAGGGTTTGAATGAGACCCAGTCAGAATGTCAGAAGGATTGACGACGACAAATTCACCAATTGAATTCAGTTGGAGGACACGTCGTTCATATCCCTCTGGAATGCGGAAAGCTTCCGGAGACTCTGAAACAATTCGAGAATTCTCTAAAGGAGTGGGAACTTCTTCTTGGGAAGTTGTAGTGTCTTGAACCTCGCTCTGTTGAGGAGATTCCTCCGTAGAATGAGGGGGTAAAGGGGTGTTCCCTTCCATATTTTCTAGAGGAAGTCCCTGTAACCTCTGTGAATGACGTGGAGGGTCGATGTTGGCGAAAAAGAGTCGGAGAAAAAGATCTATGGCCAACTACCGAAAAGAAACAGCATACGCTAATAGAATCTAAGAATCACAACCAAGCAAACATGACCTTCTCTCGATGACCATACTAGTTGGTGATGAAATCCAACATCGCGTGATCAAGTCAAGAAGGGGCAGGGATATGGTGGAATAGTTACAATGGCGAACTGCTTAACGGAGTTACGCCTTGGTGCAAGCTTCCACGCAGTAATTGTGGATTTACCCTCCAAGGAGCCCAAGTGAGTTTGACCAATGTCTGCTCCAAGTACAGTGAGACTTCCCTTCACTGTCACCTTGTGTAAGACCCTAAAGATTATGGCCACTAAGGTTACCAACTCCCAGTCAGCCCCTGGGCGGGAACAATCGACAGTCCAGTCCAAACGTACGGGCAGGGTATCTAGCCCGAAATCAACTTGAAAGGCTTCCACTCAGTAATTGTGGATTTACCTTTAAGCGATCCCCATAATATGATCTGACCACTACAATCAATCAAACCATAGAGGGATTATCTTTGTATCTCTCCCGAATGTGACCTCGTGCGTAACCCCTGTGTGAGAGGGGGATCCCAGGCAGACTTATATGACAATTGGATTCGACTCTCCCTAACTCAGGATGCTAATGTTGGTTTTGGAAACTTTGGAGAGTTATGCTCACAGCCTAATCCAAAGTACTAGTCCTAGTCTACTGTTGGTGGAGGATCCTAGAAAAGAAAATGTTCTAGATAATTTTTAATTAACGTTCATTTTATAGCTGTTCTTTACTCAAAAAGGGGTGCATGGAAGTGAAACAGATGGAATTATGACTCAGTCTCCAAAAAATGCATCAAAGATGATAAGCATTCATTTCTTTTCGATGAACATCTATTTAAGGGAGAGAGAGAGAGATTTTTTTTCACTAACAAGCACTAATAAGGAATGTCCTCAAACAAATCTTCTTCAATCAAATCCGATGTGGTGCTGAAACTTTTTGAAAATACCTTCTAATATGCAAAATCAATCATGAATATGTCTCTTTATTGTTTGTATGTGAATAATGATTAATTCGAAACAACACTTTTCTTGTCAATTATCCTTTTGGATCAAGGAAACTCAGATAAACACAAGTAGGTTTCGTACAAACAATACACCCTCTTGTTGCGATAAAAAACAAGAAGCAAAAGAAAAGTAAAAAACAAAGAAAAATCAAGAACTTCACACCAAAAGAGATGTCGAAGAACAATGACCTCAACTAAAACCAAATGAAGAGATTTGTAGGCGTCTGATGTTCTTCACCAGAGTTTTTCGCTCAGTCAAAGAGGAGAGAAAGACAATGCATGGGTTTCAAAACTCCAAACAACAGAAAAAATCAAAAACAATAGTGAAGAAGGCTACAAATCTAAACAACAAGGTGTTTGTTCCTCATAAGGAAGGATGTCACAGTCGAATGAGAAGAAGCATTGACTCACAAGGAGGCTCAGCAAGTGAAACATAGAGGTAAAACCCTGAAAAGAGCAATTCTGGAAATTTTTTTGGCCAAAAGAGGGATGGCGCTCTGGTGTAAAGGACACCAAGCATTATAGCACTCTGTGCAAAGCAGTCAGGGAGCACTAGCACTCTGTTAACACAGCCACAGGGGCTCTAGGTTCAAAAATCTCCTAAAATGTAAAAAAAAACCAAAAATTGCAGTCTAGTCTTGTCAATCAAGCTGAGTGTGATGGGGTAGGGAGTCAATCAACTCATGAAATCAATCAAAAAGGGGTGAACCAGGTCTGAAAACAATCAAGGGGTAAGACAAGGTCAATGAGGAGAAATCAAAACAAAAAGTTTCGATTCGAGGATTCCCCAGTGGAGTCGCCAGTTTCTATTGTAGGAAAATCTCCCTGCGGATAGGTAGATTGCCTCAAAGAGATAGACTCTTAACTCTAAGACAGAAAGTGCTTAACGTGGACACTGACTTGCTTTCAAATCTATACAAACTAATGCATAAAGAGGAAGGAGAACAAAAATACCTTTTTATCGACGTTTGTCCCTGCACGCTCCGAGTTAATCTCCAATCTTTCACTCCTCGATGAGTTCTGTAGACAAAACAATAGTACGACCACTTCCTACTCTATTGATTTTATCTTGAAAATATATCTATCTACCAAAGATAAGTTTATGTAAGATCAGACACAAACTAGAAAGAAACAGGCCAAGCATGTCATATTAACGAGAACAATGACAACAATAACTTACAATCGTATATGCGAATGCGACAGCTTCGTCAAGTCCCCTTTGTCTAACCCTTGCTCAAAATATCCATGATCTGAATGATAGCAGCTTCGCTGATAACTCTCCTCCAGTTCACTGTGTGTTTCCTATGAGATCATAGGTTTCATGCTAGCAATTCTTCCCCCTTTTCACCATCATAGAGCCTGCTTATATAGGTTAAGAGAGGCTTAACCTCTTGAGGTATCGTTAGGGTAGGTTGAGGAATTCCCTCCTTAGATCAGGGATCTTTTGATTGAACCAAGAATTTGAATGCAACTTCCTTCCAAGCTTGAAAGATCCTCCCCTTATTCTCCTCAACAAATCAACCACTGCCAAGATTAGACAGAGCTCCCTCAAAAGGGGCATCAGGGCGCTATAACGCTCCCTAGTAGGCTCAAGGGGAGCGCTAACGTTTCAAAGATGGGTAGCGCTCCTTCAGAAGGGTGATTTGGTGTTTATAACGCTCCCCAGTACCTTGTGGGGGAGCGCCAACGCTCCTAAGGCTGATGTAGGGGAGTGCTCTCCCTTAAAACCCTAGTTTAAGAGCTCCTTTCAGGTGGCAAGAGATTCTTGATTTCAGTTGATCATTCTCCTTCCTCCAAATCAAGTGTCTAAGGTATTCTGAGTGTCTCCTTAGCGTCGTCATCATGGCAGTATGCTTTGTTTGACATTTGCGACACTTGTGAATAACATGCGACACTTGCGATAGTTGTGAGGAACATACGACACTTGCGACACTTATTGAAGCGAGCAATATTGAGGTGTAACACTCATGCCCATCGTTTCTGCTATGATATTTGGATGTTGTCACTTGTTTGGCACTAGCTTCGGGCTTTGTGCCATAATCCTTTTTGGCTTGCTTCTGTAACATATTCAAGCTCTGAAGTATCTCTTCCCAAGACTTCATAGTCTTTTCATTATCATCTCTATAGCTCTGCACTTGTATATGCAAGCTTCTTATAATTACAGACTCTTGCCTATCTCTTCTTCCATTTAACTCTATCTCAAAATTCCCCATGCTGACTTGTAGACCTTTGAATTCCTCTTCATGACCGTAGGACCCTTGGGAATCTTACATTATAATGGTTCTCATATAAAAACCAATGTGATTCTATAAATCTCTAATTCTGCAGAAAATGTGCATGCAAACAATTCTGTTGGATGAAAATAAACACACACACAATTTGGAAAAATAATTCATAAATTTTTATGCCCTTTAATGCCACCAATAATCTTCTTTTGGGTTGGCTGCATAATTTTTTGCTCCAATTAATTTTTTGGGTTGATATATGGATTCTCCTCCTCAATACCTTTCCATCGACTATTTATTTTCCCAATTACGAGTTCCGAGTAGAAATTTATGGTCTTCATAAGTTTTGGCCATTTTCCCTTTTATATCCATGCATGCTACATATGTTCTCTTTCACTCCCAGCACATTTGCAGATACCCAGAACTCAAATATGTCTCCATGGTGTTGAGGCAAATATATGAATTATCTTACTCAAACATTTTTGAATCTTGCCTGGCTAAGACAAGATAGTCGGGAATATCAACCCATGTTTTATAGCCTCAAAAATATTTTCCCAATCCACAAGTATTAATTACAAGGGTTTAGGCCGATTTTTTTATTATGAAAAGAATGCTGCAAAATAACATAATTTTTTTATATAAGTTTTCGAAAAATATACAGATTACAGAAAGTAAATGTGGAAATCAAAAAACAAAAGTAACCAAGTCACAAATACACACAAATGAGATAGAATTACAATCTTCTTTATTTCATTCCAAGAAATCAAAAATATCTTTCTCTTTACAAAATCCCTATGAGAGCATGGACCAAAGTATAATTTAGATATCTCGGATGAAAACCATACAAAGGGACTCTGACAAGAAGTAAAAACTAAACTTTATAATATGGATCAGTTTGCCACATATTGTTGCCAATTTGACTCTGCACAATATCCTTTATCAACTATGAAACTTAATCCCTAAACAGAAAAGTATACACAAACTAACAAATATAGATCAACATCTTTAAAACAAGCATCTGAATGATTTGGCTCAGTTCTAAACCTTGTTGTCTACAATAGGACCCTACTGTCAAAAAGAGAATTAGTCTTTGAATGAACTCAAGAATCAATGAAAACTGAAACTATCTCATGAAAACAAAAGAGCAAAATTTAGTCTGGATTTCTCCTTCTACTCTCCCCTTGTTCCTTCTTCTCATTTGGCTTTTATACATTCCAAATAAGTTAAAGTAGTTCAACTACTTCCTTTAGTTAAGTTAGTTGAACTTAACTAATTTTAGTTTAGGAGAAATAATAATAATAGTTAAGGGTCTTTGTTTAATAATAACTAAGTAGGTGGGACCCCTTGCGACTCCCTTCTTTTATTCTTTTCAAAAATAAAACACAATTTGGATAATCATTTAAACACACGCCGCCTTGTAACTCCCTTAAATACCTTCATAATTTGAATATTTAAATATCAGAAATAATTCAAATCATATCCAAAAATATGTAAATATTTACATAATCCACAATATAAAAAAAAATAGCTTGTTGTTGAAAACTTTCTGTAGACCACTGTCTTCAACAACTCAATCATAAAAACACATAAATTAAAATCCATACTTGCTACTCTCAGAGGCAATCCTTCTTTTATCGCTGCTATCCCCTTTGGATTTCCCAGAAGTAGCCTTTGGTTGATTCGAACCTTGAGGCTGTATCTCACTAATAACATGGGAAAAATCATCCTTCATATGCATACAGGAGGACACTAATTTTGAAGAGTCATTTGAAGGAGAAGAAGGGGAGGCAACAACTTTGCCTTTATCTTGTACACGGGGGACATCGGTTTTAAGCCTTTTACTAGCATGGGAGGATTGAACATGTGAATGCACAAGGGAAACTTGAACATTAGGATTTACAGGTGGTGGAGGAGGTAATGAAAAATTTGACCAACCACGATGGTGAGAGACTATCGGATTGACAATATCTTGCCATCCATCCTTTGCAGGAACTTATGGTTGCAAGGACACATGAGGAGGCACACGAATACCGGGGATATTTTGTGGCTGGAAGGGAGGTCTCTCTGGTCAAGGTTGTAATATCCCTTGCTCGATCCAGCTGAAGAACCCATCTTGAAACAACTGGTTCAACTCCTGGGGGTAAACATCAAAATTAATAGAGAATCTAGGCCTTCTAGGCCCTATGTTCCAGTTACCTCTTCCTCTATTATTTCTTCCATGGTTGCCCCTGCTGAAGAAACTCATCCTGTATGCAGCAATTCATCAGTAACTAGCCCTTAACAGACCATACATGATATTCTGCTTGCATGAAACAATAATTGGCTCGGAAATTGACACAAGACCCATGCAAATCCATCCATAAGAAATCATTTAATAATTGTCAAGTAAGCAGGGGGTGAATAGGGTTCATGGGACATTTGGAGGGAGTGTAATGAGAGAAAAAGTGATATAATGAGAGGGGACAAATACACGAGTATTACGCAACAATTCATTAAATAATTTAATTGTGTAATCAAATACCAAAAATATCAGCTACCACCTATTTCTGTTTCATATCTTTTGTCATTGTTATATAGAGTTTTTAATTTATTTTACAGAACATGGATGCCAAAAATGACAATGGGATTATGAGGGGGGTATAATGAGTGGAAAAGTGATAGTATGAGAGGGAATAAAATATGGATATTGTTCATAAAAATAAATCAAATCAAACAACCATAACTTTGTTCAGACCACATAATCCAATAAGCATTCACTTTTAAAACCAAAACCATTTAACTGTCACTTCTTTACAAAATGCTTGTTGACTTCAAAAAACAATTCATGTGCCCAAAAATACTCAATTACAATAGACCTTGCATCTATACAATATCTATATAACAGTCATGATAACCACATTGCCATTTTATGACAACATAATAATTCGTTGAGCCACAGTCATTCATATTCCAATGCTAAATCCTTTTCCTTTTAAAATCAAATAGAAATATGCATAGTGATTCCAACCATACACATCCAATATTTATTCCTCAAATTCAAATAAGAATAGGCCCAATATTAACCACCATCTGTCGATTTTCCAAACACTGTTTGACATAATCAACTGGGCATTAAAACTCATAATCAGGCCCCAATTAAATCACACAAAGGTGTTCATCCAATAAAATCAACATAAGTATTGATTCAAAATAGGATTCAACCAATAACATGCCACTTTGAGCCTGAGCTTCTCGTAAATTTAACATGTGCATACTTCTTTTAAAAATTACCCAACGAGAGACAAAGCCAAATCGTGCCCAATCGACCAAGAAAACACAGAGTTCTCTTTACCTTCGACTGGATTTGAAACGGTATCAAGATCGTTATTAGGGTTTAACAGAACAAATGGAAGTAAGAACAAATAACTCGATCAAATGAATGAGTCCTCAAGGATGAAAACAACTTGTGCCTTTTAAAATTTTATCAGAGAGATGTAACATGTAACAACTGTTGACAGTGAGGATTATCAAATGATAATTAGACACATCCAACAGAGAATGAGAGGAAACAAACTCTTGACATTGTGAAGAGGATGTCCGAGCACAACCCGTGGCCAACCAAAGCACATATAAAGCTTCCATTAAAGTTCTGGGTGATACTAAACTCTACTATGCAAAGCTTCCCAACAACAACAATAATGAGGGAAATGCCATAATACATAACAGTTCGAGGCTCGACCAAGACATGGAAAGAAACACTCCAACTCTTAATAAATCACATTGCAACCTAGAGAAACGAATATATCAACCACAGAGACGAAAATGAGTGGAAAAACTTAACACCAAGACAAGTTGCAAAACCAATGTTCAAAGCTCAAAGATTTCCAATCAAAAACATAAATTTCTACAGAGGGCCATACCCAAAAACTCAAGCTGACCAAGCATGCCTCTTCTATTATTTCCAATAAAATCACACACAGATTACACACAACAAAGTATATCCATTTCTCTTTTCCAAAATGTTGATCATCAAAATATTCACCAGATGAAACCATAAGCACAACACTCATACACAGTCCAAAAAAACTTAAGAAAAACACAGACCTGAAGCCATTCTAAGCCAAAAATCGATTCATAACACAGAGGAACCATCATGGATGGAAAAATAAGGAACCATACCTGGAAAATCTTGCTTGAGGGAGAGAATTAGTTTGTATCTTCCTTCACAACCGAAAATCGGGGAGCATCAACAACCACCAGAGCCAAAAAACCAAATGCAAGTATGGCTTAGGTGACGGGCCTTGAGGGTTGTTTGAGTGACGTGTAATGAATTCACACCGCTTCCTTCCCTAGCCTCATTCAATTTAACGTACAAGTCAACCAATCCACCATAACATTAACCATTAATTCAACCAAATATCCCATTGCTATATCCATTTACATAGCGCGCCACCCAAAGTAATGTCAAAACCTTTTAAAAAAAAAAACCATGTGCTATAATGTTACCACATATGCCTCACACAAAGTGCATAAGTCTATCAACAAGGGTTTATACACCCTTCATTTGTCACAATTACGTATAACCTTAGGGCTTGTATATAGTCCTTTTATTTGAAAAATCTCCCATATCATCCTTGATCAAGATCATAAATAAAACAATTAACCCATGTCTAATTGCAATGTCAAACCAAACTGATAATGATCATTTTATCCATAAGGAAACATTAATATAATTTGTGAATGGACATCAAAACAATCCAGTGCCATGCAATAATCAACCATCAACTTATGTCACCAAAACATTTTAAATCATAATTTGAATCATCAATTGTAGAAGACTGTGTTGCCATCATCATAACATCAACAAAATATATAAGCGTAGCATATCCATCATAGCGCCACTAGTCTACAAGGGGGTCCCACCTACTAGTTTATTATTATTATTATAATACATAATAGAGCTTGGCAATCATTTGCGAGCAATATTCATCGTTGTGTTTTTAAGCATCAACAAATTGGTGACTCCAAAGGGAAATCTGTTTCCAACATATTAAGAACTCAGATTTTCTGGTTTCGTAGACCAAGTGAACATTAGATCAAGGAAATAAACATCAGAATGATTATGCAACAGGGGGAAGTAAACGGTTTAAGGGGAAAATGATTTGGGATTTTTGGAATAACTCATGCAAAGTGTTACGTATGAAGGGGCTTATCCATGTATGCATAACATTCGATTAATCACAATGAAAGCAATCTTGGCTTCAAGGAGAATTTTTTTATGGTGTGTTCTTTTTGATTCTCGGGCGGAGGGAAGAAAAGGAAAGCATAAAATAGGGATGAAAAACCAATTATCTAATTTAACAACAGTACTGGAAGAAGATAGCAATTTCAATGATGTATTCAAGGAGGGACATCATGACAGTTGTGTAACCTGATTGTTATTGATTAACAATACTTGCATAATAACATCGTTGGCAAAACTGATCCAAAATTTTATTTCTGACAAGAAAATAAATCAATCAAAGAAACAAGACAACATAAATGAAACAACAGAAAGAAATAAACAACAAAGTGAAATCAAAGCAACAAAACAAACTATAATACATGAGTAATTCCATACAACATTTAAACTTTCAAGCTAGTTCCACATAGTGTTTTAAGTGGGAACCGTTGGTGCTATAGGAAAACAACCGCTCTTCCAAGTCCTTTAGAATATAAGAATTTGCGCCCAAGACAAAAGCGATTTTAAAAGGACCCAACCATAACTTTTGAAACTTTGAATTCCTTCCTTTATCAACATGAGATGAATCCCACATCAAGACTTTCTCATTAACGTTAAATTTGACATCTTTTGCACTTTTATTGAAATATCTTTTAACGGTTTGTTGTCTTCTCTTTATGTTATCCAAGGCAAATGTCCTTTGTTCCTCTAAAGCCAAGAGTGCATTTACCTTTGAGAGATATTGAAATAATTTAATTCTTCAACCTATAGCATCAACCTTAGAGAAGAAATTTCCATCTTGGTAGGCATAATGGATTCTTGACCTTAAAAAAGATGGAAGATAGTGCAACTAGTTCTCACTTTGGTGGTAGTGCGGTCTTCCCAAAGGGTGTAAGTGAGGAGAGTGTCCCATTAACGAGGATTATCTTCGATGAGCCTCTTGATAATTCTAACCAGATTTTTGTTTGTAGACTCGACTTGCGCATTTCCTTGAGGATAATAAGCTGATGAGGTAAAATGTTTAACCCCTAGTTTAGCTAGAAGCTGAGTCAACTTAGCAGAAATAAAAGTAGGACCATTGTCTGTAATAATCTCCAAAGGAAGACCAAATCTGGAAAAGATATTAGTTTTAAGGAAAGAAATAACATGCTCATCCTGCGAATGCTTAAGTGGGACAACTTCAGTCCATTTCGTAAAATAGTCTGTGGCTTTCAAGATAAAAAGTTGCCCTGCTGAAGATGGAGGATTAATAGGACCAATAAAGTCCAGACCCCATTTTCAAAAATGAAATTCAGGGAGGAAAGGTTGTAAAGGCATGGAAGAAAGACATTCTTTCCCAATGAACTTCTAGCACTTGTCACAAGGTCTTGAAAAATTATAAGAATCATGAAAAATTGAAGGCCAATAATACCCTTTCTTGATAATCTTAAAAGCAGTAGTTTTAGCAGAAAAATGACCACCTACATGAATAACATAATCTGAAGATCCATGGGTCTCTTGTAACAATTTTTGTGCTTCCTCATTATTCACACAACGAAGTAATATACCATTGGCATATCTCCTAAACAAGAAGTCTCATAAAATGATGTATCTAGAAGATTCAAGACAAAGTCTTCTCCTTTGATGAGTATCTAAGTTATCTGGACACCTCTGATTTTGCAAGTAACACACCAGATCTTTGTACCAGGGATGTTCAACTACAAGAAGGATTTGACTGTCAATATAAAATAGTGTTGACAGAGAGCTATCTTGTTCATCCATTTCTTCACTTGCTTCAACATGTTGAGCTAAGTGAAGGGCTAAGTCATGTCCCTTAATGGTTTTGGAAGTCATGATGGTTAAATCATGCTCCTGGATCTTGGCAAGCCAATGTGCAAGCTTCCCTGAAAGATAAGTCTGTGAGAGAAAAAACTTGATAGTAGGTAAAGGTACTTTTACCAGCATGTGCTTACCTAAGATAAAGTGGCGAAATTTCTCCACAGCTTTAACAAGAGAAAAATCATGTTTTTCAATATAAGAATATTTGAATTCATCATATAATAAGATTTGACTCATGAAAGCCACTGGTTTTTCGTTAGCTTGGTCATCGCATTGTATGAGGATAGCATAGACTGCTTCCTCTGTGGCATTAGTATATATAATAAATTCTTTCTCAAAATCCAGCTTTGCCAAAACCGGTGCATAACTGATTTCCGTCTTAATCCTTACAAAAGAATTTTCGACATCATCAGTCTAATAAAATGAGTGATCTTTCTTAAGAAGATTGTGAATTGGTTTGACCATTACAACAAAATCAGAAACAAACCTACGGAAAAAGTTGATAATTCCCATAAAGGCTTGAACCTCCTTTTTGTAAGTAGGAGCAGGAAGATTTAGGATAGTAGCAATCCTTTCGGGATCTATGATTATTCCTGAATTGGAGACAATGTGCCCAAGGAGCTTTCCCTTGGTAATGCCGAAGATAGACTTAGAAGGATTTAAAGAAATGTTGAGTTTATTGCATCACATGAGAACCTTTCTAAGATGACCAAAATGATCCAATCGGTTCTTTGAATATATAGTTAAGTCATCAAGAGAAATCTGAATAATTTTTCTGATCAGATCGTCAAAAGCTATCTGCATAGCTCTTTGGAAAGTGGAACCTACATTAGAGAATCCAAAAGGCATGCGTTCATAAGCAAATGTTCCCCAACGTGTAATAAAAGTGGTTTTATATTTATCTGTCTTTTTTACCTTGTTTTGATTATAACCAGAAAAACAATCAAGTAAGGACATCATTTGTGACCTTGCAACTTGCTGCAAAATCATTTCCATATTAGGGAGATGAAAATGGTATTTCACGCTAGCTCTATTTAATGCGTGAAAATCAATGCATAGGATGATCTGACCAGTTGTTTTCCGAATGGGAACCAAATTGGAAACCCACTCATAATACTTAATAGGTAAAGTTATCCCAACCTTCATGAGTTTTTCCAACTCCTTCCGAATAACTGCTTCAAGTACGGGATTAACGAGTCTTTGTTTTTTCCTAACTGGTTTTTATGCCCTCCTTGATAGGGATGGCATGTTGTACAAGAGTAGGATCAAAACCACGAAGATCCTCATAATACCAAGCAAAACATCTTGAAATTCATTAAGTAACTTAGTGAACTTCAATTTTTCTTCATCGGTACATTGGGCACCTATCTTATCATTCTTTGGACAATCGGGTGTCCTAGTGTTCAAGGAAATGGTTTCACCCACTTTCCTTTTTGACTCCTCTTCTTTATGTTTTTCTTTGTTTCCTACATCACTCAATGAAAATGAACTTTCTAGAGGAGTCAAGTCCTTCGTAATTTTATTGTTTTCCATGGATATAATCTCCTTGGGCTTATATGGTTCATTTTGTATGAAAGCACATATGATTTCATCACTAGGGAAGATCTGCCATGACACTACATTGTTAGGGATATGAGGATGATACAAAGATTCAAAATTGAAATTAGGTCTTTGTGGAAGAAGTTTCCGAGTAGGAGAGGCTGCAAAAACAACTAGCCTATCAGCCATTGAATTTGGTTCCCTTTTAACATAAGTGATGTTAAATGATAGTAAGTTCGAGATAAGCGCCCAAACAGTTCGGGTGTAGCGTTTCATTAACCTGTTGCTAGGAGAATATATCTTATGTATAAGGTTTAAAACAAGTTCAGAGTCCCCCAAAAATGTAAGGTGACCACAACCTAAATTATAGGCATTTTCAATGCCTAGTAGTAATGCTTCAAATTCGACGATGTTGTTTGTACAAGCAAATTCTAACCTACAGGAAAAGTTATGAATTTTACCTACATGATAATATAAGATAATTCCAGCTCCATTACCTTCATTAGAGCATGAATCATCAAAGTGCATATGCCACATACCATCTTCTAGGTCAATTTGTTCCAAGGTAGTGTTATCCTCATCGGCAAAGATGGAGTACACCCCTAGATCCTCCTCGACATAATTTACATTAGGCCGTGGGATGCTTTCTATATAAGGTGAAATTCTTCCTTCCCTTAGGACTATGATGTTTTTCCCATTCCAAGGAACAAATAAGTGTGTCCCGTCGAGTGAGAGATATCCACCTGTCAAAGCTTGCCAATCTCTTCCTAAGATGATTGAATAATTACTCACTGTCATGTCAATTACATGAATATTAAGGGTTGTCCTTATTTCAGGATGCGCACACAAAACCAAAGTCATGTCCTTGATCTCACCTATGGTCAATTATTGTAAACTATTATATGAGAGCATGCTTCTGGAATTTTCATTTGTACAAGACAAGCCTCGCTCTTCCGTAATATTTTTCGACATTACGCTTGGGCCCGAACCACCGTTAATCAAACAACAATGGGATATTTTGTCCATAATCTTTACATAAATGAAAAATGGAGGATTTTTTACAGAGTGTCTAAAATTATTTACACCCACTTTATTTACAATTGAGTCCTCTTCGTTTACCTCTTCAGAGAGATTGGCTACGGTGGAAGTTTTTCCTTCCATGATTTTTTTTGGATGCTTTTGTTGCTCATGGATGACAACCATGTCCATAAGAGTAGCATCGGCTTTGATATTATCCAATTGATTGAGAATGTTGTATTTGGAAGTGGGAAGAGAGGAGGAAGTTCTTTGACTGTTAGGAGTTTTAGTAACTTGTACATTAGCAGCTAGTGAAGTTGAGCTTGGGATAGAAGAAGTACGAGGGGGATCATATTTTCCTTTTAAAGAATAAGATTCATTCCTAGTGTTTATGATCATGACATATTATGGTTCTGGGAAATCTAGAACAACAATGGTATTTTCAGGCCTTTTTCCAAAGATTTTATCTCTGTCACTCTTCTTTACCTCACAAGTACTATCCTCGTGGTGTTCCTTGCAAAAGTTACACCAACTGCGAGGGATGTTGGATTTAGGATGGAAGTTATTTTCATTTGAATTCCTAAAGGGTGGTGAAGAAGAAGACGAGGCTCCAGGAGTAAGTGAAGGGAAATTTCCTTTCTACTCATATGCTATCATTCGGTTATTCATATCTTGTGCAAGTTGTAAGAGGATAGACATGTCCATTTGTTTAATTGAGTCTCCCTTGGGAAGACCTATTCTTTCAAGTTGTTCTTCATACTCTAGACAAGTATGGAGAGCTGAACCAAGATTGTCAATATATTTTTCTTCAAGCCTATGACGGTAGGGGGAAGGTAGAGTATTATAGTAATGCATAAAAGCAACTTGGTTATGAGGGAAAATAAGTTCGGGAATTTGGTTATATAATTTGGTGAAACGTAAGTTGAAAGACTTGATAGTCTCACTGTCTTTGTACGCAATGTTATTATATTCTCGTAATTGTTTGGCTGGGCTCTTAGACTACCCATAAGTATATTTGAACTAGTAAACTAACTCCTCCCAAGTGGAAAGAATCTTGGGAGGGAGGTCAAAGAAATCAACTGTTACTTTCCCTTCAAGGGAATTAACAAATAAGTACATACAAGTATAATTGTCATTAGCTCCTATACTGTGACATGCATTCCACCAAGTGTTCATTCGTAGTGACCATGTTATTTCTTGAAAACCAAGAGAGATTCTCTTTGAATTTTGGAAGTGGACGAGTAGCAGGTGCTAGGTTCAGAGGAGAGGAAACATGCCACGGGGTAGTAGTAGCATCTTCTTTGAATTGAAAGAGTCCATACTTCTTTATGACCTTAGTGGGGTTGGTAGTAGATTGGACATGGACTTGATGGATATACAATATACCAATCACTGACGAGGATGAAGGTTGAGATGAAGAAGAACCTCCAGTGCCACTAGAGCCACCCACAAATTCCATTTTGTGAATGATGGGTAAGGGAGAGAAAGACAAACTAGCCGAGTCAAACAAAGTTCTCCTTAGAGTACCTTGTTGGGTTGACAAAACAACGTTTCTTCTTCCTATTTCAGAAATAGGGTTGATCTCAGGTGATAAACCTCTTCTTCTCCTAGAGGTGTGAGGGTTTAAGGACATGAAAAGAAGATCAAAACTTTAGGAAAAAGAAAGCTATGGCTGATTCCTAGGTTGTCTTTTCCTGGCCTCCCAACATTCTCGAATACTTATGTCTTGTTCAATTACTGCCCACGAGCATTCAAGCTCAACCCAGGTATTAGTAGTCTCTAATATGGTATTGAATAAGGTTAAAGCAATGTTGGTCTGGTCTTTAAGACTAGGCTCAATATTTAGATTCCTTGTAGCAGGTACTGTCATAAATGAAAGAAAACAATCAAAGAATCGAAAGAAAAAATATAAAAATTTCAATGATAATCACGCATACAATCAACCAGAGAGATATGGAAGATCTCCCCAGTATGGTCGCCAAATAAATGTTGAGGCAAACACATGAATTATCTTACTCAAGAATTTTTGAATCTTTCCTCGCTAAGACAAGATAGTCGGGAATATCACCCTATGTTTTATAGCCTCAAAATTATTTTCCCAATCCACAAGTATTAATTACAAGGGTTTAGGATGATTTTTTTTATGAAAATAATGTTGCAAAATAACATACATTTTTTATATAAGTTTCTGAAAAACATATAGATTACATAAAGTAAACGTGGAGATCAAAAACAAAAAGTAACCAAGTCACAAAAACACACAAATGAGACATAATAACAATCTTCTTTAATTCATTCCAAGAAATAAAAAATATCTTTCTCTTTACAAAATCCCTGTGAGGGCATGGACCAAAGTCTAATTTAGATATCCCTGATGAAAACCATACAAAAGGACTGTGACAAGAATTAAAAACTGAACATTATAATCTAGATCAGTTTGCCAAAGATTATTACCAATTTGACTCTGCACAATATCCTTTATCAGTGATGAAACTTAATCCATAAACATACAAGTATATACAAACTATCAATGATAGATCAACACCTTTAAAACAAGCATCTGAATGATTTGGCTCAGTTCTGAACCTTGTTGTCTACAATAGGACCATGCTATAAAAAAGAGAATTAGGCTTTGAATGAACTCAAGAATGAATGAAAAATGAAACTATCTCATGAAAACAAAAGAGCAAACCTTAGTATTTCTTTATCCTTCTATTCTCCCCATGTTCCTTCTTCTCATTTGGATTTTATACATTCCAAATAAGTTGAAGTAGTTCAACTACTTCCTTTAGTTAAGTTAGTTGAACTTAACTAATTTTATTTTAGGAGAAATAATAATAATATTAATAATAGTTAAGGGTATTTATTTAATAATAACTAAGTAGGTGGGACCCCTTGTGACTCCCTTCTTTTATTCTTTTCAAAAATAAATTTACAGTTGGATAATCATTTAAACACATGTTGCCTTGTAACTCCCTTAAATGCCTTCAAACTGTGAATATTTAAATATCAAAAATAATTCAAATCATATCCAATAATATGTAAATATTCACATAATCCACAATATAAAAAAAAATAGCTTGTTGTCTAGAAATTTATGCAGACCACTGTCTTCAACAACTCAATCATAAAAACACATAAATTAAAATCCATACTTGCCACTCTGAGAGGCAATCCTTCTTTTATCACTGCTATCCCCTTTGGATTTCCCGAAAGTAGCCTTTGGTTGATTCGAACCTTGAGGTTGTATCTCACTAATAACATGGGAACAATCATCCTTCAGATTCATACAGGAGGACATTGATTTTGAAGAGTCATTCGAAGGAGAGGAAGGGGAGGCAACAACTTTGCCTTTATCTTTCACATGGGGGACATCGGTTTTAAGCCTTTTACTAGCATGAGAGGATTGAACAAGTGAATGCACAAGGGAAATTTGAACATTAGGATTTACATGTGGTGGAGGAGTTAATGACAAATTAGGCCAACCACGATGGTGAGAGACTGTCGGATTGAAAATCTCTTGCCATCCATCATTTGTAGGAACTTCTATTTGCAAGGACACATGAGGAGGCACATGAATACCATGGATATTTTGCGGTTGGAAGGGAGGTTTCTATAGTCGGGGTTGTACTATCCCTTGCCTGACCAATTTGAATAACCCATCTTGAAATAACTGGTTCAACTCCTGGGGGTCAGCATCAAAATGAATAGAGAATATAGGCCTTCTAGGACCTTTGTTCCAGTTACCGCTTCCTCTATTATTTCTGCCATGGCTGTCCCTGCTAAAGAAACTCATCATGTATGCAGTAATTCATCAATAACTAGCCCATAACAAACCATACATGATATTATTCTTGCATGAAATAATAATTGGCTCAGAAATTGACACAAGACCCATGCAAATCCATCCATAAGAAATCATTTAATAATTGGCAAGTGAGTAGGGGGTGAATAGGGTTCATGGGACATTTGGAGGGAGTGTAATGAGCGAAAATGTGATATAATGAGAGGGGAGAAATACACAAGTACTGCTCAACAATTCATTAAATAATTTAACTGTGCAATCAAATACCAAAAATCTCAACTGCCACTTATTTTTGTGTCATATATTTTGTCACTGTTATACAGAGTTTTTAATTTAGTTTACAGAACATGGATGCCAAAAATGATAATGGGATTATGAGGGGGGTGTAATGAGCGAAAAAGTGATAGTATGAGAGGGAATAAACTATGGATATTATTCATAAAAATAAATCAAATTAGAGAACAACCATAACTATGTTCAGACCTCATAATCCAATAAGCATTTACTTTTAAAACCAAAACCATTTAACTGACACTTCTTTACAGAATGCTCGTTGACTTCAAAAAACAATTCATGTGCCCATAAATACTCAATTACAATAGACCCTGCATATATACAATATCTATATAGCAGTCATGATAACCGCATTGCCATTTTATGATAACATAATAATTTGTTGAGCCACGATCATTCATATTCCAATGCTAAATCCTTTTCCTTTTAAAATCAAATAGAAATATGCACAGTGATTCCAACCATACACATCCAATATTTATTCCTCAAATTCAAATAAGAATAGGCCCAATATTAACCACCATCTGTCGATTTTCCAAACATTGTTCGACATAATCAACTGGGCATTAAAACTCATAATCATGCCCCAATTCAATCACACACAGGTGTTCATCCAATAAAATCAACATAAGTATTAATTCAAAATAGCATTCAACCAATAACATGCCACTTTGAGCCCGAGCTTCTCATAAATTTAACATGTACAAACTTCTTTTAAAAATTTCCCAACGAGAGACAAAGCCAAATCATGCCCAATCGACCAAGCAAACACACAATGCTCTTTCCCTTCGACTAGATTTGCAATGATATCAAGATCGTTATTAGGGTTTAACACAACAAATGGAAGTAAGAACAAATAGCTCGACCAAATGAATAAGTTCTCAGGGACGCAAACAACTCATGCCTTTTAAAAATTTATCACAGAGAGGTAAAATGTAACAATTGTTGACAGTGTGGGTTATCAAATGACAATCAGATACCTCCAATAGAGATTGAGAGGAAACAAACTCTTAATACTATGAAGAGGATGCTCTAGCACAACCCGTGGCCAACCAAAGCACATATAAAGCTTCCATTAAAGTTATGGGTGATACTAAACCCTACTGTGCAAAGCTTCCAATCAACAACGATAATGAGGGCAACGCCATAATACATAACAGTTCAGGGCTCAACCAAGACATGGAAAGAAACACTCCAACTCTTAACAACTCACATTGCAACCCAGAGAAATGAACATATCAACCACATAGACGAAAAGGAGTGGCAAAACTTAACACCAACGCTGGTTGCAAAACCAATGTGCAAAGCTCATATCTTGCCAATCAAAAACATAAATTTCCATAGAGGGGCAGACCCAAAAACTCAAGCCGGTTGAGCATGCCTCTTCTGCTATTTCCAATAAAATCACGCACATATTACACACAATAAAGTATATCCATTTTTCTTTTCCAAAATGTCGACCATTAGAATATTCACTAGAAGAAATCATAAGCACAACACTCATACACAGTCTAAAAAAACTTAAGAAAAACACAGACCTCAAGCCATTCTGAACCAAAAATTGATTCATAACGCAGAGGAACCATCATGGATGGAAAAATAAGGAACCATACCTATAAAATCTTTCTCGAAGGAGAGAATTAGTCCGTATCTTCCTTCACAACTGAAAATCGCGGAGCATCAACAACCATCAGAGCCAAAAAACCAAATGCAAGTATGGCTTGGGTGACGGGCCTTGAGGATCGTTTGAGTGACGTGCAGTAAATGCACATTGCTTCCTTCCCTAACATCATTCAATTAAACGTACAATCCAAAAAATCCACCGTAACATTAACCATTAATTCAACCAAATATCCCATTCTTATATCCATTTACATAGTGCGCCACCCAAAGTAATGTCAAAACCTTTAAAAAAAAATAACCATGTGCTATAACATTACCACATATGCCTCACACAAAGCACATAAGTCTAGCAACAAGGGTTTATACACCCTTCGTTTGTCAAAATTACATATAACCTTAGGTCTTGTACATAGTCCTTTGATTTGAAAAATCTCCCATATCATCCTTAATCAAGATCATAAATAAAACAATTAACCCATGTCTAATTGTAATGTCAAACCAAACCGATAATGATCATTTTATCCATAAGGAAACCTTAATATAATTTGTGAATGGACATCAAAACAATCCAATGCCATGCAATAATCAACCATCAACTTATGTCATGAAAACATTTTAAACCATAATTTGAATCATCAACTGTGGAATGTTGTGTTGGCATCATCATAACATCAACAAAATATATAAGCACAACATATCCATCATAGCGCCACCAGTCTACAAGGGGGTGCCACCTACTAGTTTATTATTATTATTATTATTATTATAAATAATAGAGCTTGCCAATCATTTGCGAGTAGTATTCATCATTGCATTTTTAAGCGTCAACATATGGATGACTTCTACATTCCATGAGATTTCCATAGACTACTCTTGGGCCCTAAACTGACTCCTGAGCTAGGAGTTATACCCTCTAAGAGAGATCTAGTATTAAATTTTACCCTTGTTTGTTCTGGTTGTGACTCCTTCATACAAGATCCGTTTGATGAACAATTTAGCTTGTTCGAAATCTCTCTCTGAGATCTATCATTCATACAAAATTGATATTCTAAAAATGTTGTTTAGGACCTAAAAAACTCCCCACAATATGAATACCTTCAAACACTGGAATTTGTATGGAAAAATTCATTAAATCGTTGTTGTAACAGTCCTTAAATCCAAACCGTTGATCTCAAAATTGGGATTAATCCTAATTATTGATCTTCTTGGCCTTTCCAAGATCTTTCTAGACCTCCACAGGCATATCTAAACTTTTCTTCGGAGCCTCCCCATTGGAAATCTTCAATCTCTGGCTATGCAAATTTCCCGAAATCACAGTCTGAACACTATCAGACTCCCTCTGAACTCATAGTATGAAACATTTTCGGACCCCCTTTGAACTTATATTCCAAAACACTGTCGCATTCCCTATCGGAAACCTTCCTTGATACCTTTGAAAACACTTCTCTGAAATAACATCTTTGAGATCTGAGGACTAAGAATGACCTCGATTGATCTGACAACTGTTGTTACATCACACCAACTCACCGATCAATGGTCCAGATTGTTCCTCAGAGTACCTCTCGTCAGATTGCATCCCCTCCATGTTATAAAATCACTTTGAACAACACCCTTTCGATGAACGATTGCGATCTCTTAGCATGTGGTCTAATGACGAAGATTTAAAGTGAAGCTCCAAAGAGATTCCTCACCTAATGGGACCCACTCTCATCCCATTGACAAATCAAATTTTGCCATGTATCATCCTCAAGTACGTTGACTTCCATGCTGGTGTAATATGTCACGATGACATCAAATTTCTCTCTTAGCCTCACGTAAGCGAAACCCACAACAGTGTACGACTGAGGTTACTTCTTGGATATTCATCGATCTACAATCCAGATTGATTCTCAGAGTCTTCCCCATACGAGTGCCTCCACTTTGGGCATCCAAAGCTACTATGATCCTCTGACTCCAATGATTCTCATTATTTCAACTCATTCCATCGAACTCCTCCCTTCAGATTGAATTTCATTCCCGACTCCAAATTCTTTCGAAGCCTTCTTCCAGAAGGCCTTTAAGGAGTGCTTAGCTCTGATCCTGTTGTGACTGAATCTCGATCGCTAATTCTCTAGGATGAATTAATATGGGATATTGATTACTAAAATTCATGATCGTCATGAAATACACAGTAATTTGAATTCCATGGTCGAATTTGACTCTGCAACTTGTAGATTTACGCCATAATTTTCTTCTTCATCTGCTATACAACATTGAGTCTCGAAAATCTGCTTAAAATCTGGGGATTTCACTTTGGTTTACCATTTTTCCCCAAATTCATCATAGGACGAAATATGCAACCATGAATATCCTCAATTCATGCTAGCTCCTACGCCATACAAGCTTAGTTTTGAACCTTGAGCCCTAATACGATTATGTAACGTCCCCCAAGTTAACTAGGGAACTTTACTACATGGAAAAACACATAAAATGAAATTTCTTCTTGTTGATTTATTTACTACAACTTACCAACTACGTTTATACACATTTTAAAATAGATTTGATTCCCATGAATGAAATGTATATACAACCTTCTAAACAATCATGAATGCAACTAATAAAATCTTTATAATAGTCATATAAAATCATTCTCATGCACAGAGTAAACACACAACCATGAACTCGTAAGTAACTCAATGAAAATAGATAAACACTTATCTTTGTAAAACATTTGTGCAACCGACTGCTTGGGAAAGACATTCCACCCAACCATAGACCTATTCTTCAAAATATCAACAGTAAGACACCCCCGAGATGGGGCTAGGAATCCACAAAAGAAGGGTGCAAATCCCCTCACAACTCAATATCAGACAATCCACTGGTTCTCTCCTACAACTATCCCAAATTTCCTCTAGCTCGCTTCCTCTTGACCCGCCTAACCCAAGGAATGTACCTCTTCATTGCTCTAAATCCATAGGGCATCCCATTTTTTTATCAGGGTCTCTTTGGCACAAGTAGATAGGAATCTCTCAGCTGGGAACTCAAGGGAACTCACTGCTAGGAAAAGCACTAGCAAAGACAACATCAACAACTTGTTGATACAGTGCAACTCACTCAGGAGTTCACTCTTTAGGCCTGACAACTTGGCTCTTGAAATTCTAGCTCCAAAATGCTTCAAAATCGCTCCATCATTCTCTAGAATTTGTCCAACCTTGTTGTTTCAAATCCCAAGCTCTCCTTCCATGTTTTCTCTTGTTGTTCTTGTAAAAATTGAATGTCTAAAACTGTTGTTCCTACCCATACGAATTTCCTCTCTTTCCCCAATATAATTGAATGCTCACTCTGCCTAATGTTGATTGTACTCCAGCCCCATGCTCTCTAATAACTATGAGATGTGAATCTCACACCCACCCTATGACAGATATTCAATGATTGTGCTCTCATGCACTCAACCATAAATTAGAAGTCCCCCCCAAATGATAATAAAATTCAGAAATGTGGGTTTGAATTAATACCTATAGTTTATTTCCCTTTGGAGCCCTCTTGGGTGCTCTCTAGGCATTCCCCCCCTCTTTTGGATTAATTAGCTTCCATCTATGTCCATATCCCAACAACTGGTATTTCATTATATTTATTTCAAATTCAGAAATCACATTTCACATTTACATTGATTTTCCATAGCCACATCTATATCTACCTTATGCATTAATTAAACCGAGGATTATAGTGGGGATGTTATAGGGGAGAAGAGAGATATTCATATAATTATAAAATTTGCAACAACAATTACAAAGAAATACCTAATGATCTATTATCACCTTTGTCTCTAGAGCCCAATTTCCTCCTCACTTGGACCACTTATAGGCTTCAACTCCAATAAAAAATCCTCACTATATGTGGATGGTAAAATCATCAAGAGTTTAAGTCCAAACTCCAAGTAATATAATCAACTTTAGAAACAAGGGTTTTTATAGAAGGGAATGGCTATAAAAATCCAAATCTAGATTCTCAATATAATGCTCCAGCATAAGGGTACTAGAATGGTCAGTTGCCCCTTCTCCAACATATGAACTTTATTTATACTCTCAGGGTTGTACAAGTGTAAGAACCATGTAATACCTACTCGGAAACATGCAATTAATGCACATTTATTATTTTTTTTACAATTTTGTATATGTGACTTGCATGAACAAAAAACATGTATGATATGCATGTTTCCTTAAGGGAAAACATGTATACCAAGTAAAAATGTATTTAAATATTATTTGAGTGGATCAAAGATATTAAACTGGATATATCTCGATCGAAGTTATCATTAATGATAAGTGATGACCAAAAAATTCTATAATAATAGGATTTCAAGCCAAATGTTTAATTTTTCATATTCCAATTTCCCAATCCATAAGCAACTTTGAATCTCCCATAACTTGAAGTAGTTTTTTTTAATAGAATCCAAAGCGAAAAGAACTTAGGTATGTTATTGGACCTATAACCAACACCATATTTAATAGATAAAATATGGTATGAATTTAAATAAAGTAGATCTCCAACACCACATTACCGAGGGATCTTTGGCCTGCCCCATCAAAGAATCCCTAAGATATATCATCATTAATAGTAATCACTTTTAAAATCCTAATATCTTTTCTAATGTGAGGCTTCCAACTTCCCTCAAATGAGACCTTGATCATATGAACCATCTAATTTATTGAAAACAATTTTCCTTTAAAGATCATTTTATTCCTTGAAATCCATAAGCCTAATGCGCAAATCATGTCAACACTCTATAATAGAACAAAGACATGACACGATATCCATTCTAAAATGATCCATCAAAGAAGCTTTATCCCACTTATCATATGATTCAAACCATTCTCAACTTGTAGGATTTCTTTCCACACTAATTTTTAATAAGAGCAATGAACAAAAACATGATCAACTATTTCAGTGTCTACCTTGCAAAATACACACCAATCAAAGCCTTGCGAACCTCAATTTTATCTGTTATCCCAAGTCAAGATATTATTTTGCAAATCCATCCAAAGGAATATTCTTGAGTTTAAAGGATTGTGTAGTTTCCATACAACCTTTCACTGCAACACTTTTCCCCCTCTCACTTCTTCTTCTTATATGTTTGCTTTGTAACTTGTTTTTGTAGTCAAGATCCTTGTTGCTTTGTTTTTTTACCCTTTTATTTCATCTTTTTTTATTTAAGAGACTAATGGAACTATGTTTTAGCATAAAAAAAAATTGATCTCATTCGTCTACCATAACCCCTTCCAACCCATAAAAACCATCACATTTCCATTCCTAGATCTGGCCTAAACTTGGATTGGCAACATCTTGTAGATTATATACCCAAATTAGGTAATTTTGTGAGTAAAGGAACAAAAAACATGAAGTTGTCACAACACCCAATCTAGGGATTTTCACTTACTCTAACTTTGCTACGTTTCCCATCAACCCATGCACTCCATTTCCCTACTAAAGGAGAAAATTTGAGTATTGTTTTCCAAAATTTTGATGGAACCTTTTCCTCTTTCTTTCCAAACTTAGTCAATCCTCCACTGATTTTCCTCTCAAATATTAATGCTTTATAACCTTCCCCCATATACCACCATTAAAAAGTAGTCTCCAAAGGTGTTTTTCAGGTAAGGCTTGACTAAAACCATAGATAGTTTTCAAGTTCTATCTCTCTTCTTCTTTTGGTTTAGCAATCTTATACCATTTCATGAGAGGAATTCCTTTAGTAGGATTATTCCTAGTCCACAATAAATTAAATTAAATTTTCCTTGTTTTTTTGAGAACACATTTTGGAATATGAGAAATGGACAACCAATATATAGGAATTCTATGTAGCACAAACTAAACCAAAACAAGTCTACCATGCCTAGAGAGCCATCTATGACACCATATTGTGATCCTTGCTTCTATTTTTTTGTATAACCATAATCACTCATCATACTTGTAATTGTTAGGTTTTAACATAAAGCCCATATATTTGATTCAAGAATTCTGTGTAGCACAAACTAAACCAAAACCAGTCTACCATCCCTAGAGAGCTATCTGTGACACCATATTGTGATCCTTGCTTCCATTTTTTTGTATAACCATAATCACTCATCATACTTTTAATTGTTAGGTTTTAACATAAAGCCCATATATTTGATTCCCTTATCCATTGAACTACATTACATAGGAAAGATTTGGACCAAATGTATCATCACTCCCTCTTCTAACCCATCATCGGGTGAGAAATAGTCATTGAATTAGATATCTCGATACCTCTAAATCTTCCCTCTATTTTTTCCTTGGACACCAATCTACTTAGTCCTTCATCCACCAATAAGAAAAGATATGGAGACAACACGAATCCTTATCTAAGCCCTCATGAAGCATGAAAAAATACTAAAGGAGACCCATTGATCAAATAAGTAAAAGTGGTTGAAGAGATACACCCCATAATCCATTTCGCCGATTGAAGACTCATACAAATTTGTGGAAGTAACAACTTGGTATACAACCAACTCACTTCATCATAATATTTTTTGAGATCAATTTCCATAACTACAACAGGGGATTAATAAAATTTAATCTAATGTAGCCCTTCTTGCATAGTTCTAGTTGTGTCATGAATTTTTCTATTGAATAGAAACCCAAACTATTTTATGATAAATCATGGAAAGAATTACCTTTATCTTTTTAGCAATTACTTTCGAGATGAGAATGTATATCAAATTGCATAGGGAGATGGGATTGAAGTTCTTAAAGGAGGATAGTGTGTTCTTCTTTGGAATTAAAGAAATAAATGTATAACTTAGAGCTCTGAAGGCTATCCTCAAGGCTCTAGATTCCTCTCAAGCTCTGATTAACCCCTCCTCCAACAAATCATAAAATTCTAAATAAATTCTAAAGTCCATCAATTAGGACCAATACTTTTTCATTTTTGAAAAGAGTTTAAAACTTATTTTGATTCATTCTTTGTAATTTCTACCTCCAAATTTGCATTCATATCTTCACTTATCAACCTTGGGAAAAATTATTAACTCTCATCAGCTGCCATATGATTAAGCATACTAGTTCTTTGAAGAGTTTTTAAAATTATTGTTGTCCAACCCCAACTACATCCTGAAAATTCCTTGCCTTCTTTCCATTTAGGAGATCCATTTCCAAAATGGGTATTGCCACATTTTATATGATTTGTGTATTTTTGGAAAAACTTAGTGTTATTATTAACTTTATCTAACTAGATAGCTCTACTTTTAATTTCAACTTCTTTTTCCAACAGTGCTTGCCTTCTCCCCTTCAATATTTTCAAAGATTGGAATTATTCTTTAGTAAAAACCCCATTTGCATTAATTGTCAAAGAGACTAGAAATTGCCTCTTCTAATTCTAAAAGATCCATGTTATCCTTTGTTGTCGTCCTTTTAGCGAGGTCATCAACCGCTTTATTAACTCTTTTGATATTATCAACAAATTCTTTCATTGCAGAAAACCCTAAAGCTTCATCATATTTTACCTAACTGTTTGTGATTAAGGATGTGAAATCCTCATCAAGAATCCAATGATAATTAAACTTTTGTATGGGGATGAAGGATTTTTCTCCTCACCTTCAACTTGGAACAATATGGGGATACATTCTGAGGATCCTCCCCATCCCACCAAGTCTTGAACTAGCATTCATATCAATAACACTTTCTATAGTCTAATCTCTTTGAGATTCTAGCTCTACCCCTTCTAGAGTTTTTCCATGTAGGAACAAGTTTGACTAGCTACAAGTCCACCAACTTGTCTTCTTCAAATAAATGTGAGAAAAAAACATCTAAAGGTTCAAGCCTCACCACCTACCACAAGATTTGATTTAGGTTTATAATGAAATTTAAGTATACACCTATTATCACATTGTCTCCAATTAGAGTGCCCTGGTCATGTAGACCTTCCTAGAATACCTTTCAATCTTCATAAGGCCCATAAAGTTTAATGATGTTGAAATATTTTCCAATTTATTTTTCCATACAAATTATCATTATACATGCATTCAACAAATGAGTAGATAGAGCATCAATATTGGAGTTATATGCCATAATAAACCCCTTGAATAGACCCTCCTTGTTAGAAGAGAAAAAACTCTAGTCCTTCAGAAAGGGAGATAGGGATTCTATTGCTTTGTTATCCACACACATCATCTCTTGAAGAAGAATTATGTAAGGCTTGTAATAATTAATGCATCAAGACTAAATTTTTTAGGGCACCCCTAACCCCCTTCACATTTAGGGATAAGATCAACACTGGGGTACCAAATTTTGGGGATTCCTTACTCTAAGGAGCCCTACAATTCTCATATTCTTTCCTTCTTTAAATTCTTTGGCTAGGGACATATGTGATTTTCTCCTAGACCCCAATGGGTGGTTGGAATACAGAGTTGGATTTCCCTCATTCTCAACCTTATCCTCCAAAATCACATCCCTTTTAGACCAAAGCTTGTAATTGGACTTAACCTGTGGTATAATATCCTTTGGTATCCCTTTTGTGGGACTATCCTTAGGGATATGATTTAGAATAGGTGCTTCTAGAGAGATATAAAAGGAAGGGAGTGAATACCTAGTGTCATTTACCCCTTTCACTGAGTGTCCCCTCTAACCTTAAAATAAGAGGAGGCCTATTACCTTCAAAATTGTAATAAATTAATTGAGAACTAGCACTAGAATTTACACCTCGAGTATGCTACCAAATCCTTCGAGGAGGCCTTTTCATGAGAAGGAGGTGGATCCCTTTCTGATACTTTGATAGGATCATAACCCATTACTAAAATCAAACTGTCTCTTAGATTTCCTAGGGACTCCTTCACCAAAACTTCATCACCTTCTTTCATCAATCCCTCTTAATAGACTTTTTTAACCTATATTTTGAATGGTCTACTCATCTCTTTAGAAGGATTTGAGAAGTCATGCCACATATGACCCACCTTATGGCATGCCAAGTAACAAAAATGAATTCACCAATAGTCAAGTTTTTGGACATGCAATCCCGAGACACATTTAATTTATAGCTTAGACAAGAGCCCTTCTCAAAGGTCCATCTCAACCAAAATTGCACCATATTTTTATCCTCCTTGCTCCCTCTTTGGCTACAAAGTAGCCATTAAAATTACCAATACCCTCCAGATATGAATGAATCTAAAATTTAAGAGGTGATCCAAGAAGAAAAACCCAAACCTACTGAATCACCATTGGCTCACTTTGTGGATCGAAAATTAGGACCCATATTTTAGAACTATACCTGAGGGGCCCTGTGGCTAATTCTATTTAAGAATGGCATCCACATCCTTCTAATATTGGAACTAGAAATGTATCCATCCTCAAACTACCAAATGGAATGTTGAGAAATAGACTAGTACCTCCTTCCATCCCACCTCCAACCAATTCCTAAGGGCTTCCCCCTTGAATTCCTTACTCGTGAATCAACCAACTAGGGCACGTTTCATTAGATCATTGACCTCATTCATTCTAACATCCTTTCCAACCATGATTCTAATTATGTTCTTGTTTACTCTTATACATTTATGCCTCTTTCATTTGTGAGGATATAAGTCACTTGTAGATTTTTCTAGTCTCAAATCCTTTACACCTGATAGGCTAGGGGTGTAGGGACTAGGATCCACCGTATTCAATGGAGAAACCCTACTAGAGCCATTACCATATTTGTCTTTAGATCCTTTTGCAGAAAATGTAGGAATCGCATGATTCCAAGAGAGAGATTTTACTTGGCACATTATTGTAATTCTAATTGATTAAAGGCCCTTTGTCATGAAAGATTGAAGGATATTAGATATCCCATTTGGAAAAATTTGGTGCATCTAAACTACTATTGACACCCATTGAATCACACTCTACACCGACTCTCGATTTATCTGTCGCATGGCCATCATTATACCCATTATATCTATGGAAAATTTCAAGCAATTCATGCCTTCGATGGAAAATGGATTAAGGACTAGGGACACCCCCCCCCATAGCCTACTAAGTCCATATAGTTGTCCATCACTAGGAACCTTCACACCTAATACAAATCCTAAACCTTGGAGAAATAAATCTCTGGAAACCCTTAACTTTAACCTTATCAATTACTTTCAACCTATGGTAAACCTAAGCATTTCCATTATGAAAGCACCCCAAACCTAATGGCTAATCTTATCCAAATCTCATTGGTAAATTTGAATTTCAAACCAAATTTTATCATTGTCAGACTCAAACCCGAACCATTTAACTTAGGTTTCATGTATAACATTTCATAAATCTTATTTTGGTTTTTTAAATTTATTTATATAGTGAATTGCCATATTGTCATTACAATGAACTAAAAATTAAATTTATAAAGAATATGACATGATGTAACACTCTCACCATGCTACATTGAAATGAGTTCCATATGTGTTTTTTTGACTTGGTAATTAAATTTCATTTTAGTTACCAATATTTCAGTTTAAAAATATTTCCAGATAAAAAATGATACATTATAATACAGGATTGTAGTTTTCTTTTTGCATCCCTACTTTGTGTATTTTTTTTTCTTCCAAATTATAAGGATGCATTAAGGATTGAAAATTAGATGTTATAGGTAACATCGTTTTTTGTTCACATTAGTGTCTCTTTTTGTATCTATGGTGCATCTAGTAGGCATATAATCATGTATTTCCAATGTACCATTTGCACCCATTTAGGATCTAGGAGTCCATTTCGTGTCAACTTTGTGATGATAAAAAACATAATTTTAGACATAAACTATATGAAAAATAAATAAATTAAAACACTCAAATGGGACAAAAAAAACAATGCCAAAAAAGTTCATGTATCCTATTCCTATTAGTGAATCTCATTTCTAATGAGATGCATTCCATTTTGTGTATTATACTATGTCTTGTTTTCATTATAGATTCAAACTTCTGACCTATTAGTTGCTAGCCTAGTGACTTATCAATTACCATACTACTAGAGTGTTGCGGCTCACCTTCCACAATGACCCATTTTAGTTTTTCTTATGGGTCCCTCTTTTTTCCTAAATTTTGCATACTAGGCATACTTTACTACTTCACTGAGGAGATATGAGCTTAAACAACTAGTTTTTTTCTATCACTTATACAGTTTATGCATTCTTTGTGAATAATAGCCTTTTGGACGTAGTCGAAAACAGTCCCCTTGAATATTGCACTCTTCAATCTCTCGTCCCCACTTCTATCATTCTTCTTCCTCATAGTAAAGACCCGATCCCTGGTTTTACTTAGCTGACGTGATTCATCTCACTCTTATACCCTTCACCTAAGTTGTCAATGATTCAAAACAAACCTCACACCATATTTATTCGAACATAAACCTGTCTGATGTTCTCATCAGAAAAGGGTCTGTCGGGATAATCTTCATCGGACTATTTCACTCCACACATCACGCAGAACTCTGACCATCACACTCTGATAGATTTGGTGCATCAACTTGACTCCTTACGTGGCATCCCATCGAAATTTAGATTCAAACCCAGCCTATCTCGACCCCCACCCCGAGTTAGTACGACCTATCTGATCGTTACCTCCCCAAGTGGTGTCTTAAGATTGGACCCTTTTCTTCTTTGTTTATCAATCTTCAATAAATTTCCTTTTATTTTTTTGGGACTCGTCACTACCCTAAGGTATCGAAGGAATATTCCTTCGATACCATCCTCTATAGAGTCCAGTTCATTCCCCATCCTCTCGAACTCCAAAAATCTAACACCGACAACCTTTCAGAGCCCTTCCACTTGCACGTCTGGCACATTCTAGCAAGATTAAGGTATATTCTTTTTTATATTGCTTCCATCAGAGTTCAAAAAATTCCTCATCCTGTGGAAATATGATGGATTTTCTCTAAAATTTTGAAAAGAGTACGCTTAACACGCCTTTTTAGAAAAGGGAATATTCTTGCAATGCCTTTTCTTTGGATTTTTAGTTGAACCTCACCCTGATGACCCCCAACGCCTAGACTCTAACATGTCCCACCTTCCCTGCAACACTGCACACTTTTCTAAAGAAAAGGGAATATGCTTTTGATACCCCTCCCATTAGAGCTCAAATTAATCTGCAATCCTTCCCTCTCCGAACGCATGAATCTGATAATGATCATTTTGAACCTCGACCTTTCGCCACCTCCGACACATGAATCCTAGCAACCTCCACCATTAATGAGGATTAATGACAAATATTAAGGCCAGATTTAGATATGATTCTCATACACATCCGAGTTATGGCGTATTTACAATTTTTCAATGTGCATTATGAGCTATAAACCCCCCTCTTCAGACATATCTTACACCATAAGTTTACGAAGCATTTTTTGTCTTGATTGTTTTTTTTTATTTGAGTGTTACTACACAGTTACTGTATCTTCTTAATCACAGGTAGCCCATTTTTTATTTTAAATATTTGTGTTGTTACAGTTAACACATTGTGTTTATTAGGTTGATACACATTTCAACATGGTAATACAAGATCAACTGATAATCAATCACGACAAGCCAAAACCCCAAAATTCCAAAGGGCTCAGTTTACTTCTAGTCAACTGCAGGACCCGAATCATCATCTCGGACAGTTGAAGTGTTGGTGACTAATACTAATAACCACATTGTTGAAGACCATTGTCGTGGTTATGAACAAATATACAGGATCTTCAATTCTACAGATTTCCATGCGTATGATGATAATTTGGGAGTTTACCAAATTATCCTAATAAGAGACATCCATTGTGTGGCCACCTGACCAACACTTTTCCCATACAACGAGGCAGTGCAATGGTGCCTCAAACAATTTGATACAACAACAACAATCATAACGAGAAAACAAGGGAAGCGAGTAGCGTCCCTGAGACCTGAAGACATTGTCTCCACATATCATCTTCCCACTCCCACATGCTCTCTAAATGAACCATTCTTAAAAGGGTTTTCCCAAGAAAGCAAAGGAACAACGAAGCAAATGAAACATTGGTGGGCCGACGAAGACAAAACCCTTAAACAAGGCAAAAAATTAGTTCCCACTCACAGGCTCAAGACGCCCTACAAAATGCTATTAGCCATGCTTTGCAAACTATATAGAAAATAAAAGAGCACACATTTTCGTAATGATTGGCTACCTTTGGCACACACCATCGTCAAGACAGGGAAAATATTCCATTGGGAAGACATCTTGGCTTTCAATATATTTCTACACATGAATAATATCCCATGTATGAAGAAACCTTGTTTTTATATGTCGGCCTACATGGTTGATGCCATCTTCTCCTATGTACAGTTTGTTGACTTGGGGTGGAAATAGGACCGAAACCAACCCCCAATCCATGTATATTGCTCTTAGATATGGAGCATTAATTACACAAAGCACTTTTATGACATATGCAATCTATTCCTAGCCCCTCTACACTCTATTTTGTTTGGTTTCCCTAGACACAAAATCTCCTTCGAATCCAGGAATGGGATAAAAGGGATAGTTGACTAGTTTCTCTATAAATATTATTCATATATCGGGGTGTATGGGACCACTGGATCCCCACAACTTTTACCATAATTTTTCCCAGACCGTTTGTTGATGAGGGAAATTACATACCAAACCATGGGGTTAGGGGTTATTTCACTATTGCAAATCATCAACAAAAAACTTTGGCCAATTTTCCCTATCCACGTCATAAGTTATACTATTTTCAATAGACAACATGAAAGGAAAGAAGCCGAGGTCCTACAAGAGTTAGTCCTATGTCTAGGAAATCCCAAAGGCCATGATCCTCATGAGATGGAAATTAGCCATGTCAGGTTTATTGGTCTCACCCATTCCATTATCCATGTGGTCGATTTTGAAGAGGACAAGTTTAAGGGAACACTCTCTTATGATGAAGTCTTGCATCAATTACCCCATGAAGCTGCCAAGCGAGAAATTTAACATGAACAAGAAGATATCAAGAGGGAAAATCTAAACTAGTTCCAAAGATTGCTTCAGTAAGAGCAAGACACTAACATCACCAGAGAGCAGTAGAAAAACAAGAAGGAAGAAAATATAGAACAAAAAAGGCTTCAAGCTTAGCAAGATTATTAGAGAAGGAAAGTTGAGGAGGAAAAGAGAAAAAAATAACATGAGCGCATGGCACAACAGGTTGTGCTCCAAATGAAGAAAGAAGAAGAAGCCAAAGCCAAGAAATTTTCTGATGAGATAGAAGCCAAGAGGTTGGTGGATGAAGAAAAGGCCAAGAAATCGGTTGATGAGGCAGAGGGAAAATGGGTAGCTAATGAATTTGAAGCTAAGAAGAGGTTGAACGAGTTGTTGAAGCAGAATTTAAGCTAGACCTCTAGCACTCCATTGATGCCCAATCTGGGCATTGTGAATGTACCCCCTCAAGATTACACTCCCAGTACTATTCCAGAAGATTCCTCCTTCTCCTCCCAAGCCCTAAATTTTGAGGGCTCTGTAGTAGTCATTAGAGATTACTAATTTTATAACAAGACAAGAAGTATCGAGAAGAGGTCGGCCAAGAGGAAAAGAGGAGAAGACACGAGGTCAATTTTTTTTTCATGGAGGGTAGTAGAATGGAAAGTAGGGCATGATCCTAAAGAAAACGCGGTTCAAGCAACCTCTACACTCAATGCTTTCATAGGGATAAATGCCTCATTTTTCCTTGAGGTAACCAACTCCATCAACACTGCCAAGAACATAGTCATTGAACTGGAGACAGAGTTGAAATATGTGAAGGATAAGCTTACCATATATTTCTAGAAAGGCGCAAAAGCAACTGACAATCTAAACATAGAAAATATGAATAGATCTCTGCAAGCTCCAAAAGATCAGATGAATGTAGAATTTGTGAAAAGGATGAAAATCCAATGAGACACCCATAACAACGAGTTAGTGGCAGAAAAACAGGAATTCAAGGCAGCCATAGAAGAGACCAGGGCATCAACATGTACTATAGAGTCTATCAAGGAACATGCATTAGTGTTGAGCGAAGAAATCGCGATAGGGAAGAATGAACTCCTCGATCTACCAAATATCATAGGAGTTGAGCGAAAGGAACAACTTAGTCTACAAAGAACATTGGTAGAAAATCAAGAAAGGCATTAGGAAGCAAGTGAAGCCTTGGAGGAAATGATCAGTTGGCAAGATATGCACAAACCACCTGCCACGTTGTCGGTATATTCCAAGAGGGAAAAACTCAGGTGTGAGATGCTCTTTGACACTTGCAAACCTTTCTTCAAGAGTGCATAGATCAGCCAAAAGGCAGCAACTGACACTTGTGTGAAGCTATGGAGTAGTTCAAATGATCACCCAGAAGAAGCAGGGATATGGCCAATGAAGTTCATCGACGAAACAACATCTTCCAACATGAGAATGGATGAGGTGGAGGAACATAAGAAAACCAACCAGACGAACATTCAAAATCCGTGTCAATTTGAGAAAGAATCAATTGAAGAACACTCATTGAGACCCACCTGGCTCACCCACAAAATCCAATTCTTTGTTAAGAACACAACATAGCAGTTATACCAAGAAGTATCCACCAAAGTTTGCAATGGAGAATCAATCTTGGAAAGATTACAATCAAGCAAACTCAAAAGCATATTGAGAGATCATTCCCTCTGGAAAGAATATTAAGATCAACTATAGGAACATGGCAACTCATGATTACAAATTTCACAATTTCTTCCAGATGTTGCCTTCTCTAGTTATTGTAATCCTATTTTTGAATTCAAAATATTGTTAAGCCCTAATATTGGCTCATTAACCCTTAATTGTGGCATATTAGATTAGTAATGTTATTTTATTTATGTCGGCTTGCTCATTAACCCTTAATTGGGGCACATTAGATTAGTAATGTTATTTTATTTATGCCGGATTTAGGCCATTAGTTGTAATTATACCTCCTAGTCTCCTATATATACCAAGGAGACATTTTCATTTTGAATCATCTTGGATTTGAACATTTAAGTGGGGTAAAAGGAGGTTTCCCCCTCGAAGAGGCTTATTATCTGAAATTATCTCTTTTTCAAGGCGTTGAGTACTTTTCCTGAGGTTTTTCTATGCTATATTGATGTTTGGTTCTTAACATATGGTATCAGAGCTCAAGGTCTTGGGGTTTTGCTGCTACATCTGAGACACCGTGGAATTTTTGCTATAACTTTTTTTCTACAATGTTTCAGAAGGAACCGCTTGGAGGGTATTTAGTATACGGATCAAGGTACGTTGGGCTCAAAATTTAGCTCCTGAGGCCTTATAATTTCGTAGATATAGCCTGTACAAGATAGGGTTCTGGAATCATCCTGAAATGAGTCATTGTGGAATTTTTGCTATAAAATTTTTTCTGTAACGTTTCAGACCCTGAACTCTGGAGGAAATTTACATAAATTAGTAAGGAATCTGTGGTAAAAATTTCAGATTCTGGGTCATCATAAATTTGTATATACACCTTGTATAAGATAGGGTATCTGACTAGTCTCAAGAAGGTGTTCCAAGTAAAACAATCATAACTTCTTGCTAGAGTATCCAAATTGAGTGGGACTGGTTGCATTGGATCGTGGACAGTCTGTAGTATGTTGGGTGAGAGTTTAAGAATTTGATATCAATTATTTTGTGTGGGGAATTCTATACAAGTGAGATCTCCTGGAAAGGCCAAAACTCGACAAGTTGTGAGGAAGTTACCGTAAATTCCACTTGGCACATCCAATTTTGATCAGACCTGTGGCATTGCAGAGAAGAAATATCAGAGAACTACCTAAAATAAAGTTTCATACCCAGAAGGGCCAAAACTTGGGACATAGAACAGAATAAATATTGTCTAGCAGAATCACCTCAAAATCAAGACTCAAAAGTGATATTTGGCCAACATGCCACCCAAAAAGGGACCTTCTACACCAAATAAGCCTCCATACAATCCTAATTGGACTCTTGATGAAGGTGAAGAAATGCATAGGGACATAAATGATTTACAAAATAAGACAGTAACCAAAGATGAACTACAAGAGATGATGGATTCAATGGAAGCTAAGTTGGATACTAAGATGGATTCAATGGAAGCTAAGTTGGATACTAAGATGGATTCAATGGAAGCTA